>VDFB02281492.1:572788459-573168185 GCA_007258455.2 Sequoia sempervirens | reverse complement strand
CTAAACTACTGGTGGATCATCAAAATGGAGCCTCTTTGAAGCACTCATTGCCTCTAAAGGTAGCTGCACAAGAAAAGTCAAACCACAATTGAGATTAGTTATACTATATAATTTAAAATCGAATAATTAACATCAAAATCAATATACATTAAATTATAATTGAACTCTAAAATTGTAATCTTGATTACTTGAAATATCCGTCTCTTCAAAGGGTCAGGAGTTCTAGAATATGCCTCTCTCAAAGAACCGATCAAACCCACTTTTGAAATGTCAATCTATATAGGTGAACAAAAACATAAAATTGATCCAAGTTAGCATACAATTGTCGATGTAGGAACATATAAATACCAAACACAAAATAAAGAAATAGACACATACTTCTTTAGGTGTTTTAGACACCTCCTCCTTGAGCTACTTCCAGCACCTATGCTTTAGAGTGTTCCAATACACATACTACTTAGAGATTATTTGTGGCCCTTGTCAACAAGGGCCATTATGGCCTCATAATTCCACCACACATAAAGTAACAAGTACATATGAAACTACCAATCTATGTCGATGTATGTATAATCAATATAAGATCTTAAAATTCTTAATTCAATCAAATTTGAGTTCAATTACCTTGCCCTTATCCAACATTACACTTCCATAATTTGGACAAGGTTGCACCTCGCTCGCAGAAGGTATTTCCTACAAGAGGAAAATAAGATAAACATATAAGTTATTATATAATTTCATTTTAATGACAATTCAAAGGACAAGAAAGTATACAATAAATAAATGTAAATGAGTGAGTGCAAAATATATACTGTGTGCGTGTCCAGGCCAAATGAAATGGCCCTCAGGGTGCTATCCGTCACATTTGTCAGCTCCTCCTTGGACATCAACTGTTAAATAGACCATGTAAATAAATATTAGTACATTATACTATCTCTTATTAATATTCATTTAAAAACAAATGCAAGTTATAAATTCACAACTTAAATTTTACCTATGTCACGCCTCCAATGTCCCCCTCTCTAGCAGGAGAGGACTCTGTATGGTGTGCTCCACTCCCCTGCGTCCGATCTATAATATCCACATGCATTAAGTCATAATCAGAAGTTTCTAGGGGATGCTCAACAGGCTGTACAAGAGGACCCAAGCATATTTGGTGGCCCATGGAGCAAGTATGTGGTACACAAATATGTGGACCTGACGAGGATGATGCAGCAGCACTCGAGCCATCACCAGCATCACCAGAATGTGGCTGAGCTACTATGGAAGCATGCAAAACCAAAAGACCACTCAAAGAGTGAATAGCATTGATAGTCTATGTGGCCGCATCCTGCATAATATCTGGATGGTATCAAAAGGTGGCCGAAGAAGGCGAGGGAACATGTATGGGTAGGGTATTACTCTAACTGCCCCTTCTCTATCTGAGGGCATACCTCCTAGCATGGAAGGGTCTAATGTCAAAATGATGACATGATGCCCTAACACAAACTAGGCATATAATTTTTTTATAAAGTAAAATGGTACATCCAAAATTGTTGTTCGGTGGTTTCAAAACCATACCTGCTTGATCCCAAATTTTCTACAATGTCTCTATGAGTGCACCCATTTTATAGAAAGTTTTTTTTTATTAACATTAACCTAAAAACCAATGCGGGGATCAACAAATAAAGAGGCTATTTGGGCTTTGGTTATTCCAAGATCTTTCACATCATCATAGGACAATCCACATGCATAATATTCTCTCATGTATTCTAGCCACGAATGAAAGGCATTATGTTGCAAGGAGAGGGTTTCTACTATTTTAATTATTTCATTCATTGTGTTTGACATGAAGATAGTCGAGGAGACTCTTGTATAAACTTGAGAAATGTCCATAATTGTTGCAATTTTTAGAAATTAATTCTTGAATTGATAGGTTGTGGAGGGTGACGGTGGTGGTGGTGGAGGTGGAGGAGGTGGAGGGAGGTGGAGGTGGAGGTGGTGGAGGTGGTGGAATTAGTGCATTTTCATTGTCAGCAGCCATAATGCCTTATTAAATATAAAAACAAATCAATCTAATTAAAATTAGACAATATAAATGAAAATATTATAAAATACCCTAGTTTATAAAAAAATCTATAAAATTTTCTAATTTTTAATCCAAATACATAAAAAACACTATTTTAAGTCAAAATCCATTGCAAACATTCAAATTTTATCAAAATCCATGCTAAACTCAAATTTTTCATAAAAAATTTATCAAAACCACCCAACTATTTAGGTCCAACCTTTACTGGGATCATACTTTTTATTGTTCATAATCATCTACATAAAGTTCATGTACACACAATAACTCTTTTTTTATCATATTCACTATGTACATGGGATCAATGAGTATTCCCCTTTTCGGGTTTCTGCAAACTTGATATAAAGAAGACCATCAAGTGTAGTTATAGAAGAATCAATATATGTAAAAAAAATTTCAAACAAAATATTGGTTTTTCCTTTATGATTTTGAATATTAATAATGTTTATAAAGATGGAAAAATCATTATCATCTTCTTCATTATCAATATTGTATTAAACAAAGTTTGTTGAATGAAATTGGCAATGGGCTTGTAAATATTTGTAAGTATTGATTAGGTGAAAAAACCAATTTATTTCCTTTGTCATTAATAGGTCATCCAACCAGATTTGATTAGAATGAGGTCTTGCACTTGGTTATAAATATGCTTACATCTTTCCATATCATGTCGAGGTGTATGATGATATTGAAAAAATGTTTTTGCATTAAAGTTTGGTGGTAAAGGTTTAATTGTTTGAATATGACTAATTAGAGGAAGTTGAATCATATTCTTGTTTAACAATTGCAACATGATCACATGGAGAGAATCAAACAACTATGAAAATTTCCTATCTCATGGCCTAAATTTATATCTAGAGTTATGTTTACAGTAGTTACTTCTGTCTCAATATTATGAGCGCTTGACATGAATGTTTATCAAGTAATGAATTTTTTGTTTTTCTTTTTAAATGATTGATAGTTTTTTTGAGGCATGACTTATATGATTGACCAATAGGAGCCTATGAAGGGGTACCTTCATACCAACTAATCGATATTCGATAATCATGAAGGGTTATACAAAAACGTGTTAAGGATGGATATTTCATTAGCAATTTCTTATCTTGAATATTAGGTTGTAAGTTACCTATAAACACCCTTTGAATGTCAACATCTTGAAGAGACTATGGGAGAATATCAAATAAAGGGATTAGTATCATTTCATAAAGTTTTTTATTTTCTCTTTAGGTCCTTGATTACAATGAACTAAATTTGTTAATGTAACTTGAGGACTGATGTTCACTTGAAAGTGTTGGAGGAAATCATTAATGAGTTGTGTAAAGGAGGTAATTGATTGTTTGACAATGAACAAAACCAATCCAAGGCCATATCTTTCAATAATCTAGAAAAGAGTTTCACTATGAGTGAATCTTCAAAAATAAAGTCTCTACACAAGGTAGTAAAAACTAACAAATGGTTATTAGGATATTTTTACCATTGTACTTTCCAAAGCGAGGTATTTCAATGTTTTGTAGTATAGGTGTATTTAAAATAGTGAACATTAATGAACTATGTGTAAGGTATTTTGGATGTTTACTATTGGTTTGATTTTGGTTTAAGTTTGAAATTTGTTGTTGTAATAATCTCATGCTTTAAATAAAAAAGTTGATTTATCACAAAATCATTGGGCCACATGTTGTGAGAGTTTTTCAAGTATGGTGAACTAGTATGGAGGAATGGTGGGATATTATATTTCATGTTTAGGAGGGGTGATGAATATGAAGGTGTTATAGGTGAAGGGACAAAACTATTATAATTTCCACTAGAAATTCCTAAGCTTGAGTTTAAACCATTGTTATATTCCATCATTGATGCTATGATTGGAGGTGTAAAGTTGGGAATAGAAGGCATTATTGTGGGAGAGGAAACTTATTTTCCAAAAGGATTTTGAGCATTAGTCAAAAATTTCGTGAAACTAGCTACCGAAGGAATATTAGAATCTACTATATTAGCTAGGCTACGTAACACTTCTATCCCTTCCTAATCATTTACCAACTTCCCAATGCTATCCAAAAGAGGGATTGCTTCTCCATCCAAAGGTTCAATGCTTAAGAATTGTTGAATTCATTGTAGGTCTTTATCCAATTATTCTAGATTATCATTGGGGACCTTAGAAATAACATATGCCAAGTCCACATAAATGTTAGGTTACAAAAAAGACATGGGTAATGTAGGACTAGGGAGGGAATATAAGATGGATTGGGTAGACATTATACGTTGAGTGAAAGAGTTATAAGAATCAAGCTCAACATTGGCTATGATTGCAACATAGGAAGCCATAAGTCTACAACTACATCTCACGTGGGTATTAGTGAAGTGACACAAGGTCATGAAGCTCATAAATTTTCTACAAGATTCAAAACAATTTAATGCTAATGCCTGATTAAATATAAAAATAAATCAATCTAATTAAAATCAGACAATATAAATGAAAATAGTATAAAAATACCCTAGTTTTTTTAAAAATCCAACAAAAACCCTAGTTTTTAACAAAAATTAATAAAATTCTCTAATTTTTAATCCAAATACATAAAAAGAACTATTTTTAAGTGAAAATCCACTGGAAACATTCAATTTTCATCAAAATCCATTGCAAACATTCAATTTTCATCAAAATCCATGCTAAACTCAACTTTTTCATAAAAAAATCTACCAAAAAAACCTATTTTGAAAAAAATCAACTAAAATTAAACAAATCTAATTGAAAATTTGATTAGAGAAAATAAAAAATCAAGAATTTTACCTGTTGGAGATGGATTTCAAATCGGATATCTGATTTGCACTTTCCACTGTGCGCCCGCTGCGGTTGAGCCGAATGCAAATGTGAATGAGTTTTGGTCGCCCGAATTTTTATATATATATATATGTCAACAAAATCGGATATCCGATTTGGATCGGATATCCGATTCTTAAATCTAAGTTTTTCCTCTACCTCGGTAGTCACCCGAGCCCCAAAAAGTCAACTCACCAGTTTCGCGTTTTTGAGTTGTAGAAATACGTATTTTTTCTCCATTGCCACTTTTTGGCATACCATGATCCTGCACATGCCCTCATGCAATGCTTCAATAATGTAAACAATGCATATCCAAAGATGAACAATAATTTTAGCCAACATATGCAAAAAATTAAGAATGCAAGCAATGTATATCCAAAAATGAAAAACATTTTAATTGAACTTATGCAAAATTTTATGAATGTAAACATTGTATATGCAAAAGTGAAAAGCACTTTTATCCATATGATGCAAAGTTTTAGAAATGTGAATATATTTAGGTCTGATGATTTTTTCTATTGAAATGATCTAAAAAATGACTACCCTAAATTGATGTTTTTGACATAGATTCATAAAATAGAAGTTACCTAAACTTTCCAAATTAATACTATATGTTATTAGTAAGCTTATGAAGCACAACAATGAGGTTCTTAATACTGTAAAAGGAAGTTTAAAGTATGGACTAGGACTAAATCACCCAGAGGGACGTATGAGTCCTAGTTAGGGTTTTTTTCACAATTCTCAAGAAATTTTAATTGTTTTCTATGATTTTTAGTTTGTATGTGCTATAACCTAAGTGTAAATATAGATTTATATGATTTTCAATTATTTGAGATGCAAAAATGCAAGCTATATGCACTTTCACTAATGCAAGATTTGTAAACCCTAGAATACCAATAAACTAGTGCAAACCCTAATGTAATGTTAATGCAAGCTGATGAGCTTAAAATATGCTCATAATTTGAATGTTATGATAAAATTTTAATGTCTTTACTTTTGTTATTTCATGAATGTTGAAACCTTTTATGGGGATATCCTATAGCAAGATACTTTCATATTCCTGCAGCTCATTGTGTTGACTTGATTGCATTTATTGCCCCGTTGACTCCCTAAAATGACTGGTATATCGTATACAGTTTTTGAATGATGAAGTAGATTTAAAATGTGTGATTAAGGAATAGATATCGTGTATGTGCCATACGCCTTTTCTTTCGCATCTATTACCTTTTGTTTCGCAGGTTGTTAAAAAATGTTCGAGTCAAGCGCAGCCGATCTCGGCCTTGCAGTAAAGTCCATTTCCTGCACGACTTTGAGGAAGCTCCGGCGAAGACTCTTTGACCGAAACTATGGGAAAGAATTTTAATGACAGTCAATCTGGAAAGAGTGGAGCACTAGATTTTCTCCAAATTGGGTTGAACGCATAAATTCATTATGAAGTATGTTCCTTGATTCGGGGATATACTTTACTTCCATGTCTTTCTTTGATAGGGTTAGTTAGTTAGTTGCTCTCCTGTTTATAAATAAAGTTCTCCTCCTGCGTGAGAGGGATAGAAGGGGGGATAGTTAGAAAAAGTTAGAAGCATAGTAATAGCAGATATTATGTAAGAGTCAGTATGATAATGAGAAATAGAATCTGTATGATCAAAGATAGAGTTTATTGTTAGTTTCCACATCAATAAAGCAATGTATACCATTTTGTTTTCATGAATAAAATTTGATGAAGTTCTGAGTTTAGCATCTGCGTAATTAGTAGATGCTTGCTAAGGGGGCCCACTTAGTAAGTATCTGTAGCTAGTTAGTTAGTTGTTATTTTCTGTTGATCTTTAGTTAGCTTTCATCTTTGAAGTTTTCATACAAACTCAGTCTTATACTGCTCCTGCAGCATAGAGAATCCATCCTTGTGACTGTTCCTGCAGCATAAGGCCAGTTCATAGTTTGTGCTTCAATCATAGCTGTTATGATTTCTGTTAAAGCATAGTTGAGTTGAAACACTTTGCATTCCCTGTGGCTTAGATAGAATTTCTTTCCAGTATTATTTCTTCTAAGATTTGACTGAAACTAGTTCCTAGTGCATATATTTTGCCGCGCCATTTAAAGTCTACGTCCCCTAGTTTGACAAGTAAAATGAATGTCCATAGGAAGATATAAGTCACCTGTTGGAATGTCCAATTCCCAAGAAAGGTTTTACTGTGATTTTCATATCCTTTTGTGGGTGCGAGCCATTTTTGGTGCCGTTGCCAGGGATGGCGTCTAGCTAGGAGTTTGTTAGAAGTCATTTTTAGCATTAGTTTAGTTTGTTAGTCAAAATTTTTAAAATCTTTCAAGCCACTACTCACCGTATTGCATGCATAGAAGAAGAGATGCACTGGGAAGGTTTCTCCCTGAAAATTTGTTTATTGAACTACCATTTGACCCAGCTGACAACGAACTTGAAGAAAATCCATTCGCTCTATTATTCCAACAACCAGACATGGCAAATAATCCACCTAATAATCCACCTCCTACATTTGAGTTTCCCATTGTTCCCCAAAGAGATACCGACAATCTTAAAAATATTCCCTCTTCCTTGCTTCCAAAGTTTTATGGCTTGGTTACAGAGGATCCAGAAACTTTTCTGTTTGAATTTGATGTCCTCTGTCGCAGTTATGACTACAACACAGACGCTCATAAACTGAAGTTATTTCCTTCCACCTTGAAGGAAGGAACTCTCAAGTGGTTCATGAGTCTAGGAAGAGGTGCTGTAGATAGTTGGGCCGCCATGCAGATGGAATTCCTTGAAAAGTATAAGGAATATTGTAAGAGTGCCAGCAAAGGTGATGACATATTCCGAATTCAGCAGAAGGAGGATGAAAGTATGGAAGATTATATTTCCAGGTTTTTGTTTTCACTAAAAAGGAACTCAAACCATACTCTCAACAAGGACTCTCAAAAACTACTCTTTCTAAGGGGAATCAGTGATGCCTGTATTGACGCCCTGGACCTGATGGGAGGAGGTGATATAACTCAACTGCCTTGGGATGATATAAAGAAAATGTCTTAACTACTCTCAAGAAATAGTTAAGAAAGGTCGAGGTCATCATGTTACAGTGGGGAAGTCTTCTTCTGGTGGAGTTTCCCGGATGGAGATCATAAATTTTCTATCTGATTTCAAGCAGGAGATCATTAATAATATGGCTACACAACTAGACACTATGCAAGCTCGGAAGAAACATGCAGAAGCTGAGGTAGTTTTGGCTGAGTTCTATCCATACTACAGATAGAAGAAGCATGATTGCAGATGCAAGATGGTGGCTAATTTGGAAGCTAGGAAACTGCCTACTGACTTCAAACCAGTAGAAGGTGATGATGATCAAGTGTTCTTTGTTGCGCAAAGGAGACCATGGGCCCAAAGACAAGGTATGCCTCAAGACCCTTTAACTTTTGGTAATCCTTATTTTGGCTATAATAACCAATGGCAACATGCATATGGGCCACCACCACCATGGAATCCACCTCAACCAAGTTGGCCTAATTATCAGACCCCACAGTGGCAATCTCCTCAAGGAGGTTGGCAGCAGCCACAAGGGCAATGGACCCCACCTTCAGAAAATTGGCAACAAAATCCTCAATGGAGAGGTCCTCAGCAATGACAAAACTAGTCTCCTGGATTCCTGGAGCTTCCACAGCCACAACAACAGGCTCTCATTCCACCTCCTACAGCAACTGCCACAAATCCTGGCCCTCCAAAGCAAACGCCTATGCCTGCCCAGTCGTTGCCCAATCCCAATAATAAGCAACAGCAGCAGCCACAGCAAATTGCGTATCTTGCTGAAGCCAACCAATATCAAGCTTATTCCTTAAATGTTAATGAGATCCATCTGAGGTCTGGAACTACTTTACCTACTCCCAAACCACCTCTGATTACTGAAATACCAGATTCTCCCCTTGAAGAATCTATGGCACCCGCTGTTCCTACTGAGCATATGCCTTTACCCGATACAATTTCTATAGAACCTATTTTGCAAAGACAAGACAAACCACCTTTTCCTCAGAGGTTGCAAAACACTGAATCTAAATCCATAGAACCCACTTTTGACATTCTGGAGCAGCTCAAGAATGTATAGATTCAAATCCCTTTATTTCAGGCTATTAAAGATGTTCCCATTTTTGAAAAAGCTATTAAAGAAGCCTGTTTGAAGAAGCCTGGATGGAAGAAAAAGGATCCCCAAACAATTCATGTCTTAGGGAAATTGGCTGATATAATGTTGGGAAATGTAGTTATTCCAAAGTATATTGACCCTGGAAGTCCTGTAGTGCAGATACATATAAATGGACAAGTTGTAAAAAATGTTTTGATTGATTTAGGTGCTGCCATTAATGTCATGACAAAGCATACTATGGACTCCTTGAATATTTCAAACATTAGATCTACACCCACATTTCTACAACATGCAGATAGCTCCACAGTTAAACCTGATGGGATAGTGGAAGATGTAATTGTCACTCTTGAATCTTGGGAGTATCCTGCTGATTTCACAATATTATCAGTTAAGGCAACTTTAGGAGGGTATCCAGTTATCCTTGGTAGACCATGGTTAGCAACTGTTGATGCTTGTATAGGATGCCGTTCTGGAGATATGACCATTTCTGATAGGCAGTCCACAAAGAAATTGGCCTTGTATCCGCCTGCTAGACCTCAACCAGATTTGTCCCAACCTATTTGGCCAGATGTGGGGGAAGAAACTGAAGAAGCCAATTCTTTGACTTAATTAATGATGCTTCAAAATGATCCATTCTCACAACTTCAGAGTGAAGATGCTTTGCTTTTTCAAATTCTACAATTTAACCTTGCTACGGGTAGTTCATCTGATCCAAGTGGAAGTCATCATCAATGTTTCCTGCAGCAACTAGATTCTGAGAGTTCATTGCCTAAACTTCCGACAATTTTCCATAACTTGCTTCCATAAGAGGTACAAACATTACGTGTTGATTCTATGAGTAATCTCACTAAGCAGATAGAATTGTCTCCAGATCATTGTTTGAATGTTAATAGAAAGTTGTCACAGTCTAAAAAGGCTGACTTATTAAAAATGCTACAAGAACAGCATAAAGTTTTTGTATGGGAATATGGGGACATGCAAGGAATAGATCCTCGAGTTTGTACTCATAGGATATATATCAAAGAAGATTGTTTACCAGTTAGACAACCTCAAAGAAGAGTAAATCCAGCACTTAGAGAAATAGTGAAAAATAAACTTCAAAAGTTGCTTGATGCTGGTTTTATTTACCCAACCTCTGACAACCAATGGGTTTCTCCATTAGTCATTGTCCCCAAGAAAGGAGGAAAATGGAGAGTGTGTGTAGATTACAGAGAGTTGAACAATGCCACTAAAAAAGATCACTTTCCACTACCTTTTGTAGACTAGGTACTAGACTCATTGTTTGGAAAAAGATATTTTTCCTTTTTGGATGGTTACAGTGGGTACAATCAGATAAAAATATCCCCTGAAGATCAAGATAAGACCACTTTTACCTATCCATGGGGAACATTTGCTTATTCAGTCTTGCCTTTTGGTCTATGCAATGCACCAACAACATTTCAGAGAGCAGTAATTAGTATCTTTGCTGATATATCTCATGAATGTATGAAAATTTACATGGATGATTTCACTACCTATGGAGTCACATTTGAAGAGGCACTGATGAATTTAGAAAAGGTATTGAAAAGGTGCAGAGAGAAAAATTTATCTCTAAACAGTGAAAAGTGTTTTCTGATGATGGAAGAAGGTATTGTTTTAGGTCATTATATTTCAAAGAATGGAATTCAGGTTGACCCTACTAAAATTGAAGTTATTCTGAATTTACAAACTCCTGCAAAACAAAAAGATGTCAGAAGTTTTCTTGGTCATGCAGGGTATTATAGAAGGTTTATAAAAGACTTCAGTAAAATTGTCAGCCCACTTTATGCCTTGTTAACAAAGGATTCCCAATTTGAGTGGACAAAAGTCTGTGAAAAATCCTTCATACAACTAAAAGACTTGCTTACTAAAGCCCCTGTTCTTCAAGGACCAAAATGGAATTTTCCTTTTCACATACATGCTGATGCATCTGATTTTGGTATAGGAGTAGTTTTAAGTCAAAAAGAAAATTCAATTGAGCATGCTATCTACTTTATCAGCAAAAACCTTTAAGGTCCTGAGCTCAACTATACTGTTACAGAAAAGGAATTGCTTGCAGTAGTGTATGCTTTGAATAAATTTAGGCATTATGTCACAGGTTATCAGATATTCGTTCATACTGATCATGTAGCAATCAAGTACCTGATGAACAAACCTGCCATTTCTGGTAGATTAGCACGATGGCTCCTGTTGTTACAAGAATTTGATATCACAATCATTGACAAACCAGAAAGAGCTAATGTTGTAGCTGACTTTTTATCAAAACTTCAATCAGCTGCACCTGATGAACATGAAGTTATTGATGATAGGTTTCCTGATGAACACTTGTTCTCTATTGTTGCACAAACTCCATGGTATGCAGACATTGCTAATTATCTAGCAGCAAACAGAATACCAGCTCACTTTTCCCCAAAAGAAAATAAGTTGTTGATAGAAAAAAGTTTTAACTTTTCCTGGACCGCAAATTGTCTGTTCTATACTAGACCTGATCAAGTAATGCGAAGATGTGTAAGAGAAGATGAGACTTATGATATCTTGCATGCTTGCCATGATGAACCATGTGGGGGGCATTTTGCAGCAAAAAGAACAGCAATGAAGATTCTTACAACAGGGTACTACTGGCCAACATTACACAAGGATGCTGTGGCCTATACAAGGAAGTGTGACAGATGCCAGCGTATGGGAAGACCAACTAAGTCAGATGAAATGCCACTATATCCGTAGGTCATAGTCACCCCTTTTGATAAATGGGAAATGGATTTTGTAGGACCAATTGATCCACCATCAAATGGAAAGCCATACATTCTAGTTTGCACGAATTATGTCACAAAATGGGTTGAGGTAAAAGCTATGACTCATGCCCGAGATAACAAAGTTGCTGAATTTCTGTATAAACAAATTTTCACAAGATTTGGAGTTCCCAGAGAGCTTGTAACTGATCAAGGAGCTCAGTTTATGTCAAATCTGATCACTGCAAATCTGATCACTGCACCAATGAATGACTATAAGATTAAACATAGGAAGTCCAGCCCCTATCATCCTCAAGCCAATGGTCAGGCGGAGGTAACAAACATAGAAATTGAGACGATCCTCACAAAGACAGTGCAGATCGATAGAAAAGACTGGAGCAATAGACTTCCTGAAGTAGTTTGGGCTTACAGAACTACATGGAAGACAACAACTAGGTTTACACCTTTTGAATTGCTTTATGGGAAAAAAACTATGTTACCCATAGAATTTCAACATAAAACTTTGATGACAGCTCTTGAACTCAACATGGACTTATCTGAAGCATAGAAGGACCGTCTCCTACAGCTAAATGCTTTGGACAAAATGAGAAAAGTCGCCCTGCAGCACACAGAAGCAATCCAACAGCAAAGAAAGAAATGGCATGATCAGCATATCAAAACCAAGAAATTTTCTGCTGGAGATTGGGCCCTGTTATATGATTCCAGATATCAAGAAAACCAGGGTAAGCTCACAACACACTGGCTTGGCCCCTATGAGTTGAAAATGTGTTCGACAATGGAGCTGTACAACTGGTGACAATTGATCCAGTCCGTTTTAAATTGCTAGTCAATGGCCACCGACTCCGATTGTACCATAAACCAGTGTCAAAGGAAGAATTCATGCAACAGTTCGTTCAAGTTTCTCGCGCTACTCTTCCTACAGCTGAAGGCTTTAGCCTTTCTCCTGTAGCATTGCCATAATTTTTAAAAAGCATGCCCATAATAAAGGTTTTCTTTTTAAGGAAGCCCTTTTTTTCTCCATTTTCATTTATCGCCCCCATCTCAATTCTTTATCTTCCATCCATCCATCCCATCCATCCATTTCATTCGTACATTTCATCTGCCAACGTCACCCATCCACTTCATCCGTCGGCATCAACCTTAATTAAGATATCTTTCCCACTTGTCAATTCATGCAGCGTCGTCATCTTTCTTCACATGTATGTGCAATTATCAAAGGTACGCCATATCTTTTCTTATCGCATATTTGATTTATTTATTCTATTCATTTACTGCTATGCATGTACCAGTCATTATTACCTGAATCTCTACCTGTTCTTTAGTACATGTGAGGACACATGTCATACTTTAAGTAGGGGGCGGGGTAATCCATCTTTTAAAACTTGTCTTTTTCGCCGCTGCCATAACTACACAAATAACCTTTCTTTAATGCTTTTCTGGTACTTTCCAAATGTGATCGCATATCCTTCTTTAATGCATGTTTTTCTTGTAAACTACGATTAAGACTGCTTGTTCAAAAAAACTTATTTTTGCAAAAAGAAAGAAGTGTGACGACATGACAGAAGAAAAACCAGAGCAGAAAGGGAAATAAAGAATTTGAATCTTCAGCAAGGAATTGAGTTCAGCTAAAAAAACTGTAAATATGGGTGGTCAGTTGGTGCGACATGAGCCCGTAGCTCATGAATTGTTACTGCAAAATCTGCAGACAGTCCACGCATTCAGCCTCTATGGATGGTTAAATTATTTCTTGAGCTTAAATGATTTTGATGAGGAGGCTGCTAGAAAATTTTTGAGAACACTTTCTGAAGGGGAAGCCACCGTATGGGGTCTGACAGTTGTTGCAACCGAAGACAAAATTGTTGAAGTAACCAGGCTCCTAGCCGTTGGAGAAAACTTTTCTTCAGATGCTGCAGTTGCAAAGGCTGAGTTTTCAATGCCTGTTGATGGACCTCTGGAAGTCTCCAAGTCCATATTCAGAGTATGCCACTTATATAATGAGGTATTTAACCTGTGAAGGCCGTTTTTCCTACCTGCATTCTCATCATTTTAAATTATTAAGCCATATGAGGCATGGGTTAGTTGTGAATGTTCTGAATTTCTTGTTAAAATTTTTAGAACAAAGTGCCCACGGAACTCAACAAGGGAAAGACAATTCTGTCACTCATCATGGCCTTATTAAATTACTGATAGAGCGTTCTTTGAGAGACGTCTCACCTCTCTCCTAGCAACAATTTGTTGCCCGAAAGAGTTTGCAAATACCACAACCTCCTAGGGTACTTACCCCACGGCCTCAAAGAAAGAAGAAAGAAATTGCATCTACTAGTGGAACAGGGCAAGGGTCATCTACTCCTGTAGCACCTAGTCCTGTAGCTTTTGCACCCGAATCCTCTGCTAGGGTACAAACTAGGTCTGCCACTAGGAGAGAGAAAGGAAAAACAAAGGCATAAGGGTCCCCTGAATCTGACCCTTGTTTTCAGAAAAGATAATGCTCCTCTCCTGCAGCACCTTCCCCTGCAGCCGTTTTTCCTACAGCAACACCTGTTGCTATTACCAGTTCACCGTCATCCTCTGGTAGGGTAGAGCCCTTTGAACAAATAAGAAAAAGAAAAGCTACCAGAACACCTCTTGCAACCGCATCTGTGCTAAGAAGGGTTTCCATAAGGAAACAATCTAAGACCTCTCCTGCTTCACTACAACCTGAGGTGATTGTAATTTCAGAAGGGTCTATTGAATTTGAATTTAATGTTTCTCAGAATGAGTCTGAGAATGTTGCTCAGAGTTCGTTCGTTCCTGAAGAGGAACAAGTTGAGACAAAAGAAACAGGGCACAATGAGCAAGGGTTACCAAATCTTGATGATTTGGCTACGATTGCTATGCAATTTTTGGAGGAAGCACAAACTTCTCCACCACAACAACAAGAAGAATTTATCTTGCAGCAAGAGCAAGAACAGATTGAACAATTGAATGTGCCTAGTGAAATTGTATTTCACCTTGCAATTTGTAAAGCCATTGTTGTGTATAGGAGGACATTTTTAATTGAGTTTTTGGAATATGTTAAAGCTAATTGGGAAGCAGTTACATTGCAAACCCTGACTTTCTGACACATAGCCCAGACTGATATGCAACAAAGTCTATGGGAAGTAGAAAAGAAGAAATTGAAAAAGAAAATTGAAAGTCAGAAACAAGAAATTGCTGAGTTGAAAGAAAAAATGGACGAAATGTTAAAAGTAACTGGTCAAATTATGGAATGCAGACCACCACCCAGAGTTTATGCTCTGTGCCTTAAAGAACAGTTTTTATGGTTTCAATTGATGAGAATTTCCAGAAACCAAGACCCTATAATTCACACTGCCAAAGAATTTTATGAAGCATACCAAGTAGCCCCTAACTGGGTAAGGAATTCTCTATGTGAATTCTATTTGCATGGCTTTTTAATACCATTTGAAACAGAATGGAATCCTCTTCCATATATTGGTGATATTCATTTAAGAGCATTTATGTCATGGGCAGCAAATGAGGAAAATTATGGCTGACAGTGGGAAACGTATGAGGAAGCTGAGAAAACAGAGCCTGTTCCATTACGCTCTCAAAGTTCAAACCCACATGCAATGTTGAAAGATTGGTTTTCTCTAACATATGGTATTAATAATGTTTCAGCTAGAGAGAAAATATTTGATATCAGAAAGCAAGTATATGATGAATTCCAGGCACAACAATATTCGTTTTGGAGATTAGCATATACCAGAAATGAGAAAAGATGGGAGAGATTAACTGTTGGGTTAAGAAAGTCAGAACCACATGGTCCCCTAAATTTTATAGCAGCTCTCAAATGAACCAACAGATATATTCAATTGGGACTTCAAACAAGATTTGAACTGTGGCTGCCACTGACATTCAGACCCCCTGTGCTAATGTGGCCCCTGTATCCTCACCAGGCTACAAATCTTAACAATGAATTAGAAGACCGAAGATATGAAAGGTGCCGGGATTTCAGAGGATTCTATTACAAGTTTGGACATCCATTCCAGAGTCATGCAGCCACCACTGACTTCAGAGAAACCACCAAGAAAGTTAATGCTGGAGGACCAACATTGGGCTAAGTAGGGGGAAGTGATGAGCTTAAAATATGCTCATAATTTGAATGTTATAATAAACTTTTAATGTCTTTACTTTTGTTATTTCATGACTGTTGAAACCTTTTATGGGGATATCCTGTAGCAAGATACTTTCATATTCTTGCAGCTCATTGTGTTGACTTGATTGCATTTATTGCCCCGTTGACTCCCTAAAATGACTGGTATATCGTATATAGTTTTTGAATGATGAAGTAGATTTAAAATGTGTGATTAAGGAATAGATATCGTGTATGTTCCATACGCCTTTTCTTTCCCATCTGTTACCTTTTGTTTCGCAGGTTGTTGAAAAATGATCGAGTCAAGCACAGCCGATCTCGGCCTTGCAGTAAAGTCCATTTCCTGCACGACTTCAAGGAAGCTCCGGCGAAGAATCTTTGACCGAAACTATGGGAAATAATTTTAATGACAGTCAATCTAGAAAGCGTGGAGCGCTAGATTTTCTCCAAATTGGGTTGAACGCATAAATTCATTATGAAGTCTGTTCCTTGATTCGGGGATATACTTTACTTCCACGGATTTCTTTGATAGGGTTAGTTAGTTAGTTTCTCTCCTGTTTATAAATAAAGTTCTCCTCCTGCGTGAGAGGGACAGAAGGGGGGATAGTTAGAAAAAGTTAGAAGCATAGTAATAGCAGATATTATGTAAGAGTCAGTATGATAATGAGAAATAGAATCTGTATGATCAAAGATAGAGTTTATTGTTAGTTTCCACATCAATAAAGCAATGTATACCATTTTGTTTTCATGAATAAAATTCGATGAAGTTCTGAGTTTAGCATCTGCGTAATCAGTAGATGCTTGCTAAGGGGGCCCACTTAGTAAGTATCTGTAGCTAGTTAGTTAGTTGTTATTTTTTGTTGATCTTCAGTTAGCTTTCATCTTTGAAGTTTTCATACAAACTCAGTCTTATACTGCTCCTGCAGCATAGAGAATCCATCCCTGTGACTGTTCCTGCAGCATAAGGCCAGTTCATAGTTTGTGCTTCAGTCATAGTTATGATTTCTGTTAAAGCATAGTTGAGTTGAAACACTTTGCATTCCCTGTGGCTTAGATAGAATTTCTTTCCAATATTATTTCTGCTAAGATTTGACCGAAACTAGTTCCTAGTGCATATATTTTGCTGCGCCATTTAAAGTCTACGTCCCCTAGTTTGACAAGTAAAATGAACATCCATAGGAAGATATAAGTCACTTGTTGGAATGTCCAATTCCCAGGAAAGGTTTTACTGTGATTTTCATATCCTTTTGTGGGTGCGAGCCACAAGCAAGATCTAGGATGATGATGCACTCCAAATAAAAAAATGAAATGTTCTAAATGTAGGTTCACAAAAATGAAATAAATGAAAATGGATTCACTTTCATATCATTTAAGACGTAGAGTAAACCCATTTCATAATTATCTCATTGAAGGGAAACCCTAAAGATCTCAATCTAAAGTATGCAAAGGGGAAAGAGACCTTGTAATAGGGTTTTCCTAGGGTCTGATTATAAACTAATGATGGGTTCACCACCAAGCTACAACTTGGAAAAATGTATGAAATGAAAGATCTAATGATTGAACTCAGTGATGCAAGAAACTTCATTAAATGAACTATGAATGCAAATAAATCAAAACAATAAAATGTAAAAGTATAGAGGATCACCAAGAAACCTGAGAGATCTTGAATGGAGGCCTGAAATGCTAAATAACTTGAAATTTAGGTCTACTAGGACTCATACACCAGGTTGGGCGAATCAGTCCCAGATTTGAGATTTTGTGCAGAATCAAGAATTTGGAAAATGGGTATCTAAATCTGTTAAAATCTAAAAAATGACCTAAATTGGGACTCATACATGAAAGTGGCATAGGAGTCTAGTTGGGGTTTTTTGGAACTTCAAGGTCTAGATCTTCTCTTCAATGTTCTCTCTTTCTGTTCCACTTTGTTTCTGAATCTAAAATTGTTGATTTCGGACATATAGGTGACTTTTTGTGAAGATGACAACCTTGTGATGGCTTGAAAAACTCTCTACACCTTGAAATCTTATCTTCAAAGGATCTTCAAGTAGTCAAAGTACCTAGATCTGCAATCACACAAAGAGAGAGAGAGAACAAGTGTTGATTATTAGGGAATGGGGGTTTGCCTTGGTCAAACCCCTTGTAGGTAACTAAACCAAATGATGAGATAATGAAATGAAGGAATGAAACATGAAAAAAAGAAAATGAATCATGAACAATCATACCTTGAACGATGTCTTGTAAATCTGTAACTCAACATGAAGTGGCAATGAAAGATGTAGATCTTGATCTTGAAATAAGTATAGAATAATGCTTAACCTTGGATCTTTAATGCTACATCACAACACTAGCTCAGAACAACAAAATGAAAATACAAAAATAGGGGGCTCTCTTTCACTTCTAGGGTTTTGGACCTAAAAGGAGAGAGGCTTTTTCCTTACTCTTCACTCAAGAACAAACCCCTGATATTTCAATGCAAAAGAGATTGAAATATTGCAAAGGGTTGTCCTAGGGAATGAATGATATATAATGAGGGGTTCACCACCAAGTGTAAACTTGGAAAATACAATGAATTGGAAAACATAGTATAATATGTAAAATGACCAAGAAAGGTGAATAAAAGGAAACAAAAAGCTATGAAACTGAAAGTGTGCACCAGGAAGACTAAAGAAGATAGAATGGAGATATGGATCACTAAAATAATAATTTGATACCTCATTTATATAGGCAATCCATCTAATATCTTGTGTATTAGATACTGAAGGCCAACATACATGAAATTTGAACTAAAAACCCAAATTTTCCCACTCAAAACCTTAAAAATTGGCCAAATGGAACTCATACGCCACCAATGGTGTATGGGTCCCACTTGGATGGGACTCATACGCCCAAGGTGGCGTATGGGTCCCACAAGGTCTATTTGAAGGGAGAATGTCAGGGAGTGGATAAATTAAGTTTATATGAGGTCTATATCTAGATTTTGGTTAAAATATGTCTTGGGATGCACAATATAGGGTCTTAGGGGCTTATTAGTGACAATATAAAGGTCATAAATTCAAGAGCGCCCAAAATTCAATGTGAAAGTGTAAATAAGTACACTTTACAATAATAAATTATTTAGCTTAGAAGGGCCCAAAATCCCATGTGAATGTGTACAACACATTTCAAAACTACATTAGGTCCATTTAGTTTACATGCCTCCTATATTTAATGTGAAGGTGCAAATAAATACACTTTACAACACTAAATTAAGGAAAAGTTAGGTTTATTTAGCTTAGAAAGAGCCCAAGACCTATTGTGGATGTGTAAAACACATCACAACACTAGATCAAGGTGATATCAAGTCCAATTTAACATTAATTATTCCCAAATTAAGAGAAATTGTACCATCTCCAAGGGAGTAAAATGTTCATCATTACACCTTCCAAATTGAGAGATAAAAAAATTACATTAAATGCAATAAATGATAGAAAACCAAGTGACACATATTGCATCTTTCCAAGCACCCACTTGGATAATCCCAACAATCACTTTGATGCAAGAGAATCCTTGGTTTTTGGAATCTTGCATCAACCAAAAATATTTTCCTTTCAGTTTTGTTCTTTCTCAGTTCATGTTGGTGGATTCATCATCTTTGCTCACTAGACCCTATGGATCTCCATGTACATCATGGACATGTTCATTTTCCTTATTCCAAGATTTGAGCGAGATTGAATCATTTTTTGGCAGGTTATCGATACTGGATTTCATGACAGTTTCTTGAACTGACACTAGAATAGTTTTCAAGCCTAACGGCTAATATAATCGATCATGGATCATCCCCATGACTTGTAGATCTTAACAGTGTGATTTTAAATGTTCTTTGGTGTGTCCCTAACCTTCATTATAGGTCCAAACTTCATCTTATGCACCTGTTGATGGAGTACTTCAATTTGTGGTTGACCTATTCATGTGCACAATATATTTTCTTTCCTTGGAAAATGTGATGATCTTTGGCCGATGCAGATGTTTCCAAAATTGTGGATATAGTATAAATATTTTAATAGATCATTAGAATAGGTAGTGAAGAATAGATAGATAAGTTCAGTTTTTTTAATTTGTAAGACTTTGCTTGCATATAGGAGCATATTGGAATATTGTATTTCTGAACATGTTATATGAGGCCTATGAGCCAAATCTGTAAGCCCTGATGTTGTTGGCCAAATGTAACTGAGATTTCTATTAATGAGATTATTTTAATCTACATTTGCCTCCATATTCTGTGTTTCTTTTGTTGTGTTACTCCTACTGCACGATCCAAATTGTTCTCATTGAGGACCCTCCTACGATAGCTGCTTCAGATTGGTATCAGAGCGAGGTTCGATCTGTGCAAGGTTGACAAAATTTGTAGAGTCCTATAAAAGATTTGTTGTGGGTTGGTCGATTGAGGATCTGACCTGCAGCTACAGAGGACTATTGTAAAGATGGCTGAAAGAAGAAATGTTAGAGGAAATGGAGCGCGTGGAAATGTAGACCAAGCTATAATGGAGATGCTAAGAGGAATTGCTGCCATATTAGATGCAATTGAAATGACCAAGAGAAGAGGTTGACCAGTTGATGATATAAGTGATGAAGAGGTAGAAGTTCAATAAGAAGGAGGAAGAGAAGAGCAACTTGGCCTGGATCAGGGAGAAGAGAGGTTCATAAGAGCCCTAACTAGAGCAAATATGAAGCCACATTTCAATCTACTAGATTATCTTGGTAAGTTGGATTCGAAAGAATTGCTTGATTGGATTACATAGATGGAAAAATATTTTGAATTTGAAGGTACCACTGAAGATAAGAAGGTGAAATTTTCTTGTACAAAGTTGAGAGGACATGCATCCCTTTGGTGGGAACATTTGTAGATAGATAGACAAAGAAGAGGGAAATAAAAGATAAAATCTTGGGATTAGATGGTGAATAAGTTAAAGAAAAAATTTATGCCTACAAAATATCAAATCACTTTGTTCCAAAAATTGCAAAATTTGAAGCAGAAAGATTCAAGTGTGATAGAGTATACTGAGGAGTTTTATAAGCCAAATATCAGATCTAGACATTTAGAGGATGAGATGGAGCAAGTAGCCAGATATGTGAATGGTTTAAGGTCATCTATATAGGATGAGATTAGTTTGATCAAGTTGCAGAATGTGGAAGAGGCATAGCAGTGTTCCCTAAAAGTAGAAGAGAAGCTAAATAAGAGACATGAGCAGAGATAGAGAGGAAGAGGTGGAAGATTTCAAAGAGGAATAACTTTTGCTGGAGGAGGAAAAGGACCTTTCCCAAATCAGAACAAGGATAAGGAGGTTAGTGAGAATGATAAAACATATCAGAAAAATGATGGTAACTCATATAGAAGAGGAGGATATGATGGTTATTGGAATGAAGGATATGGAAGAGATGATAGAGGACAAGAGAAAAGGGTATTCAGAGGAACTTCTTATAAATGTGGTGGAGAAGGACATAGAGCATTTGAATGTAATTAGGGAGAGACGAGCAAAAAGATAGAGAATAATAGAAGAACAACCTTTGTTGAGGAAGATCATGCTAGATCATCTAACAAACTAGAAGAAGGAGAAATGTTGGTGAATAGAAGAGTACTATGTCAAAGTGAGTTGGAGCGGGAACCATTGTAGAGGAAGAGTTTGTTCTGGACAAGATGCAAGGTAGCTCGTAAATGTTGCAAGGTGATAGTTGACAGTGGAAGTTCTGAGAACCTGGTTTCTGAAGAGATGGTGACTAAGTTGAAGTTGGAGAGATTGAAGCACCTGAAACCCTATCAGATAGCATGGATACAATATGAGCATAAGATCCTGGTAAGTGAACAATGTTTGGTGAAATTGAAGATAGGAAATTACCATGATGAAGTTTTGTGTGATATCATTCCTATGGATATATGTCATATTTTGTTGGGAAAGCCTTGGCAGTATGATAGACAAGCTATTCATGATGGAAAGCATAATATATATACTATTATTTCCATTGGAAGATTTTCCTACAGTTGAGGTTTGTACGAATGCTAGGGTTTCTCTGGTTGATGGAAGAAGATTCCTTGATGGGTTGAGACATGAGAATGTGTGTTATGTATTAGTTCCTAAGAAGGTTGAAGACTTGAAGCATGTGGAATGAAACTCGAAAGAGATAAAGGAGTTGCTGATAGAATATGAGGAGATCATTTCAAACAATGTACTTGATGGATTACCACCTATGAAGAGTATTAGTCATTGCATGGATCTGATTCCTAGAGCTAGTTTTCCTAAAAAAGAAGCACACTGGATGGCACCTGTAGAGAATGAAGAGTTGAATAGACAAGTGCAAGAATTTTTAAGGAAAGGTTTGATCAGAGAAAGCTTAAGCCCTTGTGTAGTACCTATCGTATTGGCACCTAAGAAGGATGGAGAATGGAGAATGTGTACAATTTCAAGAGCCATAAATAAGATCATGGTGAAGTATAGATTTCCTTTACCCCAGATGGATGACATTATGGATTGTTTGAGTGGAGCAAGATACTTTACAAAGATAGATTTGAAGAGTGGATATCATCAAATTAGAATCAGAGAAGGGGATGAGTGGAAAATACAATTTACTTAGACAAATGAAGGATTGTATGAGTGGTTGGTGATGCCTTTTGGATTGAAAAATGCACCAAGTAATTTCATGAGGTTGATGAATGAGGTATTGAAGAAGTTCTTGGGTAAGTTTGTGATTGTTTACTTGGATGACATCTTGATTTTTAGTAAGGGTAGATAAGAACATTTGTTGCACATAAGACAAGTTTTGCAGAGGTTGAGAGAGGGGCAGTTGTTGATAAACATTAATAAATGTAGTTTCATGAAGGAGGAATTGGTATATCTGGGATTTCTGATATGTGTGGAAGGATTGAAGATGGATCTTGAGAAGGTTAGAGAAATTATTGAGTGGCCTACACCTGAAAGAATTGGAGGTATAAGATCTTTTCATGGCTTGTCTAGTTTCTATCAAAAGTTCATTAGGAATTTCAGTTCTATTTGTAGCCCAATGAAAGAAACAATGAGAGGAGATTGAAAGGATTGTAGATGGACATCTGGGGCAGATCAAATTTTTGAATTGTTGAAGTAGAAGGTGACTGAGCAGCCTGTGTTGTTTGCCGGATTTCACTAAGGTATTTCAAGTAGATTGTGATGCAAGTGGGAATGCAATTGGAGAAGTGTTGAGTCAAGAAGGAAGACCTATAGCTTATTTCAGTGAGAAGTTGAATGATGCTAGGAGAAGATATTCAGTGTATGATCAATAATTTTATGCTATAATTCAAGCCTTGAAGAAGTGGAGACATTATCTGTTTCCTAAGGAGTTTGTGTTGTATACAGATAATTAGGAATTGCAATATTTGAACAGTTAGGGTAAGTGGAATCAAAGACACATGAGATGGGTGGAATTCTTGTAGAGTTATACTTTTATTTTGAAGCATAGGAGTGGAAAGTCAATTAGAGTTGTTGATGCATTGATTAGGAGAAGGAATTTGCTGACAAAGATGAGAGTGGAGGTAATAGGCTTTGATGAGTTGAAGAAATTGTATGAGGAAGACCCATATTTTATAGAACCTTGGAAAGATTGTAATGAACCAGTTTTGGAGGATAGAAGCCAGTGGTTGGATTATTTCATCTAGGAGGATGTGTTGTTCAGATGTAATCAGTTGTGTATACCTTGGAGTTCAATGAGGGAAAACTTGGTGAAAGAAAAGCATAGTGGAGGATTGGTAGGACATTTTGGAATTGATAAGACAGTAGTGTTGGTGAGTGAGAATTACTTTTGGTCATAGATTCATAAGGATATTAGGAGATTTGTGCAGAGTTGTAGAGTTTGTCAAGTTGCAAAGGGGAATAGTTAGAATGTTGGATTGTATAAGACTTTGATAGTACTGGAAAGACCTTGGGAGGACATAATCATGGATTTCATACTTGGATTGCCAAAGACACAAACAGGTAATGATTCTGTATTCATGGTGGTAGACAGATTTTCTACGATGGCACATTTCATACCTTGTAGGAAGACAACATATACAGTACATGTAGCAGATTTTTTTTTCAAAGAGGTGGTTAGATTACATGGATTACCTAGGAGTATTGTTTTAGATAGAGATGCAAAGTTTGTTGGTTACTTTTGTAGGACACTTTGGAAGAAATTGAAGAAAAATTTAAAGTTCAGTTCTATGTTTCACCCGCGGAATGATGGAAAGACAAAAGTAGTGAACATGAGTTTGGGGAATTTGCTGAGATGTTTGGTTGGGGAGAAGACCAAAAATTGGGATTTAGTCCTTGCACAAGCAGAATTTGCTTATAATAATTCAGTGAACAGGATTATAGTAAATACACCTTTTGAGATTGTTATTGGAGTTCACCCTAGAGGTATATCAGAGTTAAGAGACATTAGTATGGAAGATAAAAGCAGTGCAGAAGAAGAGGAATTTGTAGAACATATGAAGAAAGTACATACTCAAGGGAAACAACAATTGGAAGACATGAACTAGAAGTATAAGGAGAAAGTAGATGAGAAGAGGAGACATAAGGAGTTCAAAGTTGGAGATGAAGTGATGGTATATTTGAGGAAGGAAAGTTTTCCAGTTGGGACATACAACAAGATGAAGATGAGGAAGTTTGGACCTTGTAGGATCTTGAAGAAGTTTGATTCAGGAAATGTATACAAAGTGGAGTTATCGGATGGTATGGGTTTATCACCTATATTGAACGTTGTAGACCTACATCAGTATTATGAAGTAGAATTCAGCAAGGGAAGTACAGTGGAATTGGAGAATCAATTTCCTAAACAACAACCAGATGAGATTGAGGAGATTTTGGATATTAGAGATGGGAGAAAGACTCATGGAAGACAGTATAAAGAATATCTTGTCAAGTGGAGAGGTAGGCCAGTGGAGGATTCTTCATGGATTTCTCAGGCTGAGGAAAACCGCTTTGGTTTTCCTTTGGCCCATCAAAGTGAGGGACTCACTTTCAATTAACCCCGAATGTCTGATGCAAGAGCATCCTTGGTTTTTGGAAATCTTGCATCAACCAAAAGTATTTTCCTTTCAGGTTTGTTCTTTCTTAGTTCATGTTGGTGGATTCATCATCTTTTCTCACTAGACCCTATGGATCTCCACGTACATCATAGACATGTTCATTTTCCTTATTCCAAGATTTGAGCGAGATTGGATCATTTTCCAGCAAGTTATCGATTCTGGATTTCATGACAGTTTCTTGAACCGACACCATAATAGTTTTCAAGCCTAACGGCTAATTTGATCAATCATGGATCATTCCTGTGACTTGCCGATCTTAACGGTGTGATTTTAAATATTCTTTGGAGTGTCCCTGACCTTCATTATAGGTCCACACTTCATCTTATGAACCTGCTGATGGAGTAATTCAATTTGCGGCCGACCTATTCATGTGCACATTACATTTTATTTCCTTGGAGAATGTGATGATCTTTGGCCGACATGGATGTTTCCAGAATTGTGGATATAGTATAAATCTTTTATAGATCATTAGAATAGGCAGTGAAGAATAGACAGATAAGTTAGTTTTTTTATTTGTAAGACTTTGCTCGCATATAGGAGCATATTGGAATAATTTATTTCTAAATATGTTGTATCATGCCTATGAGCCGAGTCTGTAAGCCTGGTTGTTGTTGGCCGAATGCAACTGAGCTTTCTATTAATGAGATTGTTTTAATCTTCATTTTCCTCCATATTCCATGTTGTTTTCATTATGTTACTCCTACTACACGGTCCAGATTGTTCTCATTAAGGACCCTCTTACCATGGCTACTTCACACTCATTTATCATTCCCTTTATCTTTTATTATCCCATTCTAGATGTCCACATGTGGGGAAAATAATATCAAATATTTATGTCAACAACCCACCTTTACTGTTGCTAATAAACCCATCACCCCTTATGAGTATATTACAAACAATAGTGAGTATTAATATTACAAAATATTTTTGAATTCACCCTAAGGTCCTAGAGACATTTTCCAAGGATGCTGGAACCATGACATGGGATTTACAAGGTGAATGAAACTTTAATCCTAACAAGGGAGAGGGGAGATAGAGAGATGTAGTGAGGGAAGGAGGGATGGAGGGAGTTAAAGAGTAGAGAGGGTTTGAGAGAGAGAGAGAGAGATAGAGAGAGAGAGAGAGAGAGATCAGAGAGGTCTAGAGGATAAGGGATAAACAATGAGTGAGATAGAGAGAGAGAAAGATGATACAATTTGCTAAATACTAAAATTTGACTAAGTGTGAAAAATTATAAGATCTTCAAAAAAATTAATTTTCACTATAACTTTCAGAGATCCAAAACCACTCTCAAACATCCTAAAACTATATACATGAAGTATAACTTAAAATATAAGAAAGTAAAATTCAATACATAAATGTTAACTTATACATAAATGTTTATTTTATGTATCTAGGATTGAGGTGTAAGGTTTAGGGTATTTAATTTATAGTTGAGGGTATTAGTATAGAAACATCATTCACATTTGGATAGTGCTTGCTAAATGATTTGCATTGGGAAATACCAATCATTTGGGTTGGATTTACCTTGGGCATCCAATCTAAAGGGTTGGATGTCCATTTAATGCCAAAGAAATATTTTTTAGAAAAGATAAAAAATTTCACACATTTTTGGTCATGCTTTTCATCAAATTTATGTGTTTCAATGTAAATTTATAAAAGCACTAGGATGAAATTAATCTCTCTTAACTATCTAACCATATACTTTTTTTATGTTTTTATTATGATAAGGTTTTGATCTTTAATTTCTTTTCTTAGTGTGTTTATTTTTTGTCAAAAACTAACATGTGGTATTTTTTGTATAGTTTTTTACTCGTTCAATAAATTTTGAAACAAATTACATTTTTAGAAACTATACTCCATTCTACACTTAATGAAAAAAAAATACTTTTGATTAGTTTTCAAAAATTTTAGGGAGGAGCACGCTCAAATTTCTAGTTTTCAAGATGTGTCCACATCAAAACTTAGTAAAAAATCATATATTAATTAAAAAAAAATCATATATTCATTAAAAAAATTCCAAAAATTTGGTATAAACTACATGGTGTTAGCTAATTTCTCAGTGAAGAGATTTTGAAAATTCTAAAAAGAACTTAACTTTTTAGGGGGAGTACACCAAATGCTATGTTATGTTTTTTTTTTAAAATAAGACCACTTTTTGTGTTCCCCCTTTTGAAACCCTTAATCTTCACCATTTTTTAAAAATTAGTAGTTTAGAAAGAAGATTCAGAGCACTACATATCTTATTCTTGTTGCATCTTCAAATTTTGAGCATAACTATCTTCATTTTCTCGTCAAATATCAGAATTTTCTAAGTTTAGAAAATAAGTGGCATCTTAAGACCCCCTTTTTGTATCATATCTTGGTGCACTTACCCAAAATTTTCCTTTCCTATTAAAAAATGTTGTCAAAAATACCATGCATCATAAGAAGGAACTTGGGTTTGAATATCTAGAAAAGTAAAGTGGTTTCATAAAATCCCTTAAAGAATCCTACTACTTATATATGAACAATGAGATGCAATACATCAAGTTTGTATAGCTACAATAAATTAGGGATCAAAATATGAAAAAAATAAATCTATATTTGGGTAAATGTACAAACATGTGTCACACTTTTGGAAAACTAAATAGTTCTAAGCAAAACTGTTTTGCCCTAAATAGTTTCAAGTGAAACTATTTCACACACATTCGATAAAGCCCAATCTACATCCAAGAATTGTATAGTGATTTTTAGTACCACATATCTCCTCTCTCAAGTCTGTAGACTTTTTCTCACTTGCATTCATCTAGTTTTCATGTTATTTTTTTCTTATTCCATGTTTTTCTAACTTTTTTAGTGGATCCTCCCTATGGATGCACATCCACCTATTCTTCTGTAGATTTTCCCCTTGGGTGAATCCACATGTCCAACCATGGATACATATTTTGGCACAACTGTCCTTTCTCTGTCTAATCCTACTTTGTGCAGTGCATCTACCCCTTCTCTAGCGGATCTTCCCACTGAGTGAATCTTCCTCTCCTCCATATCCACCCTTCTACCTATGGATCCAACTTTTGGAAGATCTACCTATCCTCTAGCGGATTCACCAATTGTAGGAACATCTTCCCATACCCAATGGATTCACCCTTTGGAAGATTTTCCCCTTCTCAATGCATCTTCCCATCTTATAGTGCAATTTCCTTTTGATGTGTTTGCCTAAGTGTGGGTAGATCCACCCATAGAGGGAACATTTTCTCTATCATTCAATGGTGAATCCACCTGACTGTTGATTTTTGACCTATCATAAATGCACTCAAATGAAAATTACAAGATAAATTTGAAAGGTGTACATGATCACCTTACTCTCCTCTCCACACTTGTGCCCTCACAATGTTAGCTTGGTGTAGAATTACTCATCCAAGCACCATTATTATCACTCTACTCTATTTTCTCTCTCAAATGCTTAGAGTTTAAATGAATAGTTATTAGCCCCTATTTATTATTTATAGAAAACTCTAATTTCTCATTTTTGCTCACATTTCCTCCCCATAGCTCTGTTTTCTTCCATTCCTTTGCGTTTCTTACTTATTTTCCATTGCGGATTTATTTTTTTCCTTCTTTTCCATCTTTCAAGAGGCCACTTAGGCCCTTTTTTCTTGTTCACCCTCTCAATGGGCATCACTCCCTTCATATCACTTTTCTGCTATGTCATATTTTTCCTCCATGTTGGGGCATCTCTCCATCCATTTCTTCTATTGATTCAACTATATTTTAACCTTCTTCAAAACATCATTATTTTAATGTTATTTTGAAAAGGGGAAAAATGTAGAAACCTAAAATTGACCACTTGCGTTTGGTCAATTTTACCTTGTCATTTTTTCTAAATCCCCTCCTACATATTCAAATTAATTAAATACTATTATATTTATTTAATTAATATCATCTATCATTTAGGGAAAAATAGTTTCGCTTGAAACTATTTAGGGCAAACAGTTTTTCTCAAAACTATTTAGGGGGAGATTGTTGGAAGTTTGGAAGTTTGTCATTGTTGATGCAGTCTAGCAACATGAGCATGAAATATACATACATAGGTTGATTTGGTTGAACCAGTGTTTTCATTGATGTCAACATTATGGTTAAGCATTTTTGGTGTCATTTGTACAGTATTGACTATACCAGAAAGCTGATCTATCATGAATTTGACTAAGTGTTCTTTGTTGATGGTGTTGTGGTTTAATGGATTGGTTTTTGGGTCTAGACTTCACCGTAAGAAGAGGTCTAACTCCACACTTTTAACCATATCATTATCACTAGCTTATACAACTATATTCAAGATATTGAGAAGTTTTGTGAGGCATACTGGAAGATATCAATGATAGAATTCAACTCTGTATATCACTATCATCTCTTTGTTTAGTGTATCAGTGTGGGAGATTTTGCATTTCCTTAAGAATAATATTTTGGTACTATACTTTTAGAGTTTGTCTCACTGATGTTGAAGAAATGAGAAATTAAAGAAAGATTGAATTTGGAAGTTGTGTGTATTGGGAAGCGTGTGTATGATTGGAATTTTTGTGATTAGGTCCAATTCCTAGCCAACCTAATACATGATATGTGTTTAGAAGATTAAATATACATCTTGGATGTTAGTTGGATCTATTTTAGATCCATTCTGACCTAAATTAAGGATTGTACTTTTTTCTTAGGTGTCAAGATGATTTTGAATCATGTGTCATGTCGAGAAAAGCTATTTTGGACTGTTTTTGTTTACATGATCTAAAATTTAGGCTGACCTAATTGATGCGTGCAGATGTATTTGGGTATATATGAGATATTTTGGAATTGAAGTGTGTAAAAAAAAAGATGAGTTAGAATAAATGAAATATCAGGTGTGAGTAGTCTTAGATGATGTGAACATGCACAACCAGTGGTGAAGATTTCTAAATTAGAGTAGAGTTGTTGAGCGACTGCTAAGTATCGCAGTACTTTATATTTAGAGCTTCAAAGGAACTGAAATACAACACAAGAGAGGTGCACTTTACATCAATTCACACTTTGGCAATGAGCCACCATTTTTGTATTGTACTTAGAGTGATCCCACAATACTAGTTTACAATTTTTGGGAGATCCTGATTTTTTGCTGAAATCACATATTTTTAGAAAATATAATGATTTAAGCCTTGAAAAATTCCACTTAAAGGATTCCAATTGAATATGGTTTGATCGAACCACCCTAGATCAATCCCCCTTGGATAGAACCTCGCTAGTTTTAAATCATACCTATAATGGAGTCTCCTTTACACCTATCAAAATGCTAATAAAAAACCACCTTTGATTTACCTTTTGGGGGATCAAATGAATTCATTTAAAATTTAATTTTTGTAAGTATATAGTCCTTATTATAAGCTTCCAAAAAAGTATAATTTTAAATAAATTTAATTTTATTATTATATTTATTTTTTATTTCTTGTGAATGTAGGTTTTTCACAAAAAATCAATCTCTTTGTTTTGCACATGTGGAAAAATAACAGATTATCAATTTTTTTTTTGAAAAAAATCAGTGCACTAGATGTTGAAGTCCTTGATCCAAAAAAAAAAGAAAAATTGAATTTCAATACATACAAAAAAAGTTATGTTGTATGCAGTTCACCTATGTCTGAATTGTAATTGGTTTGAATTCAAAACTTGATTAAGGAAAAAATATTCATTAAAAAAATATGAAACCAAATGAAAGCACTAGATATCATAGTTACAAATCTAAATTTGAAAAAATTAGAATGTTATCCTTCATGTAAATTTTTTTTTGTATGCAGTGAGCATCACTCCTTAAAAATTGTGTTTAATAAAAAAAAATAGTTTTTGAAGGAGATGGAAAAATAAGTGCAATTTGATTCTAAATTTTTTGAAAAAAATATATTTAGATTCTATAGACAAAATGTCACAAATCACTAGTTTGCATCATTTTCAAATTCCTCACAGTTTAGCCGCTATAGGTGCTCGAAAGTGAAGATTTAGCTAGAAAAAAAAGTTTCAGTGTCTAGTTTGGCCAAAAATTGTAAACCAGTATTGTGGGATCACCCCTTAACTTTGGTTGTGAACATTATAAGGACAGTGTGTCCTGGTAGTGAGCCCTTGTAATATACTATATCTAGATATAATATATTGTGAGCTAATCCTCACCGTGTATTTTCCCTTTTTAGGTTTTCCACGTAGAAATCCTAGTGTTCATATGTTTTGTGATTTTGTGGATGATTCATTCTTTCACTCTTTATTTCAGTTAATATGTTATGGTGATTAGATAAGTTTTTTTCAAAAGTTTAATAGAATATTGATTCACCTCCCCTCTCAGTATTCTAACTATTCAACATGGTGTGGTAGAAAAGAAAGGCTTCATTGTCATGCTTGAAATCCTCAATGCTATCCTTCAACTCAAGATGAGGGTAGTATTCATACAATTACTCGATAAGACTCATGATTCCAAATGTAATGCCCCAATATGCGAACCCCAAAGGACACTAAAATTGACAAATTGTCGTACAATTTTTTTTTTGAAAGTAGAACATTACATCAAATGAACATGAACATACATTACATGTAAAGAAATTATACAATTATAACATCAACTATGTCCTTTGTGGTACACGACACGACATTACATAACCTAAACTCATACCATGATGATAATGAACAAATTCCAAGGTTACATTAACACCCATGATAAAGCATACATTTACACTAAATATACATCCATTATAGTCCATCAATTAAGAAACATCTATAGATGATAACTCAACATAAACGAGACTAATTCATTCCCAATAACCATAAACATATTATCTTCAAGAGAATTTTATGGAGCATATTTCCAAAGATACAACACATCAAATAACAACTACCATGAACCATTAACCACATAAGGGCTACAAATGTAAAATATGTTAGAGTAATAAGTTATTATGCTTAATTAATTATATCATATTAATTAATTAATTAAGTCACTTATTCCTCTTTGTTACTTAAGCTAAACTTAGGCACAATAATAATTATTTAATTGATTAAGTGTGCACACTAGGGTTTGATTTAGGGTTTCCATTTTAGGGTTTCTTGATCTCCTTCATAAGGATTGATCATTTTGTAATAATTGATTCTCTTAATGCATTTTACACTTTGAGGTTCAGAGAACATCTTTTTGGTTCTTCATATCTTTTGCATGTGACAGGTATCCATCTTGCATGTAGGTGATTTTGGTTTTCTAACATGGTATCAGAGCTCCAGACCTGCAGCTGCTTGTTCATGATCTGAAAATATGGCCTCTCTGTGAGTTTCAAGTGCAAGGGTTTCCACAGGCATTTTTTCTGCAAGATCTAGGGGTAGCCTATTTTTTGGGGCACTTTGAGCAGAAACATAGGTCACCATTGCATTCGCAGCAGCCAAAAACCCTAAGATCACCCTTCGTTTTGTCAATTTCTGAGAAGTTGGTTCAGAAGGAAAAAAAATTGTCTAAGGGGCCGTACGACCTCCCCAACACGCAGATCGATGCATAAAAATTGAAAAAAATGTCGAAAAAGGGGCTTTCTCGGACTTTGCACCGGTGCTCCTAGTGTTAAACGATCCTCCACCCGCCTGCTGCTCGGCCACAGTCAACCCCCATGGGCTCCGCTTACTAGGCCCTAGTCATATGTAGATCTAGGGGCCAACGCCCAGTCCGACTACCGCGCAAAATATTCTAGTGGGATTCTTGGAATATTCGAAGCAAACCAGCGAATATACCGACAGATCCTCATATTCTAGTCACCGGTGAATTTTTTCCGACAGGGGGGGCAATTTTTTTCCCTGACGGCCAGACGATCGTCAATTTTAAGCTCGCGAACTGCTGACATCAGCATGACATCACCGTACGGCCGGCCCTCTTTGCCCCCTCCTAACCCTAATTTTCCATAAAGGAGCTATTTTTTTCTTTTGGTCATAACTTGGGCATACAGTATCAAAATCGGGCAAACAAGATATCACCGGAAAGCTAATTTTGAGCACTTTCCATTAGTGCTATTTATTTCAGTATTTTACTATTTTCCTACATTTATTGCTGTTTGAAGTCAGATGTACTTTTTATGCTTCCGAGCTCATAACTTTTTGCCACGATCTCCATTTTTCGCCTCGTTTGAAGCATCAGAAAGGTATTGAGGAGCTCCATGTTGCTGTCCATGCACTTTTTCTGTATCTTTCCTAGGTTTATCACTTAGTCCATATTTGGCCCGATGGGTTGTTTGGTGATTACTTGGATGTTTTGGTAGTTGGGAGAGTGCATCTTGCATCTTTGCACTTCATTTTCAGTAATACATCATTCAATAATTGCTTACTGCTTCATAGATTCTAGGGTTGTTCCCATTTGGAGTTTTTGAGTGTTCCGAGGCATCGGGCCTGCTATCGCTTTTTTCATGATTCCTTGAGTCAATCAGTGACTCTCATCCAGTTTCAGTAGTAGACAGAAATATCTTTCCTTGCTTGCCAGATTTCGGTTCCAGTGTTACTCTACAGAGTTCTTCCAGTGCTTCTTTACAGCATGACATCTCATTGTAGGGGGGGTTTTGTCCCACTGGGTTTTTCCTTCTCTACCTCATTCTTGCATTTGTAAATGGGTACCTGATCAGGCCTAGTTGTCGGGACCCATCTTTGCTTTCATGCATCTTATTCTAGTGTTTTAGCTTCTTCCTAAGTTCAACTTAAGGGGGGGTGTTAGAGTAATAAGTTATTATTCTTAATTAATTATATCATATTGATTAATTAATTAAGTCACTTATTCCTCTTTGTTACTTAAGCTAAACTTAGGCACATTAATAATTAATTAATTGATTAATTATTAAGTGTGCACACTAGGGTTTCATTTAGGGAATCCCTTTTAGGGTTTCTTGATCTCCTTCATAAGGATTGATCACTTTGTAATAATTGATTCTCTTAATGTATTTTACACTTTGAGGTTCAGAGAACATCTTTTTGGTTCTTCATATCTTTTGCATGTGATAGGTATCCATCTTGCATGCAGGTGATCTTGGTTTTCTAACAAAATAATACATTACATCTGTTTCAGGAGTACCTTACATCGTTTCAAGAGTACATTACATCATTTTAGGAGTACATATATGCACATATGTGATTTCTAAGACAAAGAGGAGAGAATACATCAATTACAAGAATGTTACATAAATGAACATGGTACAACTGAACTGTGGCGAAGCTCTGAATCATTTAAAACAACATAAAATATGCACTTCACGAACACTAACTAGGAACCCAATGGGGTGCAAAGCATGTTCCACATGACCACATGGACCCGAAGGCTCACCCTCCGTGCTAGGAGTCGACAAGAAGGACCCACGACAAAGACCAGTCAAATGGAAAAACAACAAGACTCGACCACAAGGGGTAATCAAAAAACAAATTAAACATCAACACCAAATGATACTTACAAGACAAATGCTTCTAGAGGCACATAAAGGAAATAATAGGGGATACTATGGGAGAGTGTCATCGCACGACCCTATCATGGGTTAACCTAGCTACCTCTCAATAGGTGCTAATCCCCATCTATGGTTATCCTGGCTACCTCTCACTAGGCGCCGGCCCCATAGGGTGACACATGCAGGACCACTAGCCTCTCATGAGGACGAGGTAGCGATCTTGTCGACCATGGCCTTCTCAGCCCATCCTTAGCCTATGAAAGCACTAATGGCATGTGCAAGGCATCTTACTTATGTTTTTTTAATGTGTTCCTACCCAAACCCACTAGTTTAATTTATTAGGTTTTCACTTATTTAACCAGCTCTTCCATGGGTTATCTAGGCTTCCCCTTTGTGCGTCAGTCCCCATGAAGAGCCACTCCCCCTGATAGAGAAAAAAAATTCGCACAACATGAAGGGGTGTACCAATACATATAAAGCACTAAAAACCACAACCACCAAGAACATATGTGAGGCATAAACCCTCTCGCTCAAGCCATACCAACATGTAGAACATCATGATAAAAGGTACACCCATATGGGCATAAAACCAGAAATGCACTCAATGACTTAAAAAGAAATCAAATCATGGAAATCCACATAAAACCAATTTACCATTGCCTCTGGAAGCCTATAGAATAACTACCCATAAGCTCCCTACTAAGGGTACTCACACATATTAGGTTCCGACCAACATCAAAACATGACATTTCATAAAACCTCCTCAACTAACAACATAGTATAAAAAGGAAAGTATAATCAACATGAAACCACAATATCCATCATAATGGATTAATTTCAACGAGTATTCTAGAAAATCACATAACTATCTACATATATTCAAGACAATACTTTATGGAAACCATTTAAAATAATCAATTACATTTAAGATACATAACCAAGATATAAATTATCCAAAATAATTAATGCCATTATTCTAATGTTAATAATTTCTTCAACCCATTATCCTTAAATCAAATAATTAAACTCTATTTTCCTAACTAGTAATAGAATGATTTGCAAAGACATAATTCATTTGTTTAATTAAATCCATTCTATTAAGTAACTAGGATATATATACCCTTCTTTTAAATTAAAAAAAATTAAATATTTCTTTCTAACAATTATCCAAAAATAAATATAAATTTTTTCTCTTAAAAATATCAATATAAAACATAAATATAATAATCATAAATCTATTTTAACTAAAGAGTCCATATAACAAATTTCATATATATATATATATATATTTAAATCAAGCCAATTAAATAGATACATTCTAAGAGAATCTATTCTAACTAATCAAATTACATTCTAATTGTATGTTCTAAATGATATTATTTAAATCAAACTTAGAACTAATTGAAATTTATCAATTTAAATACCACTTGTCTAAAACAATCCTTCAATAGAATTAACAAATAATGTAAATAATTACAATTATATATATAAATATATGATTATACATATATAATTCAAAGCTAAGGGTTCCCTTATGCCTAAACACAAAAATCTCATCCAATTGACATATTATAAGGGGAAAAGAAAGCCACCAACATGGAACATATGAAAGTCAACCTTTAATTTACTAATGCAGAGAAAAGATAAACTTAAGGAAGCACATTATTATTTCATCCCAGTATCACAAATTACTTGTCTCTAGTAAAATCATTTAGTTAAACACAAACATGATATAAAACTTATTCTAAATCATTTAACTTAAACGTTCAAATAGAATTTACTAAATTTAAATAACTCTATAAACATTAAATCACACATCTTATCTTAATTATAACCCGATGCAAATAAAAAAAATATAAATATACACATATACTTATATATATATAATCATATACATATATATACATATTTCAATGTTTGTTTATTAATTTATATAAACAACAGGAAAAACTCTTAGCACCTATACATATAAAATTAAATAAAAACTAAATAAAGCCCAAATGATGGAGTGCGACCAACAGAAGGGTTGTGCACAACAGCCTTGAGCTGCTGTACAACATGAACAGAGGAGGAGGAGGCACAACTTAGGCCAAACTTCACTCCTTTATCAAGGATCAAATCCCATCCAAAAAGCTAGAAATTAAAAAAGAATTAAAAACCTGGTACTAGTCCAGGAAGTGGTAACCCAAAGAATCCAGTAAACACCAAGCTTTAACAATTCCCGTGAATGTAGTGAAGCATATAAGGAATCGACTCAAATCCAATCAAAACTTAAGATAAATAAAACCAATCCACTAAATTAGGCACAACAACCTAAATACTTATGCCTTCAATAGGAAAACGAACTCAAAAATACTACCAAGCAATGAAACTAATTACCATGCCTTTAGCAATTTTAACAACAAGAGCATTACTTCAATCAAACTAATTTTTAGGCTTAACTGCATATATACAGATTTACCCAAAACCAAAACAATAAAAATTATTGCTATAGGAAGTAGAATTATAGTCTTGTCATAGGGGAAATCATATGGGTGATTATCTATAGGAGATGACATAAGTTTGTTAAACTTCAAGCCATTCTAGGGAAATTGACCCTGGGTATGTGCAGGATCATCATAGAAAAAATAGGCCCTTATGTGGCAAAAAAATTAGAAAAATCAGAGTTAGGCAACTTAACGTAAAAATTTGAATAAGTTATCTATATTATTTCAAAAATATGTAAGAATAGAATTTGTAGCAAATTGAATGTAGTTTCTAAACTAGTAGGTTTATTTTTATTTTTTAAAATCTATTTGGTGAAAATTTGAAATTTCAATCCAGTAGTACTTAAATTTTAGGGAAAAAATAAGAAGTAGGTGTCTGTCTGACCACCCTAACCATAATAAAATGATAATATTTTTTTATAATATTTTAGATATAAGTAGAGGACTCATGTCCTGATGTGATGCATATTTTTTTGTAATTTTTTTCCAAGTAAATAATTAATTATGAATCTTTTATTACAACTTCTAAAAAATAAAAAAACTTGTATGTCTAACCACCTTAACTTGGTCAAAACTTCATGAAATTCATGTTTTTTTTAATCCTATAGTATGCAACTTGCATATAATGTGACACATGTTTCAGATTCAAAAAAATGTGATACCGTTTGAAAGCTATAGATGTTTTTCAATCAGCCTATCAATCAGGAATTTAGTTGTAATTCAAATAGAAAATAAATAATAATTATTTATTGAATTCAAAGTAAAGCATAATTTATATTGGTGGAAAGTTAATAATCTCCTTTAATTTAACCATTTTCATTTCATCAATTTTGGGTAAAAAAAAGGTCGTCAGCCACATACCCTACAAAAACCCATCATATCACCACTTTTTGGCCCATCATGATCCTGCACATACCCCCTACTAGTTAGAAATCTAATCAGCAAGGGGAATAAAAAAAATATAAGAAACCTCAGTGCTAAGAGATCTAAATTGAAAACCAAGCTATTATAAGGAGTCAAGAGAAATGAAATCAAAAGACTCATTCCAAGAAACTTTAACATGCTCCACAGTCGGCAGTTTGGTGGGTGAAGGTGCAGTCATCATATTTAATCTAGACAACCTGAATAAAGAGGAGTTATTGAAAATTAAACAAATGCAAGGAGATAATATTTAACCAACCTTGAAATCTACATTTGACAATAGGATTTGCGAGCACCACAATCCTCCAAATTTTCATTTTCCAGAAAGAAAACATCGTTCCTTCTCCAAAATTTCGCCTACTGTAAAAACTCTTTTAACTTTAACTTTCACCCCAGCACAAAACAGAGTATTTTTTTTGTTGAAAATTCCTGTATGTTGTTTTTCACTCCATTCCCAAAATAAATTAAGGAAAAACTCTATAGTTTTTCGATAAACCAATGGGACAGATGTCAATTTTCCTAATTCACTTTTTTGTTTCCAAGGGTGCACCCGACATTTTCTCCTAACTTGGTTTTTCCACCTGTCAGAAAATCTTTAGGCTTTTATTTAATCTAGAAACCTAACTTTTTCCAAAATTATAGATTAACAACTAAGGGTAACCATTTTTCACCATTTATTATTATATTACTGATTAACATTAGATAAAACTATTTAAATTTAATAAATCATAACTGTCATGAAATTCTTTTAATTATTATTATTTTTTAAAACAAATTTATTGTTTCAAATATAATATTTAATAAAATATCCATTTTGATATTTTATTCAATACCTCTTTATCCAAATATTTTAAATTTGAAAATAAACTTTATTAATAAGTGCATTATTAATCTACTATATTAAATTTAAAATAAATATTATAAATTTATGTTTTATTTATATTTCCATCTTTAATAAAGGGATAATATAAGTTATTAGATCATTATCCCCTTCAAATTAATTTAATAAATAATTACTATAATTCTCTTAATAATTTAATAATTTAATTTAATACTTTAATAAGGGTATGTGCATGATCATCATGGAAAAAATGGGCCCTTAAGTGGCGAAAAATTCAGAAAAATTAGAGTTAAGCAACTTGACGTAAAATTTGAATAAGTTATCTATATTATTTAAAAAAACATGTAAGAATAGAATCTATAGCAAATTGAATGTATTTTCTAAACTACTAGGTTTTTTTTTCAAAAAAAAATCTATTTGGTGAAAATTTGAAATTTCAATATAGTAGTACTTAAATTTCAGGGAAAAAATAAGTAGGTGTCTATCTGACAACCCTAACCTCAATAAAATGATATTATTTTTTTTTAAGATTTTAGATATAAGTAGAAGACTCATGTCTAGATGTGATGCATATTTTTTTGTAATTTTTTTCCAAGTAAATAATTAATTATGATTATTTATTACAACTTTTAAAAAAATATAAAACCTCGTATGTTTGACCACCTTAACTTGGTCAAAGCTTCATGAATTTTTATTTATTTTTAATCCTATAGTATGCGAAGCATAGAATGTGACACATGTTTCATATTCAAAAAATGTGATACTGTTTGAAAGCTATAGATTTTTTTCAATTAGCCTATCAATCAGGACTTTAGTCATAATTTAAATAGAAAATAAATAATAATTATTTATTAAATTCAAAGTAAAGTATAATTTATATTGGTGGAAATATGAGAATATCCTTTACAAACCCTTTTCATTTCATCAATTTTGGGTTAAAAAAAAGTCGTCAGCTTCATACCATACACATACCCATCATATCACCACTTTTTGGCCCATCATGATCCTACACATACCCTTAAATCAACGTTACAAATGCGAGCAATGTAACCCTAAACAATACCTAAAGGAAAATGAACAACGACCATGCCAAATAATTGAAACACATTAATTAACCAATTAAATTGAATGACAAAATATAAGAACATTAAATGAACAATTAAAATGAACGACTCAAACAAAGTGATACCAAAACAAGAACGCGGTCACAAATAGATGACGTCATAAAAAAAATGATGGGGTGACGAACTAGGACAAGGAACTTTCTTGTCAACTCCAATTTCCACATCATATGCATTGGGCTTATAGGGCACGCTCAAGCCTGACACTGCAGACAAATTCGGTTCCAAATTACTGCATCCTACATCAAACCAAACATCAAACAACATATATGTCCAATCTCAAGCACACCATGAGAGGGAGTCTCAGCATAGCAGGGTACTTGTGAACGAGCGATGCTACACCGTCCCCTCACCCAACTCCAAATAGTAACACATTATATCATAATATCATGAAGGAAGCATTAATCAATTTACATAACCACATAATACCTCATCTAGATGATAAGCATAACCAGATCAAGATGAACACCATGCATCATCATAACATCAACATCATAAAACAATATCATGAGCATCCAAGAAAAACACACAAGGAAAATTGGTGAAACAATCACCATGATAGTCTCAAGTACGCAATACAACATGAGAAGAGTATCAGAATGATGACAACAACATGAGAGGAATTACACCAAATTTATCCAACAAAGAAAAACTTCCTCTCTTGACAAGGGAATAAACAAGGTATGATGTCATTTAGACATGATTTTTCTACTTCACCTTGCATAGTTTATTGTGTAAATATTTACTATTTAATTTAATACCAAATTTTCCCCTATTTTTAATTGATATCTTCATGAACTAGTATATCAATGGTTGAAATTTTTTAGTAGTATCATGATAAAAAAATGTGCATTTATTGGTCCTTATATTAAAATTCCTAGTTTTATTAATAATTATTCTTACATTCTCTTCATGGTTAGGGATTTGATGTGTATCGTGTATTTTCCTACATTGTATGTAAAATTGCTTCAATTGGCAAGTTCAAAGTTTTCCTTATTTTAGGTTCATAGTGATGATCATATGCCATTAGTAACTCAATGCATATAAAAGTAGGAAAGGTAAAAAATTTAATGATTCCACTAGTAAAACTGATCATTCCTAAAGGAAATTTCTCTCCTTTTTTTCCACCCTTGTAAGAAAATCCTTCTTTTCAATATGCCACAAGTCTATGTTGGAGATATAGGAGAGTCAAAACTCAATCTTGGAAGGGAGTGTGATAGCCTTAAATTCATACTAATTTTTTTTATTTTAATGGGACATTGAAATAAAATAAATTTAATAAAACATGGAAGTCCTTAATAGGTTTACACACTAAGTGATAGTTTCCTAAAATATTTATGTAGGGGGAAAATCCTAGAATGGAATTTTGTAGTGATTGCGTAAGTGAACACCCTACAACTTGTATCTTTTCTAAAGGCATAAATATATGGAAATATCAAATCCAATGATTGCATAACAATATATTTAATATTGGGCATAAACAAAATAGATATTAAATATTTTTTGTTAAAAAACCTAGTTATAAGTTTAGGAACTAAAAAAAGACCTATTTTAACACCACGTCCATGAATAACCATATATTTAACATACATATATCATACACCAACATAAGATATTACCCATAAGAACACTAAGTCAAAAATTACCGCATTGGTACTCTTCCATACTTTCAAACTATGAACCAATCGAACCAACACCACCTTGCTTCCACAATACATTGAGCATATTATTAAGTTTCTTGCCCCTTATCAAGAAGATGCAACTTAATATATTATTAGATTAATAGCCTGGTTGTACTAGGATACTTATCCTTCCACACAAGACCACTTCCCTCTCCTAAATCATCTTGTGTAATTCCTTGATTGGAAACCCAATCTACAATATTGTTCCCCTCTTTCCTAATGTGGGTGAACAAAATTATATTCCTAAATCCCCTAGCCAACCATTCATTTTCATTCATTATCATCCCCAATTTCCAACTCTGAGAGACTATGCTTTAATATATTGATTATCATCTTTGAATCCCCTTGAACCCAAACTTGTTGCCACCCCTCCTTACTTGCCAATAGAAGACCTTACCATAATTCCCTTTCCTCTACATTGTTGTTGGAGTCAATAAAAAAATTGTTTGCATAAATCCCTAATGATAGTCGTCTATAATATCTAAAAGCCCCTCCTCCTCCTGCCAGTCATGGGTTTCCCTTAGCTTCCCCATCAAAGTTGAATTTTACCTAATCCTAATCCGAGCAAGACCAATTACTCTTCCTCTCCTTTTTCTTTCCTTTAAATTTACCTCCCTTGCTACCTATCCATCTAAAATGAGGCCAAATTTTTTCCCATATCTCCTCCTCGAGCTAATCTTCAAATCCTCAAATTTGTGGACATCTCCTAGTCCTAAGATAAAGCTCTCCACTTGATCCCATAACTTTCCCATCCCTCTCTCCTGCTCCTAGAAAGTCATCCTATTAAAATATAGCAAGAGACTCCACACAACCATCAAAATAGCAATATTCTTGATGAATTTAAGCTTCGTATTCTTAATTTTGAGTTCCCACCATTCCAACAATTTTTTTGATATTTTGAGGAGTGACCTAATCTACCTTCCATCTATGCAAAAATCTTCTGGACATATCTCTCACCACTTCACAATGAATAAATAGATGGTCATTATCCTTAGCCTCAAATCTACACATTGCCCATCTGGAAGGGCCATGACGACCCAACCTCTGAAGCCTATCCCATGTCATTAATCTACCCTTTCAAGTGATCCATCAAAATTATTTAGCCTTCAAGAGGCCCGCTTTGTTTTGTATCCTCATTTCTACAACCCCTATCTTTGCATTATTGCAAAAAAATAAATGATTGTACCATAGAAAAATGGATCATTGAAATTTTCATGGTTATTTAGGTCTTTTTTCCTATGATGCTTGACCTATTTTGCTTTGATTTAATGTTGCAATGTAACTTAAACATTCACATTAGGTCTTGAATATTCAAATAATGATGTCTTGTGAAGGTGTTGTGAAGTGTTGTAACACATTTCTACACTTTTCTAGACTCTTCTTATTATAATTCATCTAAATATCACCTTTTTATTCCTTATCAAGTCCTATTTCAAAGTCTTGTAAAGTCTTGTAGCAAGATTGCATGCTTTTCTAGGCTTGTCACCACTAATTACACCTTTCTTGTGCTTTATCTGGCCCCTTTATACACTTATAGGCCTTAAGTGTATTCTTAAATACAAACCCGAAAAAAATATTAAATACAACTTAATTGCCAACACCCACTTGCTTGCCTAGAGTGGGACCCATTCGCCATGGGTGTCGAATGAGTCCCTCTTGGCTCAATATTCAAAATAATTAAAAATTTATTTCGGGTTTTTATTCATTAAGACCTTATGTTAGCCTGTGATGTTGTATTCTTGGGTTGTTAGGGAATAAATGTGTATAAATAAGTGTTTTTCCATCCATTTTAACTCACATTCATCTCATTCACTCATACACCATCAATTAGCATTATTGTATTCAAAGCATCATTACATCATTTTATCAAGCAATTGTCAAGCATCTTGGAGCAGCCATTGACATATCTTCAGACTTCTACAACAAGGATTTGGTGAGTTTAGGACACTCGAATGTTGTTTATTCATCATTCCTTTCTTGTTTTCATTTCATTTCTTTATCAAGGGTTTGATTACCAAAGTGGGATTTGACCAAGGGAAATCCCTATACTCTAACCCTTAACCATTTTCCCCCTCTTTGCATGTGTGTTTGTAGATTTTTTAGGTATATTTGTCAAAGAAATAGGTGTAGAAAGGTGGTCAACAATTCATAAAAGTGATTCAAGTAAACTAAACCCTAATTCAAGGTTGGAGACAACCTTCAGCCCATTTTCTACAAATTTGACTCCGTCAACCCGACAAGAAGACAAGTGCAGATCTGGACCCACATTGTTGACTCCTGAATTTGTAGATTTTTGGAGGAGGATTTATTTTCCATCAGTGGTGAATGAGTCCCACCTACAAGATGGAAAAGTTTATTTTGTCATAATTCAATTCCTGATAGTTGAAAACTAGTTTCAGGGCAGTTTACCAGAAGAAGAACTGATTTTCCATCAATGGTGAATGAGTTCCACTTGACATCAACAGTTATTTTTACCAAATTCCATAATCTTCTAACATCAACATTTCATCTCCAGGTGCACTTTGTTCAATCTCATTTAGTTATGTTTGCATTTGTTTATGTTTCTAGCTCGTTTTTGCATATCACACTATGTTTAAAAACATTGCATATTTCATTATTTTTGCATTCATAATCAATCAATTTTATACATTATTTTTATTTATATCATTGAATTTAGTCATAGTTACATCATGCATTCCTTAATTTGAGTGAACCACCTCAATTTTGGGGTTCTATCTCTCTCCTTTTAGGTGAAAAACCCTAAGAGTGCAAGAGTTCATAGAATCCATACAAAAATTGATGGTTCATTTTGGTGATCCTGGGTATTGAACACATTATCTTTCTGATTTGCATTGCATTTACATCCTAGAATTCATAGCATTAGCTTTTTGCATTGTTTTTGCATTCTAGGATTTACAAATTTGCATTTGTAAATATCTCATATAGATTTCATTTTTGCATCTTAAAACATTCCAAAAACTCAAATTTTGCATCTACATCTTCATTTTGCATCTGAAAAGCATAAAATCACTTTAAATTTTCTGAAAAGCATAGAAAAATCTGATCCCTGAACTCATTCGCCACCTTGGGAAAATCAGTCCAGCTGCACATTTTGAATTGCATTTTTAGGCATTTTCAGGGCATTTTTTTGTATTATAGTATTCTGCTATTATTTTTTGTCACACTATCCAGATTTTTTGTTTTATCTTCTTTCTTGCATATTAGTTTAATTTTATCATGGCTTTTTTCTTTAATAATAAGTTTTGGAATTCACTAAAATCCTTAGTGGACATGTCAAATTGTGCTTTTGGTTGTGATCCTAATGACCTTGAGCTTCCTCATGCTCCTTCAACTCCTCATGATTTTCCTCCTCGTGTTGTTGACATCATTGGAGAAGATGCTGATAGCATGAATAAGTTCTTAAATTCATTCCTTGACAACCTTGAAGCCAATGCAACCTTTTATCCATTCACGAAGCCATATGATCTTCCTATTGTTTCACCTCCTGACATGTTTGGATACCAACATCTTGAAATAAACAACGGATCTAGGTTCGCTTTGACAGGTGGACCTAGTTCCTCTAAACAACCACATCCTCAACCATTTTATGATAACAAAGTTACCAACACATCAATCAATCTTGAAGAAACCTATGGCAAGGGTTTTACTATCTTAAGCAAACAAGGATGTGATACAACAATCGAACATGACATTCACCAACTTTTAGAACAAAAACCAACAAAAGAAAACACAACAAGATTACGATATCAAGATCCTCCTCATTACAACAAGCCTCCTTTTGAATATTGGAGACTTTAGGATGATGGGACAGTGATCTTTGATTCCCCTCCCGACTTGAATGTTCTCCTTCCACGTGAACAAGCCTTACATGATTCCAATGAAAAGGATGCTAAGATCCCCACGGGTCATCTTCCTCCTTGAATCCATGAAAAAGGTGAATCTAGTGAACGTAAATGACCTTACAAATTAAAAAAACTAAGGTTTCCTCTCCACCCACCACCTCAATGTGAAAGGAAACTACAAATGCTTCTAAATAGAGGTCTTATCCTCTTGGCACCTTCAAACAGGTTGGCCATATGTCCTAAAGAGTCTAACATGCCATATTGAAAATATCATTGTATTCTTGACCATCGAACTAATGAATGCCATACATTAAAGGGCATACTAAACAAGTATCAATTCACTGATACTGACTGTTATCTTCTCATCCCATAATTCCTATAAAAAAACCCCTTATCATGCAAAAGTTGTAGAATTATCCATTCTCACTATTGCATGATCCTTCCCATCATCCATCTTGGCTCATTCTTTCCTTACACTCAGTGGGGGCACAAAGTTGTTAGCCTTTTCCTAGTAATGCATTTTTCCTTATCTCTTAACTACATTATTTATCTTCTGCTTATACCACTTGATATTGAGAATCCAATAACTCGGTTAATGGTTGACTTGCATTTGCAGTACTAGCCTTTTACATTTTATTTTGCATGTGCGTATCGTTTTCCCTCATAATGCATGTTTGATGTTCTCCTCCCTTTGTACACTTCCTCTATTTGTACCTCCATTCTTCTATCTATCGTACTTTATCCTTTCTTTTTTAAATTTTGTTTTGTGTTTTCCTTTTGGGGATGATGCAAAGCGTAGAGACACCCTATGTCTCTTCCATGTTGACCCAATCGGTCTTTTTTCCTTTTTATTTCACCTTTTCTTATGTTTTACTTTTGGGGATGATGGAAGGCATTGAGACCAAAATGTCTCCTTCATGTTGATCCAAAAGATTTTCCTTTTCTTTCGCCTTTTCATTTTCCTTCACTTGTGTTTTCCTTTTTGGGACAATGCAAAGCATTGAGACCACAATGTCTCTTCCATGTTGACCCAAAATGAACTTTCTTTCCTTTTGTTTTCGCTCTCTTTGTGTCATTCTTCCAGTTCTATGTATTTGAGGAATGATGACAGTTCTGAGCTCTTTCATAAAGACATTGCAACAACGAACATACTGACCCAAAATCCATAGATCCCTTCTATTTTTGGTGTGTTCCTTTTTGGGGGAAACCCCTCTTTCTTTTGTTCCTTTTATTTGCATGACGCAACCTTACTCAGAAACATATGACTTGGCATAGGGAATTTCCAAGTTGGCTTTCATGTCTTGTTTTCTTTTTGCATTTTTCTTTTTGCTACTTTAAAGTAATTTATTATAGAATGGTGTGTAGCAATTCCTTTAAAGTGGGGGCATACATTGGCATTATTCATTTGCATTCTTGGTTCTTAGTGTAACTTTGTTACTTCATATGATGCATTTGTCACTTTTTGGACGACATTGGGTGTGATGTCCTTCATAAGTGTGATCTATCTTAGCATATTACATTCCTCTTAGTGGCCTAATGCGACGCACTGCATCCCCTTTAAGTTGTGAATATTCTATTCTTTCGTTGGTCCTCTCTTGGAGACATTAGACATAGTGTTCCCTAAGTTATAGACCTCGCATGAACTTAACAAGACTCATTTGAACATTTCTTTTTCACTTTACATTCTACATTTACATGGCCACCTTGCATAACACAACTTTCCTTCCTGTGGTACCATCTTGTTTTTTCATGAGTTCTAAGCATACGAAGCTTTGCTCAAGTCTCATGAAGCACAAACCAAAATTTTCCTTTGTGGCACCTTATTAAAGTTATCATGAGGTATAACTTTGGTATGGTTGAGTGGGAAGACCATTCCAATGCACGACTTTCCCCATAGCCACCTATGTGTTTGTGAGTACATACCAACTGTGCATATGTTTCTCACCTTTCGGGCCTTCTCACCCAGTGGAAAACCATGAGTTCCATCACCCCAGAGTGAGTATGCATTTTACTTTTCGGACAAATAACCTAGATCTGATTCACAACTAGCTGAACAAACAATCAAAGCTTGATCCGATCTTTTCCTTTTCCTCTCCCTTCTCCTTCTCTCTTTCACTTGTGTGTTCCTTTGTTCTTATGTTTAGTGTGCCATGGGATCTTCATCCTATGGGCTTGATCATCCCTCTTGATCATTGTCATTCCATCTTGCTAGAATAAGTGCATTTGGATTCCTTTTTATATGCATGGCTACTTTAGTGTGAGTTTGAAGCAATTTCATCCTCTCACTAAAGTGGGGACTAAATGTACCATAGAAAAATGGATCATTGACATTTTCATGGTTATTAAGGTCTTTTTCTTGTGATGCTTGACCTATTTTTATTTGATTTAATGTTGCAGTGTAACTTAAACATTCACACTAGGTCTTGAATATTCAAATTATGATGTCTTGTGAAGGTGTTATGAAGTGTTGTAACGCATTTCTACACTTTTCTAGACTCTTCTTATTATAATTCATCTAAATATCACCTTTTTATTCCTTATCAAGTCCTATTGCAAAGTGTTGTAAAGTCTTGTAACAAGATTTCATGCTTTTCTAGGCTTGTCACCACTAATTACACCTTTCTTATGCTTTATTTTCCCCCTTTATACACTTATAGGCCTTATTTAAGTGTATTTTTGAATACAAACCTGACAAAAAACATTAAATACAACTTAATTCTAGACACCCACTTGCTTGCCCAGAGTGGGACCCATTTTCCATGCGTGGAGAATGAGTCCCTCTTGGCTCAAATTTCAAAATAATTCAAAATTTATTTTGGGTTTTTATTCATTAAGACCTTATGTTGGCCTGTGATGTTGTATTCTTGGGTTGTTAGGGCATAAGTGTCTATAAATAAGTGTTTTTCTATCAATTTTAACCCACATTCATCTCATTCACTCATACACCATCAATTAGCAATTTTGCATTCAAAGCATCGTTGCATCATTTGATTAAGCAATTATCAAGCATCTTGGATCAGCCATTAACATATCTTCAGACTTCTACAACAAGGATTTGGTGATTTTAGGACACTTGCATGTTGTTTATTCATCATTCCTTTCTTGTTTTCATTTCATTTCTTTATGAAGGGTTTGATTACAAAAGTGGGATTTGACCAAGGAAAATCCCTATACTCTAATCCTTAACAATTTTCCCCCTCTTTGCATGTGTGTTTGCAGGTTTTGTAGGAAGATTTGTGTAAATAGGTGTAGACAGGTGGTCAAAAAGTCATCAAAGTGATTCAAGTCAACTAAACCCTAATTCAAGCTTGGAGACAACATTCAACCCATTTTCTGCAGATTTGACTTCATCAACCCAACAAGAAGACAAGTGCAGATCTGGACCCACAGTGTTGACTCCTAAATTTGCAGATTTTTGGAGGAGACTGATTCACCATCAGTGGTGAATGAGTCCCACCTACAAGTTGGAAAAATTGATTTTTTTAGAATTCAATTCCCGACAATCAGAAACTAGTTTAAGGGTAGTTTACCAGAAGGACCGATTCACCATTAGTGGCGAATGAGTCCCACTGGTCATCAACAATGATTTTTTCCAAATTCCAAATTCTTCCAGTATCAACATTTCATCTCCACGTGCACCTTGTTCAATCTCATTCAGTTATGTTTTCATTTGTTTATGTTTCTAGTTCATTTCTGCATATCACACCGTGTTTTCAAATATTGCATATTTCATTAGTTTTGCATTCATAATCAATCATTTTTATTAATTATCTGTATTTAGATCATTGAATTTAGTCATAATTACATCATACATTCCTTAATTTGTGTGAACCACCTCAATTTTTGGGTTCATTCTCTCTCCTTTTAGGTGAAAAACCCTAAGAGTGCAAGAGAAGTTCATAGAATCCATACAAAAATTAATGGTTCAATGATTATAAGTTGAGTTGATCATAACCTTGCTAATTCTATTTCCCTACCACATCCTTTTATCCTCCTCAAATATCAACCATCTTAATAGTTTTATTTTGATCTCCTTCCATGATCTTCTCAAGTCTTCTTGAAGACCCTCCAGGTTGTACCATTCTCTTTGCCCCTCTTCCATTATTGTATAATATTTATCTCACCATCCTACCATCAGTTCCATCACATAAATTAATTTCCTGAAATGTTGATGATCCTTTAAAGCCTAACCCTCAATCTAAATTTTTCCCTCTAAAATTTAATCCTTTCCCCTCTGCCCATTATTAGAATTTTATCTAGTATGATTTTAAGGTAGCACATCCTTAGAAAATTCTAAATGCTTGATCCCATTGGTAGAGAGATAGAGATATTAAGTAGATTATCTGCCTCACACTAGATATAATTGGCTTGCAACACCTTGCTCCATAACCTATCCTTTTCCTCATATATCCTCCACACAAGTTTCAATCCTACGGAAATGCTCATATTCTTTAGGCTTTTGTGCCCAACTCCCCCAACTTTCTTTGGAAGAAACACATCATCCCATTTGATTAAGATACTTGACGACCTCTTTTGTACCCTCTAGAAAAAATTCTCTACATGCTTTCCAACATTTTTGTCACCTTGCAAGGCATTTGGAAGGTGGACATTGTGTATATCATGATTGAAGCAAGGAAGGCTTTGATGAGAGTAATCCTACTAGCCAATGACAACCATTTCTCTTTCCATGAGGCCAATTTTTTTGAACCCTATCAACTACCTTGACCCATTTAGCTGTGGATCTATGGATATCCACAAGAGGCATGCCCAAGTAACTAATCAATAACCAGTCCACCTCGAACCCAAGTATTCTTTAGATTTTTCGGAGATTCAACATAGAATTATTTCAAAATAAGACTCTAAAATTATTAATATCTAAATTCTGACCAATAACCAACTCATAATTCTGAAGGATCTTTTTGAATTCTTGAGCCTCCCTTGTTGAGGTATACCCAAATATAAGGGTGTCATTAACAAAATATAAATGTTTCATATTAGGGACCTCACAAGAAACCTACAAATTCTTCAGTTGTCTCTCCTCCATCGGTCTCTTAATTTTCCTTCCTAAAACATTAGCAACAATTTGAGAAATAGGAAGGGCGAGAGTGGGTCACCTTGTCACAACCACCTACAAGCGGGGAAAGAGTCAATTGTCGTCCCATTAGTCAAAATAGATTACAAGGTCATGGAAATGAAATTTTGAACCTAACAAAACCACTCCTCTCAAAGCCTAAATTTCCTCATAGTTTTAATTAGAAAATCCCAAGATATCGTGTCATATGTTTTATTCATGTCTAGTTTCATGATCATCCCCTCATTTTTCCTAATCCTTGTTGAGTGATTTATCTCATGATCCATAGAGATCCATCAATAACTCTACTCCTCAAAGATAATTCCCTCCAAACATTTTTTCAGCCTCATGGCCATAGCCTTAGTGAGAATTTTATATATATTGTTACACAATGCTATCAATCACAATTCACTAAAGTATTTGGGGTTCTAAGTTTTTGGGAATAATTTCAGAAAGGTGGTGTTCTAATATTTCATTATCCTTTTCCTACTCCTACATTCCTCCACATCCTCCCAAAAATATTTACCTACTATACCACATAAATTTTAGAAAAAGCCTGCTTCAAAAACCATTTTTCCCAAGAGGTTTTTTAGCTCAAAGAGAGAAAAAACAATTATATTTCCTCTATAGAGAATGTGGGGACTATACCTTCATTCATTTCCTTATTGAACAACATAAGAATGAAACTATCCATTACCTCATACATTTGAGCATTATTATTGGTATCCTCACTAAGTAACTCCTTGAAATACCTAACACTTTCTTTTCTTATTGCCCCAACATCTTGAATCTCACTGCCATTGGGGAGTTGGATCTTAAGAATCTTATTGAACTATCTTCTAAACTTAGTAGCCAAAGGGAAAAAAAAATATATTCTTGTTTGCTTCCTTAAGCCATTTAGCTCTTAACTTTTACTACCTGAATATTTTTCCATCCTAAGAATTCTATCATGAATCTCCCAATAATCCTTTTATTTCTCTCTTAATTCAATTATTGTTACACCAACTACTAGCTTCTCCTCAATATTTTTTAGCTCCTTTTCTACTTTTTTTTTGTTCTAAAAAAATATCTCTCATCACCTCTTTGTTCCATGCTTTGGCCAAGTTTTTTATTTCCTACAATTTCTTGTAGATTGTAAGAAATTTATTACCTCTCACTTCCATCCCACCATATTTCTAGCGTCGCCTAAAAATCAAAGTTCTCATACAAAAATTCCTCCATTTTGAATGGTGTGTTTTTAGGTCTCTCACTTGGAATGATACTCAATACTAGGGACAATAATCAAAAGTGACAAAATTAAAGACCTCTAATAAAAAATCATCTTACGAGAGACTCTTGTACGAGTTCACAAGAAAACAATCCAATCTACAAAGGATGCAATCCTCACCCACCCTCTTCTTACTCCAAATGAACCACCCCACTTTGTGGGCAATATCAGCCAATGCTAAATCCTCACAGAGACTCCTGAATCCAACAGAGCCTGAATTTCCAATGTATCTCTCACCTTTCTTTTCAGGTCAGTGCAGTATCATGGGGGTCCAAACTAGGCCCTTAAGTGGCAATGAAAATTCAAAAAATAGAGTTACGCAACTTGACATAAAAATTTGAATAAGTTATTAACATAATTTGAAAAATATGTAATAACATAATTTGTAGAAAATTGAATGTAGTTTATAAGATACTATTCCTTTTTTGGAAAAAAGTAAGTCTATTTGGTGAAAGTTCAAAATTTCAATGCAGTAGTACTAAAATTTCAAGAAAAAATAAAAAGGCGTATGTCTAACTAGCCTCAGGACAAGAAAAACATAATATATTTTTTTGAAACTTTCAATATAAGTAGAGGAAACATGCCCATATGTGCTACATTTATTTAATTTTTTTTGCAAGTAAATAATTAGTTGTGATTTTTTTATCAAAATATTTAAAAAATATTAAAATGTGTTTTTCTAACCACCATAACTTGGTCAAAAATTTATGAAATTCATTATTTTTATCCTATAGTATTAGAAGCATGGAATGTGACACATCTTATGGATTTAAAAAAGATAAAACAATTTAAGAATTATAGATGTTTTCAATCAACCTATCAATCAGAACTTCAGTCAAAATGTATATAAAAAATTAATAATAATTATCCATTTAATTCCAAATAAGGAATATCTTATATTTTTGGAAAGCTGAAATTTTTCTCAATAAACCCTTTTCATTTCATCAAATTCAGATAAAAAAATTCATCAACCACTTTTTTGTCATATTGCCATTTTTTGGAACCCCATGATCTTGCACTCACCCTTTCCTTAGGGAAGAGAGTGGCATTGAAATCTTCACCAACAATCTATTTACCATCCTAGACTATGTTCCTAAAAAAATTTAAGCCTTCCCAACAAACCATTCTTTCCTTTTCATTATTTAGGCCATGAACATTGAATATGATCATCTCATAATTCCTCTAGACCTCTTTGAGCTTGATCAATAGAGTATTCTTTGAACATTGCAGGACCCCTCTAGAAAATTTGAACTTATTTCATAATATGGTTAAACCTCCAATCAAACCATCAACCTCTTCTGAAACTCCTTCCCCCAATCTCCATAACCTTGGAATAATTTATGTCATAGATAAGCTATCAACTTTGGTCTCCTATAGTAGAACCACATCTAGACCTTGAACCTCCACTAGTCATTTCACCAAAAATAATTTCTTCAGGCCATTTAGGCCTCTTACATTCTATCTTATTATCTTCATTTCTTTTGTGCTATGAGGAGTGTTAGAATTTGAAAAGATGAATAACCCAGAAAACTAGTGCAAATAAATAGATATGAAACTATGAAAGCAAATGACACAAGATCAAAATAGCAACATAGAGTTAGTCTCCACAAGAGTAATGTGAATGCTCCAGAAGAAGAATAGCATTATGAGGATCTGCAAAAGAAAAGATGTATCCAGCTTGATAATTACAAATGAAATACCTTGGTTATATAGGCCAAGGGGAGAGATAGATGCAACCAAATTATGACAAGTGTTGGCATCCTTTGAGGTGTGAAAACTAATGTCATTAAAGTATCAACCACCTTATCCCTATGTAAAGTTAAGCTAGTGTGAAGAGGACTTTAGTGGAGAAATAGTTAAGAATTAACTAGTTATATAAAGTACCCCTTTCACACTAGCAAGGTGAGTAGAGAGAAGCTTGCACCCACTCACACTAATACTCACATAATATAACCTAAGTAAGCTTAATTAAAGTGTAGGAAAAACCTAGGAATATAGGAAAATAAAAACCCACACTAACACCCCCCCTTAAGCATAGCTTAGGAGGATGTAAAAGAAGATGGGTCCCAGAAAATGAGGCCATGTTACATACCCATGTATAAATGCAATGCAAAAAAATCTCTCACAACCGAAGAAAAGGAGAAAACCCAATGGGACAAAACTCCTCTCCAAAAGAGAGATGAAAAAATAAAAGGACTAAGTAGCCCCCCCCATGGATGAAAACAACAACACCCCAAGAAAAGCTCACAAATGAAGGAAATTTATCTTAGTGAAGGGTTTGGTGAAGATTTATGTAGTCTGATGAATCAGCTCCCGGATGTAGTGCATGCGGATCTTGATGTGCTTGGTTCACTGATGATGGACCGAATTGTGAGAGATCTGAATTACACTCCCATTGTCACATTAGATAATTGTGGGCTTCTGAAAGGGAATGCCAAACTCAGTGAGAATTTTCTAAAGCCAAATGGCCTTAGTAGCAGCATTAACTGCTCCTCAATACTCAACCTCTGTAGATGAAAGAGCAATAACAGACTACTTGCTCGACCAACAAACTAGACCGGAACCAAGGGAGAAACAATACCCTAAAGTAGACTTGTGATCCTAAGAATCGCTTGCCCAATCTGAATCTATGTGTTCCACCAAGGAAAAATCCATGACCATTGCATAATGAATCCCATAATTTTGAGTACCCTTGATGTAGTGAAGAATCCACTAACTGCTTTCCAGTGCATCTCATCTGGCTCCTACATGAATTGAGAGACCATGCCTACTGCATATGAAATTTCAGGCCTCGTATGAGTCAAATAGATGAGACTACCAACAAGTTTTCGATACAAAATGCCATCAACCAAGGGTGAAGAACACTTAGCCTCAAGTTTGACCCCTGACAAAAATGGAGTTGAAGCAGGCTTACAATTAGCCATGTTAAACCTATGGAGCATGTCAGGTGCATACTTAGACTATGCAACAGTGATACCTAAGGAAGACTGAGTGATCTCAATCCACAAGAAGTAGTGCAACAAGCTCAAGTTTGACATCAAAAACTAATCATGAAGGGCAGTTTTCATAGCCTGAATGGTGGATGAGTGACTCCCTATGATCAACAAGTCATCAACATAGAGAACCAAGAAGGTGTGAGTATCATCCTGCTACAATATGTAGACATTAGATCAGAATGACATCGAGTGAATCCCATTGTCAGAAGGAAGGAGTCCATCTTGGTGTACCAAGCCCGAGGGGCCTATTTGAGGCCATAGAGAGACTTTCGAAGACAACACAAAAGTGAAGAATCATGAACAAACCCCTATCACTGCTCCATGTATATCTCCTCCTGAAGATCACTGTGAAGAAAAGAACTCTTCACATCCATCTGATGAACATCCCATCTATGTGCTCTAGCTATGGCAAGAACATGTCAGATGGAATTCATTTTGGCAGTTGGTGCAAAAGTCTCAGAGTAGTTAATCCCTAGAACTTGGGAGAATCCTTTGGAAACCAAGTGAGCCTTATTCTTGTCAACTGACCCATCTACTGCATATTTTTTTTGAAAGACCCACTTGCATCGAACAAGTTTTCTTCCCTTAGGAAGTGGGAAAAGATCCCAGGTGTGGTTCCTCTACAAGGACTAAACTCTTCCTACATGGTTGCATCCCACTCGGGAACACCAGAAGCTTCCTAAAAAGTCTATGGATCAGAAGCTAAAGCAAGGAAGGCATGTGGAGCATCTTAAAACTATGATATTTTTCTCCTATGATCTGATGGATCCCCTACCCAATCACCTACTAACTGAAAAGTCTGACGAGCCCAAAGATGCCCTATGGCTAAAGAAGGAGGAGAATCTAGAGGAGAATCATCATCCTCTAAAGATGAACTGTGTGCATCCTCATGATCACTGTCATCATTTGAAGTGGAGGAAGAAGACTCCTCATCATGATCTGAAGTATTATGAACCTTTGAAGAACTATCATCATGATACAAGGACTCCAAGCTGATGGTGGTAGAAGTGTCGAGAGAAGGACTAGAAGTAATCTCCTCAAATTGAACACTCCTCTTAATGAACAACTCATGTGTGTTAGGATGAAGAATCCTATAGCCTTTGACATCATCTAGGTAACCAATAAATATGCAAGGCTTGCTCTGTGGATCCATAGCCTTACATTTCTCTGTTGGAATGTGAGCCCATGCTTTAGAGCCAAACACTCAAAAGTGCTTAATTGACGATTTTTGACCAGTCCAAGAATGAAAAGGAGTTACCCCTTCATAGCTTTATGGGGAATGTGGTTCTAGATATAAAATGCACAATTAATGGATTTTTCCCAGAAAGGTGGTTCCAAAGACTTGGAGTGAATCATACAATTATCCATCTCTTTCAAGGACTGATTCTTTCATTTTGCAACTCCATTCTACTAAGGACTATAGGGGACTGCATTCTACAAATCAATGCCCTCTGAAGCATAATACTACACAAATATGTGGTTGAAATATTCCCCCCCATTATTTGTATGTAGAGCTTTGATAGATTTTCTAGTTTGTTTCTCTATAAAAGCCTTATACTCCAAGAATGAATCAAAGACTTCAAACTTTTGCTTGAGAAAGTACACAATGGTGTACCTAGAGAAATCATCAATGAATAGCAAAACATATCAAGCTTTACTAAAAGATGGTTGTGGAAATGGACCTGCCAAATCACTATGTACCAACTCCAAAAGATGTGAGGCTCTCCAAGCTTTTCCTTTTTCAAAATTCTCTTCAGGATGTTTGCTAAGAATGCAACCATGACAAAAACCTTTGGAAAAGAAAACTGTAGGCAATCATGTAACCATATCTTGTTTGTTGAGTTGCTACAAATAACAGTAGTTCAAATGTCCAAACCGTTAATGCCATAAATTACTCACATCATCTAAATGAGTGAGTAGAATAGTTGAAGGGGGATCGAGAACAAAGTGAGAGAACAAATAAAGTCAAGATTGATGATCTTCTCTCCCAACTAAAACTGTAGAATCATTCTACATCTCACGAATCTCCACTAAATAAGGAGTAAACTCAACTCTCTTACTTGTACCTATGTGAGTTATTTGATAGATAAAAAGGAGATTATTTGATAATGAAGGCACACAAAGAACATCCTAAAATGTTTCATCTCCCATATCAACAGACCCTCTCCCACATACCTCAAGTGGAGTGTCATCACCCATTAGAATGGAAGGTGTATACGCATAAAAATGGTCATGTCTATAATCCTGGCAATTAATTAAATATTTATTATTTAATTAGTTTTCTAAAATCCTCTACATATGATTAAATTTAATTAATTTAATTATATTGTTCATTCATCTTATTCTTCTTTCATAATTAAATAAATTTATTTATTTTATTTAATTATTTTCATATGTCCACTTAATTAATTAAATAAATACATTTTATTTATTTAAATTAATTATCATTGTTTGAATTTAAATTAAATCTTTCGATTTAATTAAGTTTAAATATCTCTCTTTCTTCTATGTTAAATTCTTCTTCTAATTAATTAAATGTTTCATTTAATTAATTTCATAAAAGTGATTTAATTAAATAAACCTTATTTAATTAAAGGATCTTATGCTTTCTTTCTAAAATCACAACTAGATATTTTATTATCTTCTGTTTTCTTCTCATATCATAATTAAATATTTTATTTAAATATGATATCTTCTGCTTTCTTCAAAAATCCTAATTAAAGCTTTCTTCTTATCACCAACTTTCTTCTGCTTTTAAAAGCTTAATTAAGTATTTCATTTAATTAAGAAAAAATTGAATGTCCTCCACAAATAAATAATTGAATTTTTAATTCATTATTTATCAGCTTTTAAATCTTTCTTTTATTCTTTTAAAGAAAGATGATTTCTTATCTTCTTAAATTTTCCTCTTTCATAAAAATAGAAAAATCTTGTTTTTAGGTTTCTTCTATTTTCTCTTCAGTTTCATCCATCTTCAACCATTTGATTTGTCAAGAATTATCATAGCCATTGATCATATCAGCCAATCAGAAGTTTTTGAAAACTCTATAAATGCAACCTTTCACAATTCATTTAGGGGGTTGATTCTTAAGTGTCCTCACTCTGTCAAAATTATTCTTCAAATATTCTATCTTTCATCCATCATTCTCCTTCAAACCTTTACCACATCATTATGTTGCTGAAGTGAACAACCAACATTCCTCCATTATCAACCTTCAAAATCTTGCATTCTTAGTATAGTATGCATTTATTTTTAAATCTCATTCTTTAGTAGTCATTTTGTGGAGCTAGGCATACAAATCGGAGAGCTTTAGCAAAAATACTAGAGATAGAGGACAATGGGATGTCTTCAAAGGAGCTGCTGCATTGAGAGTTTATTTTACTTTGTTTTATCAGTTTTCCTTTGATTTAAAGTTTCATTGGTGTGCTTAAATAGTATTTTATTTCAATTCATTTATGCATATTATTTTTTATCACACATTAAATGGCGCCCACCGTGGGGCCTTGCCCCATTTTTAAGATTTATCTGCAGGTTTTTTGACAGGATTTCGCATTCTGGAATTCGGCTTTCTGACGAAAATTATCATTTTAGCACATCTGAGGGTTTATGTAGTGCATACAAAGGTTTATGTAGTGCATACAAGGTTTTTAATGATGTTTTTTACAGGTTTTATTGACTTTGTTTTGCAGATCTGCCAATTTTTAGACAAAACCGTAGGTTTTACAAAGTTCTTCATATCTTCTACACAGCTGTGAATTTCTTTACAAAATTTTTAGAGAACCTTTCAAATCATTTCAAGAGGCTACAGTAAAACAATCAAGGGTTTATAATCATTTTTGTGGAAGTTATTTCAATTTTAATTATTTTCATAAATTTGATTTTTTGGACTCAAATCGACGTATTTTTCAAAAAAAATTACATTTTTGGAAAGTTCATAAAATTATAATGTGGGTCTGTGTTTTATAGATTTAGTTTGGAGGTCAAATATAATACGAAAAAAATCAATCTTTGTTTTCTGTATGGTTTTCACAAATCCGCGTTTCTGAGAGCAAAACAGGGAATTTTTCTTACTTCTTTACATTTCTGGAAAGCTCTTAGAAAATTAGTAGGGGTCTCTTCTTTGATTTTTCATTTTTCAGATCAAAAAATATCATCAAATACTAAAATATAATTCGGCTATGTCAAAAGTATCTGAAATTGAAATTTTATGATGAAGTTGTCTTTTTCTTTTCTTTTTCTTTTCTTGGGCTGCATTATAATTTATTTATTTTTATCTTGTAAGTGATCATAAGGAGCTCTAGTAGCAGCAACATTAGTCACAACATCAATTTGGAGAGCGAAAATAACCAGGTGCACTCGTTTCATCCTTCATCTCTTAATCTTGTTTGTCACATCTTTCAATTTGTGACATAAAATAAAATCTTGTTTGATCACATCATTGCAATTGATTTAAAAAAAATCTTGTCTTCAATCACATTTCAAAAATTGGGTCTAAAATTAATCATTGTCTTCCATCACATCTTGATTTGGGATCTAAAAAGAATGAGTGCTTCATTGTTTTCTTCTAAACATTTCAATTTTCTAAAGAGAAATTAATCACTGTGAGCATGAATCAAGTGTGTGTGTCTTCCAAAACACCTCACTTGGTTCACTTTTGTCAAACCTTTTTTAGGAGGCCTTCTTGGAGCACACATCCCTCCAAGGGACGACCTCAATCAAAGTGTGAATCGAAAGACATGCTTGTTTGGAAGTTGGAATCTTGTCACTCTGAACTAAGCCCCAAAGAACTTTATACCTTTGGGAAGTGAAGGTGAAGGATGGGTTACCCCCTTCTCCCGGCTTATTGGCAGAATTTTGCTTTCAAATCATCCTTAGTCAACCTTGTTCAAACTAGTTTGAGACCTAACTGGCCATACCCCACTTGACTAGTCATAGGGCTTGTTGTTGTGTATTCAAGTGTTTGCTTAATCATAACATTTAATCTTCAAAGATAAATTTATCATTGTGTTTGGTGTGTGTGTTCATGCATTTACATGTGAAATATTGTGTTTGATAGTGTCCAAGTCAAACTTCCAATAAACACTTGCCACATCATCCAAATCATACAATCTTGTCATTCCACATCATATCCTAATCATCATCATCTCTTTAATCCAATCAACATCATTTTACACCATGCCACCATTAGAAGACCTAGTATCTAAATTCCAAGACCTCCTCCAATCACTTTATCAAGCACCACAACCCTTAGATGAACAAGCTATACATGGGCTCCAAGGTGTCATCCAACAATTTCAACTTCAAACAAACCAATCACCTCACCTCCAACACCTCCTAGCTCAAGCCAATCATTTCATTGATACTTGTCAAATTCAACAACCACAACATCATCCCCTATACATTCATTATCAACCAATTCCACCTCAACCTAATGTGTCATCCCCTTCCACCTCATACCAATCTAATCCATCCACTTCTTTGCATGTCAATGCCACATCAACACATCCACCCTTATCACTGCAAGAACATAGGATCCCAAGTCCACCTTGGCAGCAAAATCAAGAGCCTTTCAATTCTCATGTTCCATTTGACAAGGGGAACACTAATCTAGTTCATGCACCCTCTAAGTATATCATACCACTATCCAATCAAAAGCCTATCCTAAAGCCACCATGTCCTAGTCCTAATCCAATGGTCCCTACACTTTCCAACCCATTAACCCCTTCATTACACTTACCATCCTCTAATCCACTTGCCAATACATCAACTCCATGGTACAAATTTTTCAAAAGTAAAACCATGGAATTGCCTAAATCCACCCCTACACCTCCAAAGGATGTGACCCAAGGGCTACAAGCAAGGAATCAATTGTCGACATGTCATTCAACACATATACTTGAACATACAAAAGAGTCCTCAAACGCCATGCCAAGTCCTTCAAGTCAACCATGTCATCCACAACGCCTTGATCCAATTCAAGAGTCTCCCTTCACAAGTCCAAGTCACCCTCTATCATGCTCCTATGTTGTTGACCATCAAGAATATGACAAGTTTCTCCATGAGTCATCCCCTTCCACCTCCATTCAAATAAGTCATGAGGTATATCAAGAGCACAATCCTAAAAATGCAGAAACATTACCCCCTCATCCACATAAAGATCAACACCAACCCAATGATTTCATTCATAACATACCTAATATTGTTCATGATCAACCTTCCATCTTTGATCAAGACCCTTTTTATGATCAAGAAGACCATGATGATCCTCTTAGCCAACTTTATGCATTCCATGGTCAAGAGCTTTCCACCTCACCCATCCATGATGCACAAACATCCACTTCCCTTGATGAGACATATGCCTCCCAAGCACACATAGAAGATCAAACAAATACCTTGGATCTAAGAGAACATAATGCTAATCAAGATCCTAATGATCCTCCATCACACACAATTGACCCCATTGAAAGTCCTCCATCCTATCCTATTGGTCTTTCCACCCTCATTCATGAATGTTCCTCCTTAGAACAACAACAACCATTATCTTCCCAAGCATTATTTTCTCCATCCAATAAGGAACTCGTGTCTAGTGTTCCACCTACACCTAGTCTCATTGTCCATTGCACACTCCAAAACATGAACCACCAAGGTAAAGTTCTAGACCTTCATGAACGAGATGTTTTGGAGCCCATCCATGTCAAAGTCCCTCCACGCTCTTATGACCTTGGACCTACACCCCAAGGACAACAACCTAAAGATGTTGGTACTTCCTCCATGCATCCTAAGTCCACTTTCCATCATAAAGCCTATCGTATCCCAAAAACATATGTTGTCATTCCCCCTCCATCATCCTACAAATGTCAAAAGCATGTGACCATACACCTTCCATCATCAAATCTTCCACCATTGCTTCCAACTCCTAATATCCCTCCATCTAATCTACCTCCACTTCTCCCAACACCTAATATCCCTACCATTCAATCATTTTATCCATTTATCCATAAATACCCTAAACATCTTAATCATGACCAACAAATGCACACATTGTATAAACATGAAGCTTCCACCCATGCCACCATACCCATGGGATTCAAAAGTAAGAATTTCAATTCCTCTACCTATAAAGTCAAAAATCCTAAGGGTTCTCATGCCTTAGGACATCAATACAAAAATTCAAATCAAAATACATCCAAAAAGGTATATAAGCCCATACCTCCAAAAGTAAAGACCAAAACTAAAATGGTTTGGGTACCTAAGAAAAAATAAATCAAGTTAAATGAGGCTCCACATCACAAAAATCCCAACCATCCACTTCCATCCCACATTCTCATTCCATTCAAAAGTCTCAAATTCGTAAAACCCACAAGAAAAATAAAAATCATAAAAATACTAAGTCTATGTGGGTACCAAAAGCACTACACTCTCCACTTCCTAAGCAAACATCTTCATTGCTTCCTACAACCCATCCACATCAAAAGCTTCAACGTTTATCACAGTGTGTGCAACCATTGGTCATGGTTCCCTTCCATTTCACAACAATCCCACATACCTCCATCTCCCCATCCTTCAACTACTATCCTACATATCTTCCCAACCACCTTCCTATGGTCCATGCCTTTGCATAAAGCTATCATCCTCCCTACATAATCCACATCATCATCCACTATTCCCCATCCATTCTTACATAAGCCTTTCATAATCCGCCATCTACCTAATCCATCCCTTTCATGTCATCCCTTACCAACATCTATGCGCATTTGACATGGTCCATGCAATGATATCCATCTAGTAGGACTATCACCTTTCACAGAACTAGACACTTGAGTCCCTCCTATCCATATTTGCCTTCTCTTATCCAAAAATTCAAAAAAATTCAAAAAAAAACAAAACAAAACAAAATAAAACAAAATCAAAAACAAAATTAAAAAAAAAAAAGTAAAGAGAAATCCCTTCATCCAATGGTGAAAACCTAGTAAATAGGCGCCCTGGATAAGTACCATGATCAAAACCTAGCAAATAGGCATCATGTGTAGGTTGATCTTCTATGTCCCTTACACTTGGGGGCACAATGTCTTATCTATCCAACCTATCATTTTCATGTCATATCATTTCCATCCTACCTACCATCTTTAGCCATCATACATACCTATCATAGCGAGTCCATTCATCCACCCTTCTTCTTTTGATCCTGATGAATATATGGGGGAAAAATGTTGAAACATGTTTTGGATATCTTTTGATATACCTCATCCTTCCAAACAAGCCTATTATTATCCTATTGCCATAAGGTTTGTCATGAAAATCCTAAGTCTTGTACCTAGAATGGGGCATGTTATTCCTATGCAACATAGTCTTTGGAAATCACATCCTTGCTCTCTTATGATGCATACATCCATTTCATTCACTATGACTTATCCTATCCTTTCCATCCATCCATATATCATGAGCCTTTTATCCCTTACCCCATCACCCACCCTTTCATCCATCAATCCCTTTTATCTCCTTGCACCTAGCCTTGGTTTTCCCCTTGTCATTGGTATCTAGCACAAAGGCTACTCAAATTTTCATCCTTTGACACCTCCAAATATTCTCAAAAATCCAAAAAAATCAAAACATCTCAAAACTCCAAAAAAATCAAAACATCTCAAAACTCCAAAAAAATTAAAACATTTCAAAAATACAAAAAAATCAGAAAAAGTCTTGAAGAAATACAAAAAAATCAGAAAAAGTCTAGAAGAAATACAAAAAAATAAGAAAAAGTCCTAAAGTAATACAAAAAAATCAGAAAAAGTCCTGAAAAAATACAAAAAAAATCAAATATCCAACAAAAATCCAAGCAATAAAATCATTTTAATCACATCAATTCTTCTATCCAATCATTCATCCATTCCACCAAATCAATCATCTTCATCAAAACCATTGCAACCAATCCACTCAATCAAAATCATTCCAATCAAATCAATTCTTCAATTCAATCAATCGATTATATAATCAAATCACTTCAACCTAAATCATTCCAATCACATCAATTCTTCTATTCAATTCATCACATCCTATCATCTAATCAATCATCATAACATTACAAACAGTTTCTTCAAATCAATCAAATCATCTTCAATCATTCCGAGCAATAATCCAAATGCAAGTCAATCTTTAATCCATACCAATCAAGTTAATCAATTTTGTCAAATTATCCAATCACATCCTTTGGTCTTGATCCTAATCTTGTCGTAAACCAAATCAAAGTCAATCAATTAATTATCATCATCCTTGTGTTGCTCTAGGGACATGCTGCTCCCCACAATGACAACACTATCATCATCATCAATCAATCAATCAATCAACGGTTTACAACTTGACAGGGGCAATGTCTTGTTTGTTTTTGTATCATTTGTGCATGCTTGCTTGCTTGCTTGTGTGTGTTATCATTTTATCTTGCATTTGTATCAGATCCATATCATTCTAGCTAATATTCATATCTTGTGTGCGTTGGAATATCTTTTTGCATTATCCTTTGCATCTAAGGTCACATAATACCTTTTGTGCATTAGGACTTTAATGCTCTAAGTTTACTTCCTCATACATCTAGACAAGGTTGTATTACGCTGGGGCACGAGACACATCGTCACCTTGGTCCTTATACCTTGGTGCATAACATCTAGTGCTATATCAAACATCATGGTTGCTCACTTTCATTGCAGCATAGCGCATCCTTTCATCTCCTTCATCCACATTCTCTCTTGCATCATTCAACTTATCCCTCCTCTATCCTTATCATTTCATTTCGAGAGAATACCCGTGTTTGTCCAACCCACCTATCCTCTCGAGGGGGCATCATCAACATAAAAAATCGGAAACATATCATGGGAATTTTTTTTTTAATTTTTCTTTGAAGCAATGCGTTTCACACATCACTTAAAAGAGGGGAAAAATGTATACACATAAAAATGGTCATGTCAATAATCCTGGCAATTAATTAAATATTTATTATTTAATTATTTTTCTAAAATCCTCTACATATGATTAAATTTAATTAATTTAATTATATTGTTCATTCATCTTATTCTTCTTTCGTAATTAAATAAATTTATTTATTTTATTTAATTATTTTCATATGTCCACTTAATTAATTAAATAAATACATTTTATTTATTTAAATTAATTATCACTGTTTGAATTTAAATTAAATCTTTCGATTTAATTAAGTTTAAATATCTCTCTTTCTTCTATTTTAAATTCTTCTTCTAATTAATTAAATGTTTCATTTAATTAATTTCATAAAAGTGATTTAATTAAATAAACCTTATTTAATTAAAGGATCTTATGCTTTCTTTCTAATATCACAACTAGATATTTTATTATCTTCTGTTTTCTTCTCATATCATAATTAAATATTTTATTTAAATATGATATCTTCTGCTTTCTTCAAAAATCCTAATTAAAGCTTTCTTCTTATCACCAACTTTCTTCTGCTTTTAAAAGCTTAATTAAGTATTTCATTTAATTAAGAAAAAGTTGAATGTCCTCCACAGATAAATAATTGAATTTTTAATTCATTATTTATCAGCTTTTAAATCTTTCTTTTATTCTTTTAAAGAAAGATGATTTCTTATCTTCTTATCTTTTCCTCTTTCATAAAAATAGAAAAATCTTGTTTTTAGGTTTCTTCTATTTTCTCTTCAGTTTCATCCATCTTCAACCATTTGATCTGTCAAGAATTATCATAGCCATTGATCATATCAGCCAATCAGAAGTTTTTGAAAACTCTATAAATGCAACCTCTCACAATTCATTTAGGGGGTTGATTCTTAAGTGTCCTCACTCTGTCAAAATTATTCTTCAAATATTCTATCTTTCATCCATCATTCTCCTTCAAACCTTTACCATATCGTTATGTTGCTGAAGTGAACAACCAACATTCCTTCATTATCAACCTTCAAAATCTTGCATTCTTAGTATAGTATGCATTTATTTTTAAATCTCATTCTTTAGTAGTCATTTTGTGGAGCTAGGCATACAAATCGAAGAGCTTTAGCAAAAATACTGGAGATAGAGGACAATGGGATGTCTTCAAAGGAGATGCTGCATTGAGAGTTTGTTTTACTTTGTTTTATCAGTTTTCCTTTGATTTAAAGTTTCATTGGTGTGCTTAAATAGTATTTTATTTCAATTCATTTACGCATATTATTTTTGATCACATAAGGCATAGAACATGGCTCCATAGATTCAATTTAATCTTTAGTTGAAGTCATGTGGTGTGAAGCACCTAAATCAAGAACCCATGTGGATGGTGGAGAAGCAACATCTACAAGGGCCTTTCCCTTTCCTTTCCCCTTACTGTTGTCTTTGTCCTTGTGAGAACCCTCCTTTAAACTCTATTTGATGGAATTAGGAACATTGAGATTCTCCTTCTCAAGAATGTGTGTCAAATGATCCACTTGTTTCTTCAAACACTTGTGCTCATCATGATCGAGTTTCTTACAATAGGCACATTTTACCTTCTCTTTCTTAGGATTTTCTCCCTTAGAAGATTGGGTCTCGTTGGTTGCTTTTGAAGCAACTAGAATTTGATCCTTTTTCTCCTTGCTATTCTTTTATTTCTTATCCTTATTGTTACTACTTTATCCCTTTTGTTCTTTTGTACCTTGGTTTATAGCTAGGGCATGTGACTTAGAGGATTTAAGAGTTCCCATCTGGATTAGCTTATCTTGTTCCCATGTGAGAGAGATAGCAAAATCATCCAAAGATGGCATAGTGAACTATGTCCCAAGTGCACCCTTAGTAGCATAGAAGGTAGAAATAAAGACAAAATATTCTGAACTTAGTTTAGAGAGAATACTAAGAATCAGTTGTTCATCTTTCTTATCAATACCACATTGTTTTAACTGCAGCCTTAGAGATTTCAATTTTGTGAAAAAATCTTGAATTGTGTTGAAATTTCCTTGACTTAAACTAATTAGTTCATTTTCCAACATATGACCCCTCATTAGATCTTGTGTGCCAAATAATGTTTCTAGCTTTGTCTAGATTTCATTTGGTGAATTCAAAGACTCAATGTGGAATAGTAAATCAGGTGAAATAGACAAACACAATGTTCCATAGGCTTCATCATATTTGTTAAACCAGTTAGGCTTATCTTCATCTTTAGTAGGTTTAGTTTCAAATCCCATTGTTATCCTATGTAATCTAGCTTTCCTTAAGTAGATTGTCATGCGTGATTTCCACTCAAAGTAGTTGTAAGGAGTTAATATGGGTACTTTTGTTTGATCCATGATGAAGAAATGTAAAAAAAGAGATGCTAAAAAAGAAGAGAACATACACAAGACAACCCCCCCTTTTAACTCAAAGAAAGAACCTCCCCAAGAAAATATGATTTGACACTTTATAATCAGTGCATTTACAACTTCCACTAGCAATAATACTTAGTGGTCTTGATCTCAATGCTTTACAAAATTCTCACACATTAGGTGTATGCTGAAAGTATAAAATTGGAGTTAATATGAGTGAAAGTAACAACACCACTACGATCTACTCAAAAAATAATGCACTTTAAAACAAAGAATCACCTCAATCCGAAATCATATGATAGATTTATGAGTCTCTAAAGTTCCCAAAATGAGAATTGTGCAGTGTCACAGGTGAGAATCTACAATTTTTGAAAATTCACTGCATCAAAACTAAAATAATGCCTACACTAGTGCAAAGAGCATGAGAAAATAGTCCAAATAAAAAAAATGCTTGAGAAACGGAGCCAGTATGAGTGAGAATGGTGCGTTTGAAAACTGCCTTCAAATTTGCAACTATCAATGAAGAGGGGGTCTGCTGAAACGTTGACTTTTAGTTTCTTCAAACTACATAACCTACATGCAAAAACTAGCAACAACCTAGATGGTTTTTTTTTTCTGTTGTGAACAAAACCCAAATGACGGATTTTCTTTAAATTGTACAAAAAATGTAGATCTACTGTAAAATAATGCTCCTAGAAACAAAAAAATGACCCCAAAAATGAAAAAAATGGCCTATAAAGGCTCAATCAGCTACCTAAGTCAACAAAGTCATGCTAAAACCTACAATTTTAACAAGATCTTCATTAATCCTTTCAGATTCTTCAAATCATTTGAAAACGTAAGAGAAGAGTATACGAGATTTTGAAGAAAATTGCAACAAAGCTTATTAGCCCCCCAAAAACTCTCAAATAAGGAAACTACAATCTATATTGCACTAGAACAACTCTGATACCATGTTAGAATCTGAAAAGATGAATAACCCAAAAAACTAGTGCAATAAATAGATATGAAACTGTGAAAGCAAATGACATAAGATCGAAATAGCAACATAGAGTTAGTCTCCACAAGAGTAATGCAAATGCTTCAGAAGTAGAATAGCATTATGAGGATCTACAAAAGCAAAGATATATCCAACTTGAGAATTACAAAGGAAATGCCTTGGTTATATAGGTCAAGGGGAGAGATAGATGCAACCAAATTATGACAAGTGTTGGCATCCTATGAGGTGTGACAACTCATGTCATTAAAGGCTCAACCACCTTATCCCTTCGTAAAGTTAAGCTAGTGTGAAGAGGACTTTAGTGGAGAACTCGTTAAGATATAACTAGTTATATAAGGTACCCCTTTAACACTAACAAGGCGAGTAGAGAGAACCTTGTACCCACTCACACTAATGCTCACATAATATAACCTAAGCAAGCTTAATTAAAGTGTGGGAAAAACCTAGGAATATAGGAAAATAAAAACCTACACTAACAAGGAGGCACTTTCCTCCCTTTGTCTCGGGATGAATTCTCCTTACTAGCCTCCTCCATTAAGGGACTCCTACTTCCCAAATACTGACTAGCATTCTTGGATGAATCACCTTCCTTGGACATGATCCCCCTATTGGAGACAAATTCCCTAGTTGCTACTTCATCCTTTGGAGGGTCCTCTCCTTGCTTCGACCAAGATTTTTGGGTAAGATCGTGCTCTTCCCCAAAATCCTTACATGGAGTAGTTCTATTTGTTTCTTCTCTAGCCTGGGTGTAGCCTCCTTCATGACCCACCTCAATCCCATTGCAAAAGAGATTTTATTAGGGGAGGAGATTTTATGTTACATTCTCCATTCCACAAGGGATGCCTTTTTTGGCTATTGTCACCCCTATCTAGTACAACCCCATAACCTTCACCTCACATCTCTTTCTCATATGAGGTCTACTTTCATGTAGGAGAAGTAATGAATTGATAAACATTCATATTCTAGTTATTTCATTCATACTCCCAATGTTGAGGAGAGCCTAATCATATGTAAAATTGGTTTACTGAAGTCTAACTTGATGTGTATCCTTGCATAAGTGGAAAATATGCTCCCTTGTGAGGAAATGGAACTATGCACATATACATAGAGGGACTGGCCAATCAACTTAAAGATTTCCTCCATTCATAATTCTTGTGGGATTTTTTACATTTGGATCCAAATAGGACCTTTTTTAATTGATTCTCTAAGGGTCAAAGCCAAGCATCCAAGCCCTAATGTACAATTCAACATTGCCCGTGAACTAGGGGCCACCCTTCAAAAAATTATCATGCTCGAATTTCAATTGAAAAACAATTTGGATAAACCCTAGAGTGAGAAAAATGATTTTAGGATTTAAATCTAATTGTTTCTATCCAATCCATGCCCTAATCCTCTCCATCATTGGCCAAATATTGATGAATTTCATAATTACAACTTTTTTTTTAATCTTTTCCACCTTTTAATTGAGAAACTCCTTGGGGATTCTTATATCGGGGATTTCTTCTGAGATCTCTAGGCTGACATTCTTGATTGACATCCATTTGATACTTCCCAATTCATTGTGGTAGACATTCTCTAGCTCCAAAAGGATTTTTTTGATTTCCTACACTTCATTATCCACTTCCAACTCTTCTGCAGACTCCTCTGCTTGTGCTACCTTTAAGGAGTCCTACCTTTCCTTTTTTGCTCTACTTAATTTTAGTCATTGTCAATCATTTAGTCAATTTAATTATATCTTTTCATCAAAGATGACAAATAGATATTTTATTACGTAGTAGGTGTAGAGAGGTTAATTATATTAATGTTTTTTCCCTAGGCATTGGACTTGTAAGAGAAAGGAAGGGTAGGAGGTTGGGTCTAATAGATAGGAACTTGAGGAATAAAATATACATTTATATTTATCTCTTTACATTGGATTTCATGAGGCCACAAAGAGGGTTTGGTTATTCTATTTAAGGGATTGTACAAATATTTGTTTAGTCCTTAGTGGATTAAATATTGAAGGCATTTTTTATGCCATGGAGGAGATATATGTTTAATTTAGAAAAGGGTATTTGTCCTATGTACTATGTAGGAAAATATATAAGGTAAATCGGAAATGACTCTCCTTGTAGGTATCCAACAAGAAGGTCTTGTATGGGATCAGGGGCCTAGCCTTGCTTATCTAATAAAAAAACAAGAAGGTGTTGTACATAAAATCTATCACTTGACAATGATTTTTTTCCTTTTACCTTTTTCACATCTTTTGTAGAGACTAATAGATTCTATGTCTAAAGGATTACAACATATTAATATTAAATATTACTTATAGTTGATATTGGTAGATAGTATATTAGTGAACACATATATTTCTCGTTTCTTTTGATTTACCCTATGCACAAGTATTAATTCATTTTCTTGATCTACACATATAAATATAGTGTAAAATGATAGCATATTCACATCAAATAGTTAACCTTAAAAAATTTCAATTATATTATATAAATACTTTTAACATATTTTATTTTCATGTTCTCCTATAAAAAATTGATTTAAGGCTTTTAATTTAGAGCTAGGTGTGATAGTGGTGGAGATAAAATTTTAATTTCATTGTATGAGGGGTAGAAAATTGTCATTAAAAAACTAGGCACCTAAGATATATGGTTAAAAGGATATATTTTAATAGAAATTGTGTATTAGAAGGGATATACAAATTTGAATATGTAGGGGTAGAAATGAAATTAGGGATATTAATTAAGATTCAATGATCATAGGTGATATAAGAAGTTTATTTGATAAATTTCCCAATGTAGCTTGGTGGTGTTCCAATGTTTTGATGTAGTTACATGTAAGAATAAAAAACCATGAGGAATGTTTGCATTCTTAGCAAGATAGAGAAAAGTTTAAAATTCTAGGGTTTTCATGTAAGTATGTAGGAGTTACAAGAGTACATGGCAAGTCCAGATCATTGACATAATAGTGTAGGAAAAGCTTTTGAGATTTTGGCGTAGTTATGTAGTTGCTACAAGGAAAGCTCAATTCCTCACAAGAAAAGATGTTATCGGGGTTCTAATGAGTTTGGTTAGATATGTAGTAACTATTAAGATACATAAAAGCATATTTTTTTCCCACAAAGAAAAAGATTAGTTAGTTTTTTGGGGATTTATATGAATCTAAATAGAAACTACAAACTAGGAAAGAAACCCCACTTTTTTGCAATGAAATACTTTAACAATATGGAAAATGGAAGGAAACATAGTCAAGTAAGGATAACTATAAACATTGGGTCCATACAAAACTAACTTGTTGGACTTTTGGAAGGTAAAGTAGCTTGAATTTTTGTGGCTCCAATGTGAGTTGTAACTCTTACTCTAGAGAAACCAATGAAACCCAAGTATAATAATGGTACTATTCCTCAACAAGAAAAAGGAATATAATAGATACACACATGGCAGTGTGTTTGTGTTCAAAGCAATGGTTTGTAGGTAAAGATCAAGCATCAAGAGGTGTGGAATGACAAAATGGAAGGTACACTCTCATAGAGAATTATGCCAAAAAAATCAAGCAAGGAAAATTAGGATTTGTTGGCGTGTAGGTTCTGGTAAGTTTAGTAAAATTAATGGAAAACTCTTAGTACATTTTGACTGAGATCCATAATTTTAATAAAGTTTTGTAAATAAAGAATTTACATAAAGGTGTAGATTCCTATTGTGTAATTATGTAGCAACTATAAACTTGACTTTGGTAGACTTCTGAAACTCATAATAATTATGTAACTATTGCCTACAAAGAATGTCTAGATTCCTAATTTAATATCATTTTAAAACTTAATCTTAATTTTTGAAAACCAAATCTACAGCTAATAACCTAGACGACAAACACTTCAGCACCCAGATTTAGATGATAAACACTTCAGCACCGACATTTTATCACCAAAAACAGATATTCACTTCAAAGCTTGGACTAACATATCTTAATTGATTTGGACAATATATAACAAATTCATTTTTATAAATTCATAGTCAAACTTTCTGCAGAACAGCACAGAGACTAAAAAAATTGGACGGCCAAAATATGCTTCTCGACTAATAATAATTCAAGCCCGAGGAGGACAGCTCTGATTTTTGTGGTATCGAGGTTGGAGTGGGAATCTGGTTGGGGATTCTTTAACATAGGAATCGAAATTAATTGAAAAAGGATTCGAATTCAAACTAAAGTACGTAGCATAAGAAACCAAAACAACCTTATTGACTAATCTTTTAATTAAAAGTTTTCTTGTTGGAAAAAGTATATTAAAATAAATGCTTGAAAGCATACGGCTAAGTCTCAAAACGACGGCCAGAAATGACAATGGCTCACTGTCGTTTCTACTTTATAAATATTATGATTCAGTTGTGTTTATTTCTTATTTATACTTGAGACTCCGTAGTCCAAGTGGGCTTTGAGAAGGCAAGACTCTTAGATTAGCTCAGTCTTCTCCATGATGATGCTGAGGACGTTGAGTGTGTTGATGGTGGCTACAATTTTCGCTTCTCCTGTTTTTAGTCAGCATGGTGTGTCCCAAAATTCTGCTTCTACCTACGGATCCTTTCTGGCTATTCATTTATATCTTTCATATAAGTATATAAAATACTGATAAATGATTGATTGTAGGATTCATTAGCCTCGATTGCGGAAGCACTGAGAATTATACAGATGATGCTGGAATTCAATGGATGCCAGATGACGCTTACATCAATTCTGGACAAAAAGTGATTCTTTCAAATGTCACTGTTGGAGGAGAAACATCAAAGCAATTGAACAGCCTTCGAGTTTTTCCCGAAAGAAGGAAAAGTTGTTACCAGTTTACACAAGTGGAGATTGGAACAAAATATCTTCTCCGTGCAACATTCGTCTATGGGAACTATGACAATCTGAACATGGCTCCTCGATTTGATCTCCTTTTGGATGCCACCATTTGGAGCCGCTTATCATTTAGAAATTCATCTGCTTATGTTGCTCGCAGGGAAATTATTTTCATGGCAAAGTTCAACCCCACTAATGTCTGCCTTGCCAGAATCAATGACAGATCACCCATTATTTCTTCTTTGGAACTGCGGCCTCTCAATCAAAGCATGTACTGGCCTGTCAGCAAAAAGTGTTCGCTTTCGAGATTGACGAGCATAAATTTTGGAGCTCAAGCACCTGGAAAATACATCAGGTGAGCTTTCCATACTTACATTCTGATTATTGACATTTTCTTAAATACAAGGGGCGAGCACAAAGTTTAGATTAATAAAGCAAGTAGTTGGCAGAAGTATTCATATGCAGTAAATTGTTGGCCAAATATTTTTGTTTCTTCTTGTCAAAGATAGATATTTAGGTCAAGTCACCCAATCCCATAAAGGAATTGTTATTCCTATTACTTTAGACATTGTTCAAAGAGGTGTGCATTATCAAGTCCACTAAAGCTGTGAAATAAATGGTCTCCTGTTAAAAAGCTAGCACTCCAAAGTTCATTTGTTTTGTCTCTAGACGCAATGACCATCTACTTTTAAAGTTTTCTTCGATGAATAATATTTATTCTTTTAGAATTTCGTTTGTAACTATACTAGACTAATTTGGAATAGGTACATCCTTGTTGGAAGTAATTTCAACTCCTGATTGAGCATGTCCATCTCCTGAGGGCTCCTGAAGCAGCAGTTTCAGCTCGTGACGCTGCCTTCCTCTTTTCCTTGCTCGGGTCAATGATCCGTACCCTTTACTCTTGTTTTGGTGCGCGGAACCTTGGCTTTTTATATTTAAAGGACTATATTTAAACCTGGGCATATCTTTTTATATTGTGTGGTAAAAGGTATTTGCTTGACGTGAAAGTCAAGTTAATGAAGAAGTAATGTATGCCATTTATTTCTCCTTTTCTTGGGGGTCAAGTTTTCCCGTATATAGAGAATAGAAAATAGGAGGAGTGAAGAGCAAGTTTTATGGAGAATGTTCTCTAGAGCAAGTTTGAGCAACAACTATGTGGAATCAAATATTTTGAATGAATTAAATCATCAATCTTTTTGGGTTAATTTTATGTGTTCAAAATTTCAATATTATTCAGTGATTTTAAAATTTCTGAGTTGAGTTGTTTTAGTTTTATGTCTTCTCCTCTGCCTTTGGCCTTCAATCCTAGCATCCACCAAACTATAATCTATAAATCTAATAGTCTGCACAATTGAAGCATCCCAGATAAAGATCCTATGGTGAAGAGGCATAGTTAAATTCATAGATGTTTGTAGTTTTGTAGTTTTGGAAATTATTATTATGGATTAATCATCATTTTAAGTATAGGTGAAGATGTTTATGTTCGAAATAAGTCACATTTGAATTAAAGATGGGTTGGTCTTATAGGGGTTAGTAGCTCATTAGTAGAGCACTTTATCAGCAAATGAAAGATCTTAGGTTCGAGTCCTAACTGATTCATGAAAAACTTGACATGGTATCAAAGTCAAGTCAAGTTAGGAGCCCCAAACATTCTTAGAGTGACTTATGGGCAGGAGGGTTGGAAATAAGCCACATTTGAACCAAAGATGGGTTGGTCCTATATGGACCAGTCGTTTAGTGGTAGGGCACTCCAACAACAAATGAAAGGTCCTAGGCTCGAGTACTAGCTAGTGCATGAAAAGTTCAACAATTTGAAAGTTCAATGACACTTCAAGGTTTCGGTGTAATGACTAATTTACATGTAGTATCATAGCTTCAACTCGGATTCAATTCCACCAAATTACATCAGAATCGAACATTGAATTAACCAAACACCTTTGAACAAATGATCTTATAGACTACATTAATAGTATGCAAAAATATTGATTTGAAAATTCACTAACACCAAATTAGGGGGAGTGTTGGAAGTAATTTCAACTCTTGATGCAACATGTCCATCTCCTGAGGGCTCCTGAAGCAACCGTTTTATCTCTTGATGTTGCCTTCCTCTTTTCCTTGCTCGGGTCAATGATCCATACTCTTTACTTCTCTTTTCGGTGTCGTGGAACCTTCATCTCGAGATAGTGGTGGCAGCACGGTTTTATCTTTTGGTGTCATTTTTTAATACTTTATTTTTCATGGGATTTTTATATTTAGAGGACTATATTTAAACCTGGGCATATCTTTTAATATTTTGTGTGGTAAAAGGTATTTACTTGACATGAAAGTCAAGTTAATGAAGAAGTAATGTATGTCATTTATTTCTCCTTTTTCTTGGGGGTCAAGTTTTCCTATAAAGTACTTTTTTATGTAAGAATTTTTTAATTAAAAATATAGAGAATAGAAAACAGGAGGATTGGAGAGAAAATTTTCTGGAGAATGCTCTATAGAGCATGTTTGACCACCAGCTCTATGGAATCAAATATTTTGAATGAATAAAATCATCAATCTTTCTGGGTTAATTTTATGTGTTCTAAATTTCAATATTATTTAGTGATTTAAATTTTTTGAGTTGAGTTGTTTTAGTTTTATGTCTTCTCCTCTACCTTTGGCCTTCAAAGTGGTATCAGAGTAGGTTCACAGAAAAAAGGGTTTTCTTAAAAATCTCCAATAAAGGTATTCTTACAGCCAACAATGGCAAGCACAAGCACACGCTGGACAAATCCACAAATTCCACAATTTAATGGCAAGAATTATGAGTATTGGGAAATTACCATGAGGGCATTGTTTTTCTCACAAGATTTATGGGAGTTGGTAGAGAATGGATTTCCAGAACCAGCTGATGTAGCAGCATATAATGCATTGACTCAAGTAGAGAAGGATTTATTGAAGGATAATAAGAAGAAGGATTCACAAGCTCTTTTCTTTATTCTCCAAGGAGTGTATGAGAGCATTTTGTCAAGGATTGCAACAACAAAAAGGTCCACACAAGCGTGGGATATACTTCAAACAACCTATCAAAGTATGGAAAAAGTCAAAACAACAAAGTTACAAATACCGAGAAGGGATTTTGAAACTATATACATGAAGGACAATGAATCAGTAGACTCATTCTTCACCCAGATCATTGGACTGGTAAATCAAATTATATCACATGGTGAGACACTTGAAGATAGAAGAGTGGTTGAAAAGATTCTAAGGAGCTTGCCCACAAAATTTGAGACAATTGTTGTAACCATAGAGGAAATAGAGGACCTGACACAGTTTTTAGTAGATGAGTTGCATGCATCTCTCATTTCTTATGAACACAGGTTGAGCAGATTAGCAAACACATCATTGGAGCATGCTTTCAAGTCACAAGTTTTAGTCAACCAAGTAAGAGGAAGGAGTAGATCAAATTTCGGAGAAAGAGGAATAAACTATTCCAGAGGTGAAAGAAGCAACCCATCAAGCTCAAGTGGAAGAGGTAGCAACCATAAAACAACTCAAAATTCATCTCAAAATCAGCCTCAAGGTCAAAGGTATGATAAACTTCAAGTCTAATGTCACTATTGCAAAAAAATTGGACATTATTTGAGTGAATGTAGAAAAACGCAATATGATTTTAGTAAGCAAAATGCAAATTTTACAAAAGAAAATCAAAATCAAAAGTCAGAACCACGCATAATTTTTTTGGCATGTAATGTTGCACAAGCAAATGAAAAAGATATATGGTTTTAAGATTCAGGTTGTAGTAATCATATGACTGGAAATTTAGAAATTTTTTCTAGTTTGGATGAGAGTGTGAAATCAAATAGAACATTGGGAAATGACAACAAAGTAGAAGTCAAAGGAAAAAGGAACATCAACATTCTAACTAAACGGGGGGGAAGGGGGGGGAAGGGGAGGCGGCGGGGCGGGGGGGAGGGGTAAGAAGTATATTTTAGATGTGTATTTTGTGCTTGGTTTGAAACGCAATTTAATGAGAATTGGACAACTTGTTCAAAAGGGTTATAGAGTATTTTTCAAAAACAAAGAATGCACAATTTTAGACAAATACCCAAGTAATCAACTTATAGCTAAGGTTCAAATGAGCAACAATAGAATGTTTCCCCTAAGGATAAAACCATATTTAAAGGTAGAGTTTTCTCAAGAACACCCCTCAATGAACCCACAAGTGCATTAAAAAAAAGTCGCAGCAGTCATGCAAACAATCTTTCAGGTAGAAATAAAAGATGTAGATTGGCTTTGGCACCTAAGATTTGGACATTTAAACTTTGGAAGCTTAAATCTATTGCATAAGAAAAGAATGGTGAAGGGACCGCCTCTAATAGAATAACCAAAAAGAATATGTGAAAGATGCATCTTACGAAAAAAACATAGAGAATCATTTCTAGCAAGGAAGTCAATTTGTGGAAATAAACCATTAGAGACTGTTCATTCAGATTTGTATGGACCAATGCAAACAACCTCCATTGGTGGAAGCTACGACTTCTTGAAATTCATTGATGATTACACAAGAAATATATGGTTCTACTTTCTAAAACATAAGAATGAAGTGTTTGATTACTTTCGTCAATTCAAGGCTTTTGTTGAGAAGCAAAGTGGGCATTACATCAAAGCATTGAGAACGAACAGAGGTGATGAATACATCTCAAGAGAGTTTTTAAAATTTTGCAAAGATCATGGGATTCACAAGGAGTTTACAACTAGATATACACCTCAACAAAATGGGGTAGCTAAAAGAAAAAAATAGAACAATCATGGAAATGACTAGAAGCATGTTAAAAGCCAAACATTTTCCAAATGAATATAGGGTTGAAGCTATATCATGTACAACATATATAATGAATAGGTGTCCAACAAAAGTGTCATCAATATGTTTCGGAAGAAGCATGGACTAGAATGAAACATAATGTTTCACACATGAGAGTTTTTGGTTGTGTAGTGTATGCTCATGTGCCAAATGAATTGAGAAGAAAGTTGGGAAATAAAGGAGAAAAGTGCATATTTGTGGGATACAGTGATGAATCCAAGGCATACAAGTTATACAATCCAATTAGCAAGAAGGTTATAATCAGCAAGGATATGCAATTCATAGAAGATGAAGCATGGGATGGAAGTTTGGAGAAAACAATCAATATTACAACCAACTTGCCACAAGAAGATAATGAAGATTTTATAGCAGGAAATACTCCATCAAATGTGACTCCTTCCACACCCATTCATGGTCAACAATGTGGTCCACCAGTGACACCATCATCAAATGTAAGAACAACAACAAGAGAACAAAAAACACCATCTACAACAGGGAATTCAAGTGCAGGACTAGCCAGTCCACATTACACAAGTCCAAGTTCAAGTGACATGTCAAACCCGACACTAGCAAGCTTAAGGAGACAAAAAATTAGAAGTATTAGGGACATTTATGAGCAAAGTGAAGGTGAAAATGATGCAGGTCAGAATTCTCTTTTTGATTTATCTTCACATGTTGAAGATCTGATTCATTTTGAAGATGCTATTAAAGAAGAAAAATGGGTGCATGCAATGGATGAAGAAATAGATGCTATTGAAAAGAATCAAACATGGGATTTAGTGAATCTTCCACAAGGAAAAGAGATGATTGGAGTTAAATGGGTTTACAAAACCAAATTGAATGCAAATGGTGAAGTACAAAAGCATAAAGCAAGGCTTGTAGCCAAAGGTTATTCACAACAACCCAAGATAGACTACAATGAGACATTTTCACCGGTTGCTCATTTGGACATTGTGAGAACAATATTGGCCATAGCAGCTTAAAACAAGTGGGAAGTTTACCAAATGGATGTAAAATTATCTTTTTTGAATGGTTATCTTGAAGAAGAAGTTTATGTGGAACAACCACCTAGGTATGAGATTTTGGGACATGAAAACAAAGTTTATAATCTCAAGAAAGCACTGTATGGACTCAAACAAGCCCCAAGAGCTTGGTACAGTAGAATTGATAGTTATCTCTTACAAAATGGCTTCAACAGGTGCAACAATGAGCCAACTTTGTACACCAAGATAAATGAAAAAAGTGAAATTCTGATTGTATGTTTATATGTGGATGATTTAATATTCACAGGTGACTTATCAATTGATTTTTTCAAAGGAGCTATGAAGAAAGAATTTGAAATGACTGATTTGGGTTTAATGAAGTATTTTCTTGGCATTGAGGTGAATCAAAATGAAAATGGTATATTCATTTGTCAAACAAAATATGCAAATGGCATTTTGAAAAGGTTTAATATGGTGAATTGCAAAGCAGCTCCAACTCCTATTGTCACAAGTTTGAAATTGAGTGAAGATGACAAAGGAGTAGATGTAAATCCAACCTTGTACAAAAAAACTTGTTTGCAGTCTTATGTACTTAATAGCCACAGGGCCAGACATAATGTATGTTGTAAGTTTAATCTCCAGATTCATGGAGACTCCAAAAGATACGCATTGGAGAGCTAGGAAAAGAATTCTGAGATATTTAAATGGAACAAAACATTATAGAATTCAATATTCAAGTTTAAATGAGTTCAACCTCACAGGGTACACAGATAGTGATTGTGTTGGTAGCATTGATGACATAAAGAGCACTTCAGGTTATGTGTTTCATTTTGGTACTAGTATAGTTTCATGGGCTTCAAAGAAACAACTAATTGTCACTCTTTCATCAGCTAAAGTAGAGTATGTAGTAGCCACAAGTGCATCATGTCAAGCAATTTGGATGAGAAGAGTGTTGAAAGAGTTGAAAGAAGAACAAAAATGAGGAACAAAGATCTATTGTGACAACAACTCAGCTATAACATTGTCAAGAAATCCAGTTTTCCAAAAGAGAAGCGAACATATAGACACAAGATATCACTTCATTAGAGAACTAATCAACAATGGAGAAATATTTTTGGAATCTTGCAGGTCTGAAGATCAATGTGTAGATATTTTCACAAACGCACTTGGAAAAGAAAAAATCATCTATCAGAGAGACCGTTTGGTATCATAAACAATAGTAGTTTTAATTCAGGGGGAGTGTTGGAAGTAATTTCAACTCTTGATGCAACATGCCCATCTCCTGACAGCTCTTGAAGCAGCAGTTTCATCTCTTGACGCTACCTTCCTCTTTTCCTTGCTCAGGTCAATCATTCGTACTCTTTATTTTTTTGGTGTCGCGAAACCTTCATCTCCAAACAGTGGCAGCAGTACAGTTTTATCTTTTGGCAACATTTTTGATACTTTATTTTTCATGAGATTTTTATATTTAAAGGACTATATTTAAACCTGGGCATATCTTTTAATATTTTGTGTGGTAAAAGGTATTTACTTGATGTGAAAGTCAATTTAATGATAAAGTAATGTATGCCATTTATTTCTCCTTTTTCTTGGGGGTCAAGTTTTCCCATAAAGTACTTTTTATGTAAGAAGTTTTTAATTAAAAATGTAGAGAATAGAAAATAGGAGGAGTGGAGAGCAAGTTTCCTAGAGAATGCTCTGTAGAGCAAGTTTGAGAAGCAACTCTGTGGAATCAAATATTTTGAATGAATAAAATCATCAATCTTTCTGGGTTAATTTTATGTGTTCTAAATTTTAATATTATTCAGTGATTTAAAATTTCTGAGTTGAGTTGTTTTAGTTTTATGTCTTCTCCTCTACCTTTGGCCTTCAATTCTAGCATCCACCAAACGATAATCTATAAATCTAATATTTTGCACAATTGAAGCATCCTATGGTGAAGGGGCATAGTTACATTCAAATATGTTCCTAGTTTTGTAGTTTTGGAAATTATGATTATGGATTAATCGTCATTTTAAGTATAGGTGAAGATTTTTATGTTCAAAATAAGTCACATTCGAATTAAAGATGGGTTCGTATAATAGGGGTTAGTAGCTCATTAGTAGAGTATTCTATCAGCAAATGAAAGATCTTAGGTTCGAGTCCTAACTGATCCATGAAAAAATTGACATGGTATCAAAGTGAAGTCAAGTTAGGAGCCCCAAACATTCTTAGAGTGACTTACGGCGGGGAGGGTTGGAAATAAGCCACATCTTAACCAAAGATGTGTTGGTCCTATATGGACCAGTAGTTTATTGGTAGAGCACTCCAACAACAAATGAAAGGTCCTAGGCTTGAGTACTAGCTGGTGCATGAAAAGTTCAATAATTTGAAAGCTCAGTGACACTTGCAAGTTTCAGTTTAATGACTAATTTACATGTAGTATCATAGCTTCAACTCAAATTCAATTCCACCAAATTACATCAGAACCAAACATTGAATTAACCAAACACCTTTGAACAAATGATCTTATAGACTAGATTAATAGTATACGAAAATATTTATTTGAAAATTCTCTAACACTAAATGAAAATAGTGATTTAAAAGTTCACCAACACTTATAACCAGAATTTAGTATAAGTGATCATAATACAACAACAAATCTAGAAAGAATAGAACCAACCCAGCATCTCAAAAACATAAACAACAGTTTCTTCTTGACTGCTTTAATTTTGTTCTTAAAAGTAAGAATTCAGCCTTTAGTTGCTATTCCATCATGTCACCTAAACATGTACAAATTTTATTGTGCAAGATCTAAAGTTCAAAGTGAAGGAGACACAGAGAGCAAAAAATAGACCAGAAAAATAAAATACAGAAAAGACTGTTGCATTTATTGAAATAAAAACAAACTTGTTACAGAGTTTCAACTCTTTGTTGTGCAGGCACTTCGCAAATAAACTGAGTACTTCTTTTAAGAAAACTTCTTACATTAGTGTCAGCTCTATTCTTCTTGAAAAACACTAAAACCAGACTATATATTACCTTTTAGCTTTAATAGAAACTGAACAACTTCGAGCATCATTTTCAATGGAAGAATTTCACTTTAAGATAATGGGCAGTATTTTTTACATTTAAGGTAGCCATATCTTTCCAGCTATTACGTAGTTCAGGTTGACTGGAATATATATTTATTTGTCTAATATGTAACTTTGCTAAACGAATTTTAGTGTAGATCAAACTTCAGAGTTATAGAACTTTAGATAATTGAATAACCATCTACTTTTTAAGTACATCATTTAATAGTTTGGGGTGGCTGGGGAACCACTGGATGTGATAGCAGTGTTAAGGTGGGGTCAATGTTATGGATAAAATTGAGACAATTTGGAAATTTAACTCTTTCTTGTGCTAGTCGGTTCTTTTTAATTTGCAAGCAAGCTGATTATGTTGTCTAGGGTTCTTTGTAATAATTCTTTTTAAAAATAAATTTATTTAATTAAAAAATAGAGTTATTTAATATTATTGTTTTGTTTAATATTTTTTTAAAATAATGTTTAATTGAGAAATTTATTAGTTATTTGTTATTATTTTGTTATAATTATACAAATGTTTAACATTGTCTTTGTAATAAATAGGTATCCAGATGATCCATTCGATAGATTTTGGTCTCCAAGTTCAACACACTTTCCAATGATTACGACTAGAATGAATATATCTATTGGTGTGGCTTATGACCAACCTCCATCTCTTGTCATGCAAACAGTAGAAACAAGTTATCTCAGCTCCCCTTCAATTATGGATTTGTTCAAGTTTCGGTGGCTAAAAGGGAAACATAACTTTTACATTTCTGCATATTTTGTAGAACTACAACCCACTTTGAATTCAATGACCCTTCGGGAATTTGACTTACTTCTAGATGGAAGAAAGCTTAATCATAACCCTATACGACCCAAATATCTACAATCATCAAATGTATCTATCTTCATATCCTATAATGTTACTAATTATTTTTCATTTCAGTTGCAAGCAACAAACCATTCTACTTTACCTCCAATAGCAAGTGCTTTGGAGATATATCGTCAAACCATGATGCATCAACAAGGGACTTTTACTTTAGACGGTATGTAATTCAAATCTCTACATTGTGCATTCAAATGTAATAATTAAGGGATTGACTTCATATGGTATGTAATTCAAGTCTCTAGATAATGCATGAATAACAATTAAAAGATTTTTGCATGTAGACATTATTTTTATTTTATATATTTTGATACCCTTTCTTGAGATCTTGCATAGCCAATGCTTTTTGTTCAATATGCACATTGTTTATAAGTAGGGAGAGACCCATATAAAGAGATTACACATTAAGCACAACTTTCATATATTTTCATAACTTGCATACAAAAACTATTGTAAGGGTGATTATACCATCACATAAAAAAATTACATAGAGGCTTGAGAACTTATGATTGGTAAGCTCATTTGTAGGGATTATGCGGTTACAAATTTAGCCTAGATTTCATGAGATGGAAAATTTTATGCAATCTACAACTACTTAAATAAAAATCTGCACAAAATGTTGTAGTGGTTTCTAGTGAAAAGATGTCACATCCCCAAAAAAGACCCCTCGGCATCAGACATCATGTGATCAAAGAAGTAAATAAATGCAAAAGACAATTCAATTTAATGCAAATTAAGCGAGAATCAATGTAGTTGTTAGAGAAGAAAGGAGGGAATGAAAATAGAGTAAATGCAGGAGGAATGGGTCAAACAAAGGGGTGTCCATGCCATTAAGAAGCATGGCGTTCCATTTCAAGAGCCTTCTAGATGGCAGGCTATGTGGAGAAAAAGGGGAAAAGGCAGACTTTAAATTATTGCAACCCCCTTAGTCTCTCATTAAGTCTGGGTTGGAAAATAGAGAGACCAAAAATATGTATGGAAAAGAAATGTAGGTAAACCCATGAATTCCTAGGAGATTTTTCCATATCTTTCAATGGCGTGGGTATGGAGGCACACGTTTTTGGACAGAGTTTAAGGCACATAAAAAATGCAAAGGGAAAGATAAAGGGAGGAATGCAAAGCAGGGTGAGGACACACAAATTCCTTCTTTGAAGAATTCTATCAAGGGTTGTGGGGTATATAGCTTCAATAGCTGTCATTTGCCTCTGCTTGAATGATTATAAGGAGGGAAAAGTCTTGCAGCTTGGGCAAGAGATGTGGGAAGGAGAGGAAGAAGAATCATGTGAGGACACACAAATTCATTCTTTGAAAATCCTTATAATCATTCAAGCAGAGGCAAATGACAACTATTGAAGCTATATACCCCACAACCCTTGATAGAATTCTTCCTGCCTGTGCTAGAATGGGACTTTGAAGAAGTGAGGGACATTGCCAAAGTTGAAAGGAAGGAGTGGGAAAATAAAGTAAGGCATTCAATGAGATTTCGATGGGGACAATATAGGGGGATTTAAAGGTTAAAAGGTGGAGGTAGGAGATGGGTGGATGTGAAAATTGACTTAGAGTCAACATCATTAGAGCCCATCCCTACCAAGTGACCAGCCTTAAGGTTAAAGGTAGGTCTCTCTCCACACACAGCCATGGTAAATTTGTTTACAAAATGGAAATATAGTCAAAGTGCATAGACTGTCAATAAAATGCATCAGAAAATGCTTCATAGAAATATGACCCCAAGGAATACTGCAAAAAGCATCATTAATTTTTTTTTTACCTCTTAAATATGAACCTTAATATTTGACCTATCAAGTGGCTTTAAAGGAGGGGTATATAAGTTAAATTAATGATAGTATGATTTTGTAATATCTGAGAGACAATTTCCTCTTAATATGGTGGATTTGTTGAGTTTGAATTCAGAGATAACCTATATCTAATCATTCTAGATAACATCTTTTGATGTATCATTGCTTACCAGTAAGCTCATATTTTGTTATAAGTGGCTAGAGTGAATATTTCATATTTTAAGAGTTGGATTATTTTAAAAGTATTGTAATTATCATGTGAATGAAAGAAGGATATTTTAGCTATAAAGAATCACAATATAATCACACACTAAATGAAAGACAACTAACATTTAATTTGACCATATTGTTGTTATTGGGATAAGAGATAATCCCTATGTAACCATGTTATGCAACATCTCATGATACCTTACTATTGACCATCGATGTCATATTTATATAAATGGAAAGTATGACCAAATCATCCAATTTACGAACTTAATTATTATAAGAATATAAAGTTGCACTGGATAGTGTAAAGAAAATTGGAAGATTAAATTCATATTAGTAGTAAAGTTATTATTGGGTTTATATTTTCATATATTGATCCAATTGATATAGTGTTTTCAACTTTCTCAAGTAGGATTTTAATCGGACCCACAAAAGTAGTGTCATGTATGTTCTCTCTAAAGTTTGAATACTTATAGATTGTAAATACAATAATTTAAATAGGGATTTTGGACCATTTAGGAAATTCCATTGTAATGGAAATATGGGTCATATGTTCCTTAAGTGTCATTTTATCCTCTTAACTTAATGTAAAAATAAGAAATGCTATATAATTCCTACTATGGTATTTGGATATTAGGGAAAAGCCTTATGGTGACTACAAGATATAAATTGACCCCTTGAGTATAAGAACCTCCATGTTAAATCTATTATGTGAATTTCAAACAAAAGTACTAGTTTGTGTGAACAAGATAATTTCATGCCAATTAATAAGTCTAGCCCCTAGGTGGATAAGACAATTCATGGGACAACCAAGTTGGTTTATGAATAATAATGGGCATATTTCGAGGACTTCAATATTCTTAAAAGGAAGTGTATGGTACTAGTTGGGAAATATTGAACTCACTTATACGTCTTAAACTATTATTAAGTGTTATTATTTGAAGGAAAACATTAACAAAACTTCGACTATGAGAGTCGAGGCATAGGTATCCTTTGAGAGATCATGTAAGGAGAACTACGTGTGACTTTGATTTATTTGGAAGCGAGTACTATGTGGTCCTCGGGCGATGGATGTCCTTGTGACCTAAAGTCCAAAAGGGGGAGGGTTCAATGGGATAACTTCAGGGTTGGAGTTGTTCCTATATGGTTTGATCCTTCTTCCTTCATAAGCTTCAATTTAAGACTGAATGGGTACCAAATGGGTATGATCAAGTTAAAGGAATTTAATAACTTATATTTAATACATAATGTGCTTCTAAATATTAATTTAAATAAAGTAATGGATTTAACAACTTTATAATTTACATTTCAGTATATCTAATTTTTGGCCAAACTGGACATTGAAATAATTTTTTTTAACTAAATCTTCACTTTCAGGCACCTATGGTGGCTAAACCGTAAGGAATTTGAAGATGATGCAAACTAGAGTTTTGTGAAATTTTGTCAGTAGATTCTAACTATATTTTTTTCAAAATTTTTGGAATTATTTTTCACTTCTTTTTCCATCTCCCTCGAAAACTAGTTTTTTTTCTTCATAAAACAACATTTTTAAAAAGTGATGCTCACCGTATAATGCATAACTTTTTTTCCATGAAGGATAAAATTATAATTCTTTTGAATTTAGATTTGTAACTCCGATATCTAGTGCTTCCACTTGGTTAGATAGTTTTTATTGAATATTTTTCTTTAATCAAGTTTCAAAGTCAAACCAATTACAATTCAGACATAGCTTATAGCTAACTTTTTGTATGTATCAAAATTGCGAATATAGCGCGTAACTTTTTTATGTATCAAAATTTTTTTTTGGTTGGATCAACGACTTCAATATCTGGTGCACTCATATTTTTCAATGTTTTTTTGATAATCTGCTATTTTTCCACGTGTAGAATAGAGAGCTTGATTTTTGGTGAAAAACCTATGTTTAATAAAACTAAAAAAACAAATACATAATAAAACCAAAAAATATTAAAATTGTATTCGTTGGATAGCTTGTTTTGAGGACCACGTGATTCTAGTTGGGTTTGTGAAGTCTTTGCCATTTTCATCATCAACCTAAGCTCCGAAGTGCAATTTTATTTTTTTTGTGTTTGAAGAGGAGAATGAGGAATAAGGGGGGTTCAAATGAACCCCTATGTGTACAAGTGAACCTCCAGGGGTTTTCTTGAACTAGGGTTCGCTCAAACCATATTTCAAGTGAACCACCTCTCTAAATGCATTTTGTTTGGTGTTTTTGGTGGGCATCAATTAAATTGGTTCGCTCAAAACAGTAGGTTCGTTTGAACCCCTAAAATCATTTTTTTTGCCATGGGGTTATTTTTTGTGAGTTTTCCTTCATCAAATTGTAAACCACTATTGTGGCTCCACCCTAAAGTCCATCTCATATTGATTCCATGTAACTTGTATGTGTTGCAAAAATTGACTCCATATTTAGAGATCTCTATGTATAGGCTCACGCATTTGTTGATTGTGATTGTGATTCATGTTATGTATGGCCCTCCCAAGAGTGAACTGTCAGGATATTTGAATAGTGATAGGAAGTCGTTGGACCGTTCCAATGACCAATGTCTGGGCTACTGCTAGGGAATAGCCAACATTCACTTGGTTCATAGAGGTGAAGGTTGCTAGGGCTATATTGGTTATGATTATAATATGTTAATGGTTGCACAGGTAGGGAGCCATTTGTATGGGTAACGGTAATCTGGGGCTAACTATTGGATCGTGGGGGTTCACTGGCTATCACTGAGGGAGCGGAAGTGGCCAATGCCAATGTTACCCATGATTATGAAGAACATAGCCAACAATTTATCATTAAGGTCACAAGGTGGTATATGTCAGAAGCTACTTCTTATTGGGTGGACAAACTTGTTGTCGGTGGCCTATAGGTGATTGAAGTCAGAATTCATGAGGTTATGGTAGGTTTGCTACTTGGGGAAAGCCTTGGGATGGTTGATGGACCTATGGTGTAGTATGGAATCCACCGAATCCCCTTCCTAGTTATCAAACTATATACCCAACCTTGTTGGGCTGAGGACGGATCCACGGTGTAGTATAGGATGCATTGAATCCTCTTCCCATTTGTCCAATGGTGCAAAAGACTAGAGGAAAGGATAGGACATGTGGTGTAGTGTGCAATGCACCAATATTCTCTCTATCTGGGATGTATTACAAACATGTGTTAGTCAACCATTATGGATGTGATGTATGTTACAGCTCGTCACTATGTGTATATAATGTATGTTGGGGCTTGCCATTGTGTATGTGATGTATGTTGGAGCCCATCACTATGTATTTGTGATGTATGTTGGAGCTCGTTATTGTGTATTTGTGATGTATGATGGAACTTGTCACTGTGTATATGTGATGTATGTTGGAGCTTGACACTATGTATTTGTGACATATGTCGGAGCTAATCACTAATGCAATTGTGATATGCATAGGAGACAATCATTGTTGTACATGTGATATACATATGAGCTAATCACCATTGTACTTGTGATCTATGTATGATCCAGAAATTGTTGTGTTTATGATGTGTATGAGCTAGTAAACTTGTGTATATGGATATATGCTTGTGACAATCATTGTGTATGATCTTTGGGATTATGGTTTGATATGAACCTTTTCTATTGGTCCATGTTTGTAAACTAAGGATTGCTAATGTTTGGTATGGGACCAACACTTGATGACAATGCTATTATCATTATATTCTATTTGGACTATGTTGATAACTTATGTTTAATGAATAGTCCTAATTTAAATTTGAGATCCAATATTTCGTGCAAGAGGAGATAATGAACTCCCTCTAATAGTGGTAAGCGAACTACAAAGCCTCTTATTCCCATGAGGGAATACATAGGCAAGGTCACCATGTACCCTCGAAGATTAGGTTTGGGTCTAAGAAGGACCCTAGCCATAGGAGCTTAGCACTTTTGAATGAAGAAATTTTGAAATCAACACTTCTAATCTCCATTCAGTAAATCTAGCTAAGACTAGAGGACTATTTTCATCACCCGGATGAATGAAGAAATTTTGAAATTAACACTTCTAATCTAGTTAGAATATTTTTAGATGATTATGTTTGTAGTTAATTGAAAAAAAATAAAAAATGATGTGCTCGAGATGGGGTTCTTACAAAAATAATTCTTTTAGATAACCTATTTTGAAAATAGCTACCAATAAGTATCATTACTAAAATAGTTTTAGGTTGATTTTCAATTTTTGTATGGTTCTCTTCTTCAAAATTCTTTCCAGATATCAAAACAAAGTCTTACTATTTCATAATTAATATTTAGAAATTTAAATGCAATAAATTTTGCAACATATTATCCTAAAACTTCATAACAATTTTTACGTAAAGTATGAGGAGAAATGGCCCAATGGCACCACACTATCAAATGTATTTTCTTGAGAGAGGATTATAAAATTAGTATCTAAAAGGTCTGTACTAAGCATGAAGAAATCTAGATAAGATTAGAGGAAGTGTGATCTATGTTACATTATGATCTTAGTTAATTATGGTGGGCAGATTAATTCAACTATTTTTTAATTTTGAAATTGCAGTGGAAGCATTAATTGCTATTCAAAAACACTTAAATTACACATATGTCGGTGATCCATGCTTGCCCATTTATTATCAATGGGATTGGTTAGTTTGCAACACTGATACAACACCTAGAGTTGTAAATTTGTAAGTGATAACTTGAGCCTTCATTCATTTCTTTTCAACTTTAACTTGCTAGCTTATTTTGGTGTGTACATTTATTTGATATTCAGAAATCTATCAAGAAAGGGATTAACAGGCAATATTCCAGCCAATATTAGCAATCTCATGGCTCTTGAGATTATGTAAGTTTTACATTTCAATAAATTCTGTAAATAAAATATATAATAATATTTTTTATTATTTCAAAAATATATATATACATTTTTAAGATTGTATAAATTTTATTTTTCAATATTTAATAAATATAATGTCTGATAAAATTATTTACAAATAATAAATATGACTGTTAACCTGACAAACATATTTCTTAATTTTCCCAGCTCAAATGTAATACCACTGTGGTATATATTCAATTATTGATGTTTAGCTTCGAGTCATGGTCAACTTTTCATGTTTTATAAACCTTATTATTGACTTCCACATCTGTCTTCATCTCTTCTACACAGGAAGATAAGTAGTGTGGGACAAACAAGCTTGAAAATTACAAATTAGCAGAGAGTGATACCTAAAGGGAACCATTAAATACATTGACTTGGGGAAACCATTAAATGTTCAATATATTCTATTGTTAATTCTCTATTTGCTTTCTTTCCCACTAAGAAAATTTGTTCTCGAGCTGTGATTTTGCAGTGATCTATCTGATAACAATTTAAATGGAGTAATACCTGAATCATTGGGTAGTTTGGTAAACTTGAAAAAACTGTGAGTATTTTTTAAATTTAAAATTGCTTGAGCTCTATGTGTTCTTAGTTGTGCTACTGATTTATATCGAGAGATTTCAATGAATTGAAGTAGAGACTATTTCTTTTTTAATTTAAATGTATTTTGTCAATGAAACATTGTTTTTAGTAATTTAGAGAACAACAATCTGGTGGGACCAGTACCAGTGGCATTGTTAAACAACAAGAACCTCAATCTGAGGTAATGGTCTTAAAGTCCATTACAAATGACATTGTATTGTGGGTCATTTATATTGTGTAATGAAGAATTCTATTTGGTTTGACACCTAACAGTTAGGACCTTGAATTCTGATGATTTCAGATTTTTTTTTTTTTTTCAGTCTTTCAGGAAATTTGCATCTATGTACCACAGGCGAAAATTATTGTAGAGGAAAATCTACAAACAAAGGTCTGATTATTGGTTTGGCAATCGGTGGTGCCTTAATATTATGTATCCTATCATGCGGTGTCGTGCTAATTATTCGCAGGAGTTGTAGAGAAAGCGAATCTACAGGCTAGTATGACGATTGCTTTTCCTTTTTTCTTAGAGCACTGCCCACGGGATGTAATCATTTCTAACAATGGAAGTATAGCTATGATACAGGATCTCTTAGTTCTCCAATGCCAAAGGACATAATACCCCGGACTTCCAAAGAATATAGTTACATAGAGGTCAAAAAAATGACTGGTGATTTTAGCAGGCAAATTGGAAGAGGAGGTTTTGGGCCTGTATTCTATGGCTGCATAAGGAATGGACAGGAGGTAGCCGTCAAAGTATGCTCAGAAAAATCTAAGCAGGGGACTCAAGAATTTACTACAGAGGTTTGTCTGATTCTCTGCCGAATTGGGCCTTAAAAGGATTTCCATTATAATTTGGTACCTAATGTCTTCTTAGATGAAAACGTGTTTGCAGGCTGTCTTGCTCTCCAGAGTACATCATAGAAATCTTGTGTCTTTACTAGGGTATTGCTGTGAAGGAACACACCGAATATTGATTTACGAGCTTATGTCCAATGGAAATTTGCATCAACTTCTCCATCGTAATCTTCTACTCAATTTTTGTTTTTAAGTTACATTTGTAATTTACTTTTACCAAGTCCAAAGCTTTGATGGTTGACCAAGCTATCCATAATAAGGGCTTTTCAATTGCTCCTAATTGAAAACCTATCTTGACCAAAAGGGAAAGGGAAAGCGAAAGGGTATCATTCATGAACAAAAAGTAAAAAATACTTTTAAAAGCTTTCCTGCCATTTGTTTTTTTTTTTTCTTTTTTCTAAATTTTAACTTACACGATCCAGTTACATTAAAAATATTGCACGTTGCCTAGTCAACTGCTGATGTTTTTACCCTTTTGGAAAACAGTAACCAGTTAACAAGGCCGCTGGCTTTCTTTTATTTTGTAAAGTTGCGATCAAAAGTATGAAGAGTTAGAACTCTGGTTAGCTGTTCAACTTTTGATTTTTCTGCAATATGGATTAGGGTCTGTTGCACATCACTCAAAAGATTATGGGGTTCATCTTTTAAAGAATTAAGTTTCAAGTTGATGTACTAAACTCTCTATTCTTCTTTACTAGAAAAAATACAAAGAGACTTTTTCTTCGTCTAATATATGCCTCCATGAATGCAGGATCGTCTCCATCAAAGCAAATCCTAGACTGGAAAACAAGGCTTAACATAGCCATAAATGCAGCTCAAGGTAGATGCCTTCCCTGATACAACAACATTTACTAATTTGAAAATTTTGTGGGAATAATTAATGGTGTAAAAAGCAGGATTGGAGTACTTGCATGTTGGTTGCAAACCTCACATAATTCACAGAGATATCAAATCATCCAATATATTGTTGGGTGAAAGAATGGAAGCGAAAATTGCAGATTTTGGGCTGTCAAGAGAGGGGCCATCTAGTGAAGCAACTCATGTTTCAACGAAAGTGAAGGGCACATTTGGCTACCTTGATCCTCAGTAAATTCTTTCTATATTCTTTTTCTATAGCTATTCATTTACTAGTATCGACTAAATTAGAGCAGAAATGCTGATACCGGTTTCTTCTATTAACAGATATACCTTAACAAACAATTTAACAGAGAAAAGTGATGTGTATAGCTTCGGCGTAGTTATTTTAGAGATCATATCAGGAAGAACGCCTGTTGATACAAATATTTCAGGTGAAGAGAGTCACATTGTATACTGGGTAAGAAGAAGCACGAAACTATCCTCTGCCACATAGAAATCATTCAATAAAAATAAAGTTACAATTTGATTAAGTGATATTGTTTTATATGGGTGCAGTCAAGGTCCCTGATTTCTCAAGGACGTATTGAAAGCTTGATAGATGCAGAGGCCGGAGAAGAGTTTCACTTGGGTGCAATGTGGAGAGTTGCGGAGTTAGCATTGTTGTGTACAGAGAGGCAACCAAATGAGAGGCCCACCATGAGCCAAGTTGTGAATGAACTGAAAGAAGCTCTTGCACTACTTCATACGACAGATGAGTCAGATTACGGAATGGTGAAGGACGCTACCTTGGCTATACATTTCTCATCGGCAACCGACAGCAGTTTCCTTCCCTCTCCAAGATAAGGCAATGTGTTGGAGAGCTATAGAAATTATCATTGTTGTGCTTCCTTTATTTTTGCAGAGACGCTCTGTCTACGACAAAGTCGAGAATGCTTCATAGACATTTTTATGTAAATATTTCTATTTCACTCTCAATCTCCTCCGAATACTTTTGATCTTAAAATAATGAAAGACAGAAACAATACTTTAATTTATAGAGAATATAATATATTAATGTATAGGCAAACTTTTAATACAGTCAACTAATGCAAAGTGTAAATAAGTTTGAAATAATTTTGTGTAGATGTTTTTTGGCTAAATAGTCTATTGACGATAAGATGAACAGTTACGTGATCAGTATATTCATTAAATTCATCTCCATATAATTTTTTACTCTTCACTTAGGTATTGGCAACCATGCTCTGTCAATACGAACTTTTGCCAATGGCAACAATGGTTATAGATGTAATAGTGGCAGTTATGTTTGTGTTAGAGGTATATTTTACTTTTCTTAGTTAAAAGTGAATTCTTTTTATTTTAGATTTTTATAATTTTGTTAATGAATTATATGATTGATGGTTGATAGTTCAAAATTTAATATTTTGTTAGTAAACAAAATTTGAACCATTTGATAATTAAGTTAAGCGATTTTTTATGTTAAATTATAGTATTACTTTAAATTAATAGAAAGTTAACAAGTCAATTTAAACATCTTATTTTAAAGGCAATATAGACTCATATACTTTAGAAGCTTAATTTTATCTATTCATACACCAACATATACTTTAGGTAACTAGCTCAATCTTATCTATTCATACTCCATAGTAAATAATTTATTTACTAACTATTAATGATTACCTTCACCCTTCTAAGTCTTTCCTTGCCTATTAAACAATGGTGGAAAAAATTCCATGCATCATAAGAAGGAACTTGTGTTTGAAATTTTGAATATCTAGATAACTAAACCATTTTTCATAACAATTTTTAATGAAGCCTACTACTCAAGTGTGAAGAATGAGATACTATACATCTAGTTTGCACAACTACACTAAACTAGGGATCAAAATGTACAAAAATATATCTATATATTCCATTCTCTAATTTCTAAATCATCCATTCAAGTGATTAAACATAATCTCATGAAGGTACTCATGCCTTCATCTCTAAATTTCAATAAAACATGAAGCCTAAAATCCCTCTTGGACACTTGGTGCAACAAAAACAAGACACCGATGAGAGTGTCTAGGGCTTCATTTATAATTTCATTTCCATGCTTGTTTGATGGGGTTTCCATTACCCTCATGGCCTTGCTTTACCTCCTTTTGGTGAAAACAGACTACCAAAAATCCAATATGCTATACTTTTTGAGCAGCTTTGTTCTCATTTTGGCTTCATCTTTGTGCTCTTGAAATTCATAAAATCCTTTTAGAGAACCCCCATCTCAAATATGATGAACCCTCTCCTACCCCTCTACCCATGGATTTCCCTTGTGGCTCTTCCCCATCTACCTAACCTTTTTCCTATCTGTCCAAACATGAACCTAGATCATATACCCCTCTTTCCAACCCCCTTAAGCAAGTATTACCAATTCTCATATAATCCAAGATGATAAACCAACCAGTTCAAATACCCAAGTTATAATCATTGGTCCCCATCCCTTATTTCATGTGTATATTTGGACACTCTACAAATTATTTTCATGATAAAAAATATAAGATTCAAGATATTCTTGATGATGTTGAAATCACTCTTTCTTATGATACACCTCTTTCATCTTCACTTGGTGACACTATGCCATTGGTATATGTATCTAAGCACACTACCACTCTTCTAAGTCCTCTCGTATACCCTGTCTATTCCCCATTTGCATCATAACTAATATACTTCTCTCTTCTTATCATGGGAGTTTGATTCATTCCATTGTATAAATTATTCCTAATTTTTTTTATATCCACTCATATTACATCTCTATCTTTGAAGAACTGTCTTCATCTTTCTACTTGCGAAGTAGATTTCGTTGAGTTAACAAATCACTTTCTCTTTATGATTGGGTGATTCTTCTAGTAATTATTCTACTAGTTGTGCTAATACCTATTATTTGTTACACATAACTTTTATTCTTTGGTTGTTGGAATTTTATTGTGGCACAATATTATGCAACCATCTTCCCTTTCTTGGCTAACAAATTAACCTTCTTCACCACTTTTTTCCTCACCTATAGTTTGGGAGCATATAAAACTTTTTTCTCGAGGAAAATTTGCTACGTTTGTCCTTCTCCAGGACCATTTACTTACACTATTCCCTTTCACCTACCTTATTTCATGCACTTATTTTATGCAACTATTTTAAGGAGGCCAAAATATATAACCATTTTTATTATTTTGCATGTTCTCTTAGCGATTGCTATAGCAAACACCCAATTAATCACTAATAAAATATGATCATTAGGAAATAATATAAGAATAATCTAGAGTCGGGTGAAACACTTGACTAAAGTATTTCTTTTCAAAACCTATAAATGAGTCTACAAACTCCAAAGTGATGCAAGTCTATGCACAATATTTTATCATAGCTACATGATTTGTTTTATGACTAGATGGAAATACACACACCCCAAAACTATAATGACACATGCAAAAGTTTAATTATTTTAGCCATGCTCTTCAAAACATGATTTCAGAATTATAAATGACAACATAAGAAAAAAAAATCTACTCCTTCAATGGTAATACATAACATATATAATATATCAATTTGCATTACAAAACCTCTACCATTCCTTTTCCATGAAGCAAAAGAGAGAGAGAGAGAGAGAGAGAGAGAGAGAGAGAGAGAGAGAGAGAGAGAGAGAGAGAGAGAGAGAGAGAGAGAGAGAGAGAGATCATCATCAAGGTGATATCCACCCCCCCACGAAGCATTAGCTTCCTCATGCTACTCCATTGGAGGAGCATGAACCATCACAAAGGATCTAACAATATGGGACATCATGCGTGATATAATCCAATTCACTATGTGAATTACTATCAAGCTAGTACACATACATACTAATGCAACACATATCTAATGCACTCATCCATTGAACACATTTTTATGGAATAGAATGTGAGTCACTCAAAACGACACATTTATGAATATAATCATTGAAAATCGAGGAAAATTTTAGCATAGAATCTTTTGATCATCTCATTATGATATATTGACATTCTACAAGAAGAATTAAACAATATCCAAAAGACAAGCCCATACTAGAATTAGTTCAAATAATGAATTCCCAAGAAAATATCATTTACCAAGTATTCCACCAAGGTAACAGTTTCATAATATAATTATAACTCCCTAAAATGTAAAAAATTGTCACCCTATGTAACTTTAGGACCTAACACAACAATTTTCTCCAAGATTTAATTAGGGAAACCCTAGATCTCAATCCAAGGATGGATTGAAGCAAAGATATATTCAATAAGGTGTCCTAGGGTATGATTAAAGACTAAAGAGGGGTTCACCACCAAGCTAGGGCTTCAAAAGACAAGAAACATAAATAATATGCAAGATGCAAATAAATGACCTAGAAATGAACTCAAATCAGAATAGTAAGCTGGAAAAGTACAAAGGTGCACCTAAAAAATGAAGAGGCTTGAATATGGGTCTGAAATCCTAGAAATGATAACTTTTGAAACACACTATGAATCATACGCTAGTAGGGGAAATTTAGTCCTAGTTTAGAGTGTAACACCCTGCCTTGGTTACTGTTAAAACAAAGTGTAAAGAATGAAATTAACCGATTTTTTTTTTTTTAAAGATATAATTACACAATTGTCATAAAGTTTCCAAGACGATGTTACTTTAACATAATAAATATACTCAACATATTATCATAAACATAAGTACAAATTTAATGTCATGAATGATCCAGTTTACAAAACTTAATACAATTAAATATCCAAATGTCCAGATTACAACAAGTGAGATTTCAATGAATCTCTATACATCAAAATGATGGTACAATATGAACGCTCTTCTACAAGAGGTAAATTTACAAAGCAGGTAGTGATCATATCACAACTGACATCTATATCCATGAACATGCTCTGCATCCACAGTCATGAACAATGAAGTAACTGGAACCAGTTGCAAGCATAGGATCAACTACAAGAAAATTCAAGGAAGGTGTAACACGGTTTCCTCCCAACCACATAGAACTTGAAGGTCCACTCCCTCTGTGCTAGGAGATAATGACAGGTCCACAAACAATGAAGATAGAACATTATGTATATGTGGTTTACAATTCACATCATGACATAATGATAAAAAATCATAACAGATTAAATCTCAGTAACAAATCATAATTGTCTCTTTGTTGATGTCGTTTCTTTTTGTGACAACTGTCTATTTTCTTGGACTTTTTTTGCTCTATCTTTGTATGTTTAAACTTTGTGGTTTCAGGTCCCTGTTTTTCCTTTTCAAAAAAAATCACAATTTATAGAAATCTGAACACAAGGATCACCATCATGGTATAGACTAAGAGTGTCATCACATTGTCGGGATAGGTTACCCTGGTGAATCTTCCTAGACTATCGACCCTCTCCATGAGTTACCCTGGCAGTCTCTACCAATTCCCAGCCCCCATATAGACTAATGTGGAGTCGTTTCATATTTCAAGAGGACAAGATGGACAAATTTCCATTCCAAGCCTTCTCAGCCTTTTCTCAACCTAAACGAGCATTAAGAAAGTAGGCAATGAAAACTATTATCTTAATTAGTGTTCAGTTCTACCCAACCCCTAATACATTAATTAGGTTTTCACTGAATTAACACACCTACGATAGGTTACCCAGAAAATCACTTTAGAATTTCGGCCCCTACCACAAGCCACTCTTTCTATAACATGACTCAACATAAATGCCTAGGGGTAGCTATTAAATGTAAAGTTCGAATCCACAGAGGTTTACATTTTCTACTAGAAACAGACCTTAGTTTCCAAAAGTTTCATAATATCAACAAATGAATATGCAAAGCTATACCCCCAAGTAAAACAAACATTACAATTAAGTAACATAATTTAAAGCGTAATAAACTTGTCAATGTGATTTTCACTTTCTAGTCTCGATAAAATAAAATAAAACATATCTCAAAATACTATATGTACTCACTTAAAATACAACAAGAACACTACTCCATAGTTCATATAAATAATCTTCATGGATAAAAAGTTTATAAACTTTTGACATATTTAATTGTCTCATAATTCAAAAGGAAATACATCTATTATTATTATAGTTCAATACGTATGACAAAATCCTTTACAACATTAAATCACTTTTTTTTTAAAGAATCAATACAATTTATATTATATACATATAAATATTAGCGAACAAAGAGTCTTTTTTTTTTTAATTTTAACTAGGAAGGATCATATTCTACGAATATATATTCATATATATAATAATATATTCATATTTAACGAATACATGCACCATGTGTATGTTTCAACTGATAGTTATGTAATCTTAATAACAAGATAGTACCACTAACATTTCATGCAAAAGAAAGTACGCACTAAAAATAAGAGTAACAGTTTACAGTTAAATATCTTAACTATGTAAAGTGAACATAACGCCATCCATCCATTAAAAGACATGATTTTATGCTAGGGAATTATAATTACAACATTTAGATTCAATAACAGGTAAGAGAAAACAATTTAGGCAATCTTTAGTTAAGATGGGAAATTACAAGTGTGCTATGCATATCACATAAATTAAATTAACAGGGATGAAGATGTGTAAGGTTTTTCCATAGACTAATATGCATGGTGGGCGATTCAAGATATCTACGCCAACTCTCACCAGACAATTATGGTTTTCCACAAATCTAAAGTCTATCTTTAAATCAGAACAAAGTGCATTATGGGTTATTTTCTTTTAAGGAATAGATGACTCTTATCCTCCATCGGTTATTAAGGTCATACAACAATGATAAAAGACAAACTATGGATGACTAAAAGGAAGGATGTTGATTATATCAAAATATATCTGCAAAGTTTTCAATATCTCTATTGTAAAGGGCTACAATAGGTTAAGTATTCTTCACGAAATGACAAATAACCAAACACCAGGCCATTAAAGAAAATTAGAGATCTGATAATACAATAAACGATTATAAGGATGACACCGGTATACCGAACCAAAACTCTTGAAGGCAATAAATTGAAGAATCTACGGAATGTCATTTGCACATATGGTTTGAATGGAAAGACATAAGAAAGATCAATAATCATTTACCGCATGCTAGAGTGACAGACACGACTCTTTAATACCATTCATTACATAAAATTTCAACATTTTAAGTCTCTTTTCTTTTAATTTGCATGTCTTCCAATGGAAAGTGAATCCACAAACAGTGAATGAAGAATGAAGCTTGCTAAGAACAAACTATCCATAGAAACAAGATCAAAGCCAACTATAAATAAAAGATAACTTGCAAATCAAGAAATACAAAGATTAGAGTAATTAACTGTGCACAGATCCAGCTTAAGGGAGGAATAACTAATTACAAGAATGCGGATTTTTAAAAAGAAATAAAGGAAAATCTTCTAGCTATTCTTAAAAATTTTGAATTCATGCAAATACATTCATTTCACAATCAAAACAAAGACGATTTCAGATCTAAAGTAATTTAATCGCAGGATATTTTTATTCTTTTCTACTTTAAAGTTCAAATACTATTCTAATTTTGTTTCTTTGTTGTTTTTGCAGGTTCAACAAACAATTTCCTAATTGAACAATAAAGTTCAACATTAAATTCCAAAAAATTTAGCATAAGAAATAAAATTACAGAAGAAAACCTATTTAAGCTTCAATAACTGGTTGGAAACGATTCTTTGAAAACTTCTATCAATTCCTCAATTAGTTCACCAGATTTCAATGGAGAAATACAAATCAATCTAGCTTCAAAAATTACGCTTGTAAACAATATCTTAATAGAAATTTTCTTCTGAAGCAATTGCCATGCAAAAATTCTCTAAAAACTGTTGCCGTCAAAGTTTTTCCAAATTCTTCCCGTGAATGAAAAATTGCAGCCCCAAAAGATATTCATGCAATTAACTCACAATCATAATAACTTAACTGATAGATCATTATGCATTTTAAATAGATCAATCAGTTTAACTTGTTCTTTAAAATATCAAATTAGATCTTTAACTGCCAATCAAAGATTCTTAACATGCTGAAAATATCTTTTCATTAAAATATCTATTTTCTCATAATTGAAGTTGCACAAATAAATCAACAATATTTATATTTTAATTAAAAACATGGCAAAGAAATAATTTTCACTTTTAAATTCGATAACTTATTTAATTTAATTTAATAAATTAAATCACAAACATTTATAAATACATTAACAAACATTTGTTAAACTTAAATATTAAATTCTAAAACACAAAACAATACAAACGAACTCGATAGAATAAACTGGACAACAACATGGGGTGACACATGTATACTCATCCGAAAAAGAACGATGGTTCAAACAGGACCTGTCAATACCTCCAATCAACATGATTATATTGAACTAGGGTACGCTCAGACCTGTCAAGTAGGTGGAGCTATTACCCGATACCTGTATCTGCAGGAAACATCAATGTTAAAACATATATACTTATATCAGAATACACACCGTGAAGAAGAATTGCAGTGTAGCAGGGTACTCATGAATGAGTTATGCTACACTTTGAAACACACTATGAATCATATGCTAGTAGGGGAAATTTAGTCCTAGTTTAGAGTTTCTGGCTGAAACCAAAATTTGGAACTCCTAAATTAGGATCTACAGAAAAGGTTTGAAAATAGGTACATACTGGGACTCATACACCATAAGTGGAAATTTAGTCCCAGTATCAAGGTTTCTTCAAAATTCTAATGTCCTCTAATTCTTTCATGTAGCTTCCCTCTTGCCAAATCTATGGTTTTGAAACACTGAATTCTATCGTATAAGTGACTTTCCATGACTTTACAAGTAATGTGACAACTTTGACAACTTTGCAATCTTGACATATTTTCTCCAATCTTTCTCTTCAATGGATCTTCAACCTAACTCTACAAATCACACATCAAAGAGAGGGAAAAAAAAAATAGTGGATAGGGGTTTGCCTTGGTCAAACCCTATTTTGGCAATCAAACCTTGAAATGAAATAAAACAAAATGGAGGAATGATGAATGAACAAATATACAATGTTGCAACTCACCAAACATTTGAACAAAAGGTTACAATATTGTAAGAAATGGATAGCATGAATGTGGATCTTGAGTCTTGCTTGAATGATATGGATCTTGACATGAATGCTTGCTTGAATCAGAAAACCCTACATCACAAATGTCAAATCAAAAGAAAACATGATGCATGATGACTTTGACATGATGCTTGATGCTTGAATAATGCTCCAAAAATTATTGACAATTGCTCTTGAATGCTCTATAATACTTTCACTTGAATGCTCATAAGATCACTTAAATTGCTAGGAGAAAATATGTGAAACAACCTTGTATTTATAGTTGTTTATGCCAAGTTTTTCAAAATTAGAACACTACAAGAAGAAATCAAATCTAGGAGAATAAAATCATACCAATAATTTCAATTCAAATTAGGTCTAAGCTAAGCGAGACTCATATTCCAGTTGGGGTGTATGAGTCCCATTAGGCTAAGCTTGCGACACATTTTTCAAGAAAGGTTTAGTTTTATGTTAAATTCAGATCTAGGCCCCAAAAACTAGGTGGGAACCATACACCCAATATTTTTTATTAGTCCCATATCACTAAATCTAGGCCATACTATGGACACCGATTTTGGGTATCCAAGGGTTCTCTAACTCTTCTAGGATTTTTTACCTAAAAGGAGAGAAATGGACCCAAAATACAATGTACACATTCAATATTTATGCAAGCATGGATGAAATGTAGTTAAATTTAATGTCCTAAAGCAATAAACTGAAAAAAAAATATTATTATTAATGCCAAACCAAAGAAATGCAACTTGTTTGAAAACACGGTGATGTATGCAAAAACACCTAAGAATGCAAGTAAACAATTGGAGAGGTGCACTTGTAATCTAAATTCTAATATAGGGAGGCTTTGGAATCCTATAGAGTTGACTAGAAATGTTGACTGGGACACTTACGCCAAGCTGGGTAACTTAGTCCAATTTTGGGGAAAATCTACCGAAACAAGAATTTGCCAAATGGGTGTCCAAAAATGAAGAAACCACTTTTCAAGATTGGTAGTGGGACTAATTCACCACAAATGGCAACTTAGACCACTTGGGAATCTCAAAAAATTTGGGACAACATTTTGTAGCTTTCGGTCTGCACTTCCCTTCCTGACAGGTGTCCGATGTAGATTGTGCAGAAAATAGGCTGAAAGAGGTCTCCAAGCTTCAATTAGGGATTTTTTTACTTTGATGACTTTTATAGATTGCTCACCACTTTTTAACACCAAAATCTTTGACAATTTTTCATACAAGACCTACAAACACACATGCAAAGAGGGAAAAAAAGGTTAAGGGTTAGAGAATAAGAGGTTGCCTTGGTCAAACCCTAGATAGTGAAATAAATTAGAAAGATAATGATGAATAAACAACATGCAATGTAACAAACTCACAAAACCCTTGATGTAGAAATCTGAAGATATGAAATGAAGTGCTCCAATGGATGAGTGCTTGAATGCTTGATAATTGCTTAAATGATTAAGTGAATGAATGCTGGTCAAAATGAGAGAAAAAACCCTTTATTTATACTTGATTTTCCATTATTTCCCAAAAATAACACATCACAGGCTAACCTCAAGGGTAAGAGAATAAAATCCTGCCAGAAAATTGAAATTATTTTGATTTTTGTCTAGTGGGACTAAGTCACCCCAGGTGGCAACTTGGTCCCACTAGGGAAATTTTACTAGGTGTTGGGGATTGAAGTGTATTTAATGTTGTTTAATGAGAATATTCTAAAAAATACACTTAAGTAGGGCCAAAAAGTGTATTAAGGGGTCATTTAAACATAAGGAAAGATCAATTTAGTGATGACAAGCCCAGAAAAGTGTGAGAGTTTGTTACAACTCTTGACAACACTTTGAAATAAGACTTGGTAAGTTATAAAAGGGGGTTATTTAAGTAAACTCAATTGAAAGGGTCCTAGAAAAGTGTGAAAGTGGGTTACAACACTTCATAACACTTTTACAAGACAGCTTAGAATTCTTAATGATTCTTAAGGGTCCAAGACCTAATGTGAATGTGTTGACCACATTACAACATTAAATCTATGCAAAATCAAGCCAAAGTCCATGAGAGAGACTCAAGTGAACATAAAAATGTCCAGCTATATATTTTTGGTGACACATTAAGTGCCCACTTTAGTGAGGGTATGAACTTATTTCAAACTTACACTAAAGTAGCCCAACATGCACATTGAGAGGGATCCAAATGCACTAATGCTTGGTAAGATGAGACAACAAAAATCAAGAGGGATGATCAAGCACCCAAGATAAAGATCCCATGGCAAACCAAACATAAGCGTAAAGGAACATGAAAGAGAATGATGTAAAAGAGTGAAAGAGAGAGAAGGAGAAAGGAAAGAAAGGTCAGATCAAGCTTCAATCGTTTGTCCATCCTATTGAGGATTAGATCTAGAATGTTTGTCCAAAAATGGAAATGTATACTCACTCTATGGTGACAGAACTCATGGCTATCTAATAGCAAAGTTATATCTCCTGATAACTTTAATAAGGTGCCACAAAGGAAAATTTCATTTCATGCTTCATGAGACAAGCAAAGATTCATTTCTTAGAACTCATGAACAAATGTGATGGCACTATAGGAATGAAAGTTGTGTTATGCAAGATGGTCATATAACAAATGCAAAATGAAACATGCAAAATAATGTTCAAAGGAGTCTTGTTTAGTTCATGTGAGGTCTTAGCTTAGGGAACATTATGTCCAATGTATCCAAGAGAGGACCAATCAAAGAATAGAAAATTCACAACTTAGGGGATGCAGTGTGTCACATCAGGCCACTAAAAGGAATGTAATATGCTAAGATAGATTATGATTATGAAGGAAATCACACCTAATGTCATCCACTCAAGTGAGAAACACATTGTATGAAGTAACAAGGATGCACTAAGAACCAAGAAGAACGAAAAATGAAAATGAATAATGCCAATGTATGCCCCCACTTTAAAGGAATTGCTACACACCGTTCTATGAGAAATTACTTTAAAGTAGCAAATGAAAAATGCAAATAGAAAGAAGACATCAGAGCCAACTTGGAAAGCCCCTATGCCAAGTCATACATTTCCAAGTAAGGATACATCATGCGAGAGAAAGGAAAAAATAAAAAGGAAGGAGTTGCCACCAAAATGAAAAAACCAAACACATAAGGGATCTATGGATTCAGAGTCAGTATGTTCTTTGCTACAATTTTTTGTAAAGAGCTCTAAACTGTCATCATTCCCCAAATACATAGAACTAGAAGAATGAAATAAAGAGAGTGAAAACAAGGAAAAATAAAGATCCATTTGGGTCAGCATGGAAGAGACACATGATGTCTCAACACTTTGCATCATTCTCAAAAGAAAAACACAATAAAAAAAAAATGAAAAGGTGAAAGAAAAAGGAAAATATTTTGGGTCAACATGAAAGAGACATTGTGGTCTCAATGCCTTGCATCAGCCACAAAAGGAAAACACAAGAAAAAGGAAAAGGAAAAGAAAAGGAAAAGGGGGGAGGGTCCTTTTGGGTCAACATGAAAGAGAGATTGTGGTCTTCATGTGTTGCTTCATCCCCAGAAGGAAAAGGAAAAACAAAAGTGAAAAGAAAAAGCAATGTACAACATATAGAAGAATGAAGATAAAAATAGAAGAATGCCACAAAGAGAGGAGAACATCAAACATCACGACACACGAGAACATGATACACATACAAAAGAAAAAGGAAATGCAAAAGACTAGTAAGGCAGATGCAAGTCAACCATCAAGCAAGTCATCTACTGCCTAGTCATGTTCATGATGTACCGAGGGTGGGAAACTAGCCAGAGGGACAAGTGCAAGTTCCGAACTAGGGGAAGTACCACCTTTTCTACACTTTTTGTAGGAAAATTTTCATTTAAGCTCATGGAAGAGGAAAATAATGTATTTAGATCATTATGCACCTCTTTGTCAATTTTAGTAATCTCATCATTGTCATCTAGGTTAATCATGATAGGAGGACATATGACAATGTCCAATGAAGGGTGTATCACAAGTTGTGCTTGTTGTATGGGATAATTTTGTTGTGATTGGGGAGAAGGGTTGTCATGAATTGCTTCTGTCAAGTGCATATTTTGATTTTCTTTATTTTCTTCATCTTGTGACTTGCAAGCAAGGGCACAACATCTATGTCTATGCTCCCTAGATACTCTATTTATTTTGGTTTTATTATCAAGGTGTGCTTGTGAAGGAGTAGGTTGATAAACCATCAATTGGTTGTTTTTCTTCCCTAAAGGGAGGAACAGAAGAAACCATGGAAGGTTGTTCAACCACTTTCTCCTTTTCCTTGTAAACTTGTTTTATATGATGAGGTAAGATAGAGTTGTTATCATTATCTTGCAGTCGTTTGGATGATGTAGGGGAGGTTTCGAGTGTTGGTTGAGTTTGATGGGTTGGTTCTTGTTTAGGTTGCAACATTGTTTAATCTAGGATAGGAGTGTTAGAAGTGAATGGGGACATGTTGCAGAGAGACATTTTTGCAATTTTCTTTGCTTTAAAATTTTGGTAAGCAATGAAAAATAAGTCTTTACGAGGTGTTATAGGTTCCATGGGCTTGGTCCAAAAGGATTCTAAGGAGAAGTTTCCTTTAGAATACAAAGGGTTAAATCCACTATGGTTAAGAGTGAATATGTCATTGTCAAGTGAAAACTTTAAACATTTGTTAATGACCGAAGGAACAACTTTTATTGAGGATAGCCATGCATGGCCTAGCCACAAACGAAACTGATTCGACTACAGGATGATGGATAATGTAAAATCAACTATTTTAAGTCCTATCTATAACAAAGGATTATTGATCCTATCATAGGGAAATTCAAACCATTGTGGGGTATGTGCAGGATCATCATGGAAAAAAATAGGCCCTTAAGTGGCGATAAAATTCAAAAAAATTAGAGTTAGGAAAATTGACATAAAAATTTGAATCTAGGTTATCTATATTATTTCAAAAATATGTAAGAATAGAATCTATAGTAAATTGAATGTAGCTTCTAAACTACTAAGTTTATTTAAAAAATAAATGTATTTGGTGAAAATTGAAATTTCAATGCAGTAGCACTTAAATTTTAGGGGAAAAATAAGAAGTAGGTGTCTGTCTGACCACCATAACCACAATAAAATGATAATATTTTTTTATAAGATTTTAGATATAAGTAGAGGACTCATGTCCCAATGTGATACATATTTTTTTGTAATTTTTTTCTAAGTAAATAATTAATTATGAATTTTTTATTACAAATTTTAAAAAATATAAAAACTTGTATGTTTGACCACCTTAACTTGGTCAAAACTTCATGAAATTCAATTTTTGAATCCTATAGCATGTGAAGCATAGAATGTGATGGATGTTTCAGATTCAAAAAATGTGATACCATTTGAAAGATATAGACATGTTTTTCAATTAGCCTATCAATCAAGACTTTAGTCATAATTCAAATGGAAAATGAATAATAATTATTTATTAAATTCAAAGTAAAGAATAATTTATATTGGTGGAAAGTTGAGAATTTCCTTTAAAAACCATTTTCATTTCATCAATTTTGGGTTAAAAAAATTTGTCAGCCACATACCCTACACATGTACCCATCATATCGTCACTTTTTGGCCCATTATGATCCTTCACATACCCTATGTTTTGATCCATGCTTTTGGTTTATCATAATCATCTTGATAAAGATCATGTAATACCAAAAATCCTCAGTGATCACATTCTCACCACATGAGTGATCTATGAGTATCCTATTTTTGGGCTTATCATAAATATGACTGGCTATGTAAAGAGGACCATTGGGAAGATTTGGGGTTATGTCTTTAGATGAGAAAGTAGTATCAAGAGATTTCTTAGGTTGGCCCTTACGAGGGGTAATGTCTATTGCACCTACCATTTCATTCATAGGATTAATAGTAGTATGTGGAATAGGATTAGAATGTTCAATATCTGTATGAATATTCATGAGATCATTGTTTTGAGTTTTGCTAGCTTTGACAAATGAAACATTATGTTTGGGCATGGATTCGGTAAAAATTACAAATTTTGATTTGGAGGGGCTGCAAACATATTTCCTTTAACATTAATATTTGAAATAGATAGATGACCAGAATCAATGAGGTCTTGCACAAGGTGTTTAAGACACTTACACTATTATGTGTCATGTCCATTTTGTCTACGATAATGGCAATAAGCATTGGGTTTAAAGGTTGGTGGTAAAGGCTTAGTAGGATTGAGTGGTTTAACAATAGGTAAAGTAATCATTTGTTGCTACAAAATTTGGGACATTGTGTTATGAAGAGTGTTTGGTAAAGTTGTAAACTATCATTTTGGATCTCTAGAACTATAAGGTATCATGACTTTAATAGTTGCTACTTGGTTGTTGACGGGTTGAGTTGGTTGTTAAGGGGGATGGAATTGTAAGAACCCTTTATTTTGTTTTCTAAATGGTTGTGAATTGTTTGGATTGACATGCTCAGATTTCCCCAACTGGCTAGAAGTATACTTTGCATCATGAATACTAACTGAACTGTGAGAATCACAAAGGGAGGTACATAAGTGCATAAAGGAGGGAAATTTCATCATTGTGAGTTTGTCTTGAAGTTTAGTTTGCAAGTTTTCAATAAACATTTTCTAAAGATGTGGATCAAGAATCTGACATCAATTTGAGAGTAAAGAGATTGGTATCGTGAGATAAAATAATTTTTTTTTTCTTCTTCGTGTTGTTTGTAAATCATATATTTTTGTGTTGTAAGGATGATATGACTCTCCTACTCTATTAGGGTTTTTCACCTAAAGGAGAGAGATAGACCCCACATAAAATATAGGTGGTTCACTCAAACTAATGAAAGTACAATGAAAATTATGCCTAAATGTAATGATCTAAATGCAATAAACTAAAGATATAAATTGATTATTTATGCAAAACCTAAGAAATGCAACTTGTTTGAAAACACAGTGTTGTATGCAAAAGACCAAGAAACATGAATAGAAATGCAAGTGAAATAAAACAGAATGTGTGTACCTCTAAACTTTTTGAGGGCTGGAAATGACTGTGAAATTCTAAAAATACTAATTTTTAGGCTTGGTACGACTCATTCACCATTTTGGGTGAATCAATCCCAGTTCCAGAAAATTGCATTGGGGCCCATTTTAGCCAAATGGGTGTCCAAATCTACCAAAATCTCCAAAAAATAGGTATAGTGGGACTCAATCACCACTCTCGATGAATTATTCCATTCTATCTTTTTTGAAAACTCAAAAATGGAATCTGAAGCTTTCATTCTACTCAATCTGCACCTTCAAGTGTCCAGATTCGAAACCCTTATTTTTAGCATTGTTGGTGACTTTTTGTGTTGATTTTTCCCTTACAAAAGTGGAGATGAATTTAACAAGTTTGCAACCTAATCTTCAATGATTTCCAAGTCTTCAAAGTACCTAGATTTGAAAACACACAAAGGAAGAGAGAGAAAATGTTGATTGTTAGGGATTTGGGGGTTTGTTGTCAAACCCTGTTTAGGTAATTAAACCAAAATGATGAAATAAGATAATGAAACATGAAATATAAAGAGATGCAATTAGAAAATTTCCATAATGAAGGATCTTGAATTACTGCAACAATAGATGAAGATTCTTTCTCTTGAATGCCTTGATGATGTTCTTGAAGATGCTTCCTTGTGAAGACTCAAAATGTTAAACCATAGAGCTTGGTTGACTTGAGATGGAGAATGAGTGATGAATGAATGATGAATGAGCGGTAAGAATTAGGGTTTAAAGGTCCCCTTTTATAGAGGAGAGTTAAGAATAAGGATCATGATCAAGGGCCAAGATTAAATTAGAAAATAACTTAATCAAGGGTGGAGGTTAATTGAGAGAAGAATGACATGGATAGATAAAGAGTTGAAGTGGAAGATAAGATTGGCACATACAAGGAGGTGATAAAGATTATTTAATTTAGGTGGCCAACATAGGAGAAATAAACAAAATGTTGATTTTAATTATTTAATGGGTGAGAATGAATAATTAGATAATTAAATAATTAAAAATAATTATTTAATTATAGAGAAAAGGTGGGGTGTTAAACATTAAATAATTATTTAATGGAGAGGGAAGGGATAATTAAATAATTAAAATAATTATTTAATTTGGTAGATAATGAAAGGATAAATAATTAAATAGATATAACATTTATTTAGTTATAGAGAGAGAAAAGGCTAATGAATAATTAAATAATTGTTCAAAATAATTATTTAATTATAGAAGAAGAGGGAAAGGATAACTTTTGAATTAAAAATAATATTAGACTTTAATGCTTAATAAAAGTCAAGAAAAGTGTGAAAGTCATTTACAATTCTTTACAACACCTTTACAAGACATGTATTTTCTTCAATTTGCAAGGGCCCAAAACCTAATGTGGATGTGTAAAACACCTCACAACACTAAATCATGGCCTCATTAAGTCCAATTTATCATCAATTATTCCCAAAGCAAGCAAGAGATACTTTTTTCTATGGTCCATTTAGCCCCCATTTTATTGAGAGGATGAACTTGCTTCAAACTCACACTAAAGTAAACATTCAAGAAGGGTCCAATCGTACCAATGCAGATGAAAAAGGATGACAGAGATCAAGGCATCAGTCAAGCCCCCAGGATCTAAGATCCTAAGTCAAACCAACATAAGCACAAGAGGACACATACAAGGTGCATATATAATATGCAACAAAACAAGATAACAAATAATGCAATGACAAGAAATAAAAGAAAGAAAAAATGAGGTGGATCAAAGATGCACTCAGTCTGGGACCACAAAACATCAGGTCTTCTGTAGGGTGAGTTGTCCCAACAAAGTGGTTTGGTGAGAAAGTCATTCCAATGTGTCGGTTTCCCACCGTATAATGAGAAAGTCATGCCAATGTGTCAGCTTCTCATTATACAACACATACCAAATTTATGCTCCTGATAACTTTGATAAGGTACGACAATGAAAATTCTTTTTGTAAATTCTTTTGAATGTTATGAATTTTTTTTTTAAAGGGTATTTTTCTTTGTTCAAGTAAAGGTCTTCTTCTTAGGGAGCATTGTGCCTAATGTCTCCAAGAGAGGACAAGTTAGGGTGTTAGATCGTTTCCCATGGGATGCCTCATTCGCATTAGGCCATGCTAGTTGATAGTACACTCTTGGAAGGCATTGAACCCAACGACACCACCAAGAAGAGGACATGTCACAAGAAAAAAGAAAAATCATGCTATGAAATTTTTTCAAAAGATGCCATATACATGTATGCCCCCACTTTAAAGTTGTTGTTACACCATCACTATGAGAAGTTGCTTTAAAGTAGCGAATGATAAATGGTAACATGAAAGAAGACATGAGAACCAACTTAGAAAGCCCTATTCCAAGTAAGATGTTTCTGAATTCAACTACATCATGAATGAGTATGTCACATGCGAGTCAACTTAAGACATGTCATCCACATCCCAAGTTTGCTCTTATATGTTCATGAAAGGTTAATGACTAGCCAAAAGAGACAACAATAGGTGACATACAGGGATAAGGCTTCCTAACCCCCTTGCCCCCATTGAGTGTAGCACAAGGGTGAGCCAAGAATGGATGATGATATGCTTCTCCTTGCGATGAATGTAAATCATGCAACTAGGGCAAGGAGAAACAACTAATGTTATTTATTGTGATAAGAAAAAAAAGTTTTTTCTTGATACATATTTAATGAAATGTCAATCAGTTTAGGATGTACCAAGCTTAGAGTTTTTGTGGAAGAATTGTTTGTGATAGTGTTGAAATTGGATGAAGGTTTTTGTTTTGAAGGATAATAACCAAGATCATTAGTCCTTTATTGCATTTTAGGCTTGATAGGGATATGTATACTTTGTTTTATAGCATCATATCCTTTCCCAAGTTGTCTTCCAAAAAGTTTTGTCAATTGTTTTGGATTTGGTGGTTTTTGAATTTCTTGAAAGTTTGTCTTAGATGTTGTTTTTGGTTTTGGGTTAGTTGAAGTGGATGCTTTTGAATTTTGTATTGTCGGTACCAATTTCTCTTTTTTCATTTTAGACTCTTTTGTTATGATCTTGTATTCTCCCAAGGATAGAGGTATGAAATCAAAGGTTTCTGAAGCATCTTCCAATAACTTTGTGGCTTTCTCAATTTTCTTTTATCTTTCTATATCATTTTTCTTGGTATTGATCATAGCACATGTAACCTTGTTGCTTTGAGGAGTAGAGGGTGACTTATCATGAAAACCTAAGATTGACATCAAGGTTGGATCCGTATCAAGAAATTTATGATGCTTCAAAGTGAGGTTGATTTTTGGTTTGGACATGATACTGGGGTGATCCTACAATACTAGTTTGCAATTTTTGGCCAAACTGGACATTGAACTAATTTTTTCTAACTAAATCTTCACTTTTGGGCACCTATAGTGGCTAAACCATGAGGAATTTGAAGATGATGCAAACTAGTGATTTGTGACATTTTGTCTGTTGTTTCAAAAAAATTAGAATCAGATTGCACTTATTTTTTCATCTCCTTCGAAAACTAGCTTTTTCAGTAAACATTATTTTTAAGGAGTGGCAGTCATCGTATAACACAACTTTTTTTCCATGAAGGATAAAATTATTCTTTTTTGAATTTATATTTGTAACTATGATATATAGTGCTTCCAATTGGTTTCATAGTTTTTTATTGAACATTTTTTACTTAATCAAGTTTCAAAGTCAAACCAATTACAATTCAGACATAGGAAGATTGTATAACACAAAAAAAATTGTATGTATCAAAATTGAATTTTTTTTGTTGGATTAAGGACTTAAATATCTAGTGCACTCATATTTTTCAATTTTTTTTTGATAATCTTCTATTTTTCCACATGTGAAAAACAAAGAGCTTTATTTTCGGTGAAAAACCTACATTCACAAGAAATAAAAAATAAATATAATAGTAAAATTAAATTTATTTAAAATTATACTTTTTGGGAAGATTACAATAAGGATTACATACTTACAAAAAAAAATTATATTAATTCATTTGATCCCCTAAAAGGTAAATCAAAAGTCATTTTTTATCAACATTTTGATAGGTGTAAAGGAGACTCTATTATACGTATGGTTTAAAACTAGCGGGGTTCTATCTAAGGGGGTTTGATATAAGGTATTTTGATCAAACCCTCTTCATTTGTAATGATTTAAATTGAAATTTTTAAGGCTTAAATCATTATATTTTCTAAAAATATTTGATTTTAGCAAAAATCGTAATTTCCTAGTAATTGTAAACCAACTTTATAGGATCACCCAGTGTTGATGATACCTTCCCTATTAGGAGAGTTTTTAGGAGAGAGGAAAAAAAGATGTTGATCACATTCCATTAATAGGTTTTGTAGAGTAACCTTATCACTAGGAGAGGAGGCATCAAGAGAAGAAAAATCATCACATACTTATTTTTCGATGATTGGATCCTTTTGCTCAATTATGTATTCTTGGATGGGGGAAACATTAGGAAAGGGAGCAAGAAGATTCTCATGAATTTCAATGACTAGTTCATGTAATCCAAAAATATATTCTTCACTAGTAGAAGAGACATTAGGAGAAGAACAATTATGATTATCATGATTATCTGTGATTATATCCCTTTGTCCAATAATGTCTTCCAAAACAGAGGAAGAAAAATAAAGAGAATTTTCATGGGTCTTAAAGGTTTGATCATCTAATGCAAACATATCATCCTCACAAGTAATGTGATTGTCATGATTTCTCACAAAAAACATTCTCACAAATAGGGGAGGATTCAGGAGATTAATGTAGACTAGGGAGAGGGACATTAAGAGATGTGTTTATGATTTCATTCTCTTGTTCCATAATATGTTCCAAAGTAGGAGAGGTTATAGAAGATGATCTTTCAACATTGTCATGATTCTCAATGGGTGTATCTTCTAGCTCCAAAATACCTTCATCACATGTAGGAGAGATATTGGGGGAAGAGGAACTATGATTATCATGATTTCCTATGCTTTCACATTCTTCTATAATTTTATTCCCACAAATAGAAGAGATATTAGAGGGTGTCGAATTATGAAGTATGTCAACATTGTTATTCTCTTGCACTAAAAAAATCTCATAGCTAGGAAAGGGATTGGAAGGGTGACTAGGAGTTCCATGGTTACCAATGATTGCATTTTTTTGTTCAAATAAGTCATCCCAAATGGTATGGGTATTAGGAAAGGGAGGAATAAGATTCTCATGAGTCACAATGAGGATATCGTCTAATACCAAACTATCTTCTTCATGTATATAGAAGCTATTAGGAGAAGAAAAGGTTTGATTGTCATGATTATCTACACTTACATCCTCATGTCCTAGAATGTCTTCTTGAGTGGGAGAGGTAGGATTTTCATAGCTCTTAATCACATCCTCCACAAAATTGTGTTTGTCATGATCATTCGTGATTGTATCCTTATTCACTAAAGCATTTTCACAATTAGGGGAGGTCTTGGCAGTAGTGGCCATGAGCTCAGTTTTGTATTTCCAAGGGAGAGGAGGAGGAAGACAAGCAAGAATTTCATGATCTTGAATGATTGTTTCTTATTTCATCAAGATACCTTCATTGCCAATGGGAGAGATATCAGGAGAAGAACAAGTGTGATTATCATGAGTATCGATGCTTGCATCCTCTTGTGTCAAACCTTTAGTGGATGATCTAGGAGAGATGAATTCTTTAAGGGATTCATCTAACATGTCTAATTCATCACTACTAAAGGGATTGGATGTTATGCTTTTTCTAAATTGAATCATCTTTTGAATTGGATTGTTTAATGTTTTTTGTTTTTTGTTTTTGTTTTGTAATGAATCTGATCTAAATGAACTAGGAACTAATGCTAAAAATGAAAATTGCAACAATCTAATTCTATCCATAATTGCCATGAATGCAAAAAATGCTTATTTCTAATGATTTAAATGTAATAGAAGCTATGTAAACTTAAAATTTAATGTAAAGACATAAGATGGAATGCATTTTTTTAGATTTCAAACAAGGTAATTTACTGATTACACTATGTAATGATCTGAAAATGAAATTAAAATGATCCAAATTAAGCTAGATTTAGTGAAATGCATGTAATAGAAACTTAACTTAGTGATATAGATAGGTAATGGCAGCAAATAGAAGTATAGAAACATGGTTTTTAGTGCTGTAAAATACAATTTTAGGGGTGGAAAGGGACTGATTCGCCCAAGGTGGTGAATGAGTCCCAAGGGGTATTTTTTTTATAGATTTTATAGATTTTTTTGGTTGGTTTTTATGTTTTCTATGCTATATAATGCAGACCTAAGATGCAAATGTAGAATTTTAGAAATTTCAATGATTTACAATGCAAAAAATGCAACCTATATGCACTTTTACTAATTCAATATTTGAAACCATAGAAGGCAACTTAACTAATGCAAAATGCAATGCAAGATAATTCTATGATAATGCTAGACTCCAAATCAGTAAAGAAGGTATTTGAAAAGTAGGTTCACCAAAATGAACCATAGATTTTGGCACCCTAAGACTCTCTAACACTTCTAGGGTTTTTCACCTAAAAGGAGAGAGGTAGGCCAAAATGGGAAATGTCTACACTCAAGATTATTGTAAATATGAATGTAATATGCCTAGATGAAATAAAATAAATGAAAATAACTAATAAAATCTATTGATTACTAAGTGGAAACTATTGAAATGCAACTTGTTTGAAAACATAGTGTTGTATGCAAAATACCTAGAAAGATGAATAGAAATGCAAGTGAAATAAAAAAGAAAGCTATAAAATAGAATGTGTGTACCTATAAACTTGTTGAGGGCTGGAAATGACTTTGAAATTCTAAAAATGTTGATTTTTAGGCCTGGTGGGACTCATTCACCATTCTGGGTGAATCAGTCCCAGTTCCAGAAAACTGCACCAAGCCCCATTTTAGCCAAATGGGTGTCCAAATCTGCAAAACTCTCTAGAAAAAAGGTACAGTGGGACTCATTCACCACTCTATGCAAATTAGTACATTCAATATTTTCTGAAAAATCAAAAATTGAGTCTAAATCTTTTAATTTGCTCAATCTGCATGTCTAGGTGTCCAAATATGAAACCCTAATTTTTAGCACTGTTGGTGACTTTTTATGTTGATTTTGGCCTTACAAAAGTGGAGATGACTTCAACAAGTTTGTAACCTAATATTCAATGATTTCCAAGTCTTCAAAGTACCTAGATTGACAAACACACAAAAGAAGAGAGAGAAAATGTTGATTATTAGGGATTGGGGGTTTGCCTTGGTCAAACCCTATTTAGGTAATTCAACCAAAATGATGAAATAAGATAGTGAAACATGAAATATGAAATGATGCAAGTAGAAACTTGCGATGATGAAGGATCTTGAATTTTTGTAACAATAGATGAAGATTATTTCTCTTGAATGCCTTAATGATGTTGTTGAAAGTGCTTCCTTGTGATGACTCAAAATGTTAAACCCTAGCTTTCTTGGCTTGAGATGGAGAATGAGTGATGAATGAATGATGAACGAGAGTTAAGAATTATGGTTTAAAAGTATCCTTTTAGATAGGAGAGTTAAGAATAAGGATCATGATCAAGGGCCAATATTAAATTAGAAAATAACTTAATCAAGGGTGGAGGTTAATTGGGAGAAGAAAGACATGGATAGATAAAGACTTGAGGTTGAAGATAAGATTGGCACGAACAAAGAGGTGATAAATATTATTTAATTTAGGTGTACAACATAGGAGAAATAAATAAAATGTTTATTTTATTTATTTAAAGGGTGGGAACAAATAATTAAAAATAATTATTTAATTATAGAGGAAAGGTGGGGTGTTAAAAATTAAATAATTAAAAAAAATTATTTAATGAAAAGGGAAGGGATAGTTAAATAATTAAAAATAATAATTTAATTTGGGAGATAAAGAAAGGATAAATAATTAAATAGGAGTATGTGTAGGATCATCATGGAAAAAACAAGCCCTTAAGTGGCGAATTTAATTCAAAAAAATCAGAGTTAGGCAACTTGACGTAAAAATTTGAATAAGTTATCTATACTATTTCAAAAATATGTAAGAATAGAATCTACAGAAAATTGAATGTAGTTTCTAAACAACTAGGTTTATTTAAAAAAACTAAAAATATATTTGGTGAAAATTTCAAATTTCAATGCACAGTAGTACTTAAATTTCAGGGAAAAAAAGTAATGTCGTCTGACCCTAACCACAATAGAATGATAATATTTTTTCATAATATTTTAGATATAAGTAGAGGACTCATGTCCTGATGTGATGCATATTTTTTTGTAATTTTTTTCCAAGTAAATAATTAATTATGAATTTTTTATTACAACTTTTAAAAAATATAAAAACTCTATGTCTGACCACCTTAACTTGGTTAAAACTTCATAAATTTTTTTTTTTTTTAATCCTATAGTATGCAAAGTATTGAATGTGACACATATTTTTCTTTAAAAAAATGTGATACCATTTGAAAGCTATAGATGTTTTTCAATCAACCTATCAATAAAGATTTTAGTCGTAATTCAAATAGAAAATGAATAATAATAAGCTATTAAATTCAAAGTAAAGCATAATTTATATTGGTGGAAACGTGAGAATATCCTTTAAAAACCCTTTTTGTTTCATGAATTTTCGGTAAAAAAAAAATCGTCAGCCACATACCCTACACATACTCATCATATCGCCACTTTTTGGTCCATCATGATCCTGCACATACCCTAGATATAACATTTATTTAATTATAGAGAGAGAAAAGGCTAATGAATAATTAAGTAATTGAAATAATTATTTTATTATAGAAGAAGAGGGAAAGGCTAACTTTTAAATTAAAAATAATTTTAGACTTAAATGCTTAATAAAAGTCAAGAAAACTGTGAAAATCATTTACAATTCTTTACAACACCTTTACGAGACATGAATTTTATTCAATTTGCAAGGGCCAAAGACCTAATGTGGATGTGTAAAACACCTAAAAACATGAAATCAAGGACTCATTAAGTCCAATTTATCATAAATTATTCCCAAATCAAGCAAGAGATACTTTTTTCTACGGTACAATTTACATCTCATCAAATCGGCCAAGGTCTTCTTTGGAGTCATATGCACTTGAAAATGATTTATAAAGGCATCAACGAGTTCATTGAATGAATAGATTGAATTTTTTGGTAAGGATGAAAACCAATCTAAGGTAGTGTCTTTTAAAGTCCTAGGAAACACTTTGGCTAATAGTTTATCGTCAAGGACAAAGTCACTACAAAAGGTTGTTTAAGAATTAACATGATTAGTAGGATCACCCTTCCCTCCATACTTCTCAAATATCAACATCTATATTGCTTGTGGTATTGGTGTTCTTAAAATTTCTAGAGATAGTGGGCTGATACGAACATAATAGGTAGAGGGTCCATTTTGGTTTTGGTTGATGGTGTCCAGATATTTATTTTTGCACATGGAGGAGACGGTTTGGAAAAGTTGTGTGATGAGGGGGTCAGTGTAAGTGGTATGAGGTGGAAGGGAAAGTGGTGATGGAGTGTATGTAGTGGTAGGGAAAGTGAATGGAATGCTAATAGATGGTATGGTGGAAGAGGAGAGAACATGCGATGCCACATAAGAATTAGGAATGCTAGTAGGAATAGTGGAGGAAGGTATCAGATTACTAGCAGATTGTATGACTGTTGCAACTTGGGGAGTGGTTTAGGTAGGTATGGATGCTACTATGGAAGGAGGAGGAGTGTTAAGTTCTCCTTGACTAACCATAGTTTTTGTTAATTGAGATGTACCAAAGGTGGAAGGAGCATGTTTGCTGTATATTTTAGCAAGCCATTTCATAGAATTTAGGCCTTCATCACTTTCAATCAAGCGATGGATGTTTTCTATCAGAGGAATCATAGTGGTTGAAATGCTTTCAAGACACTAGTTATGTTGACGATATGTTAAGTCCTCATGAATGTTAATGAATTTGTCTTGTGGAATGTGATCAAATTGTGATCATTTTGTCCTCATAAAGGTAGGATCCATGCCTAGTGTACTAGTTGCAATAATAAGAGTGGAAGCATTAGAAAATCCAAGATCCATAATGAGTGTATTATTGTGGGATAACATGAGTCTTGAGCTTCGTCTCACAAAGGTATTAGCAATAGGACACCAAACAGTCATGCAAAGGTCTCTAAATGCAGGAGGATTGAAATGCAAAGCAAACTAAGAGAAATCAAAAACTAATAACTACAATTCTGTAAACTATAATAGTAATGCAATAACAAAAATTAGAAATGCAGAAAATACTAGAAATTACAATGCAAAATGTGCAGAAGGACTAAGTCACCCAGTGTGATGAATGAGTCACAATGATGATTTTTTTGTGATTTTTCAAAAAAATTAAATGTAATTTGATGTTTTTTAGATGCAAATATGCAGCTACAGTGTGAAAATGTAGAATTTTGTTGTTCTCTAATGAAATATGGTGCAAAAATTCAAGCTATATGAGATTTTCACTAATGCAATTTTTAAACCTTAGGATGCAAATTAAACGATGCAACACTTAATGCAATGTTGATGCAAGTTAAATCTGGGATGAAAATGCACTTGAAATCTAAAGGATAATGTTCAAAAGTTGGGTTCACCAAAATGTGGAAACCGATTTTGGATATCCAAGGGTTCTCTAACTAGATTCTAAGATTTTTCATCTAAAAGGAGAGAAATGGACCCAAAATGCAATGTACACATTCAATATTTATGCAAGGATGGATGAAATGTACATAAATGTAATGTACTAATGCAATAAACTAAAACAAAAAGATGATTATTAATGTGAAACCTAAGAAATATGCAACTTTTTTGAAAACACAATGATTTATGCAAAAACACCTAAGAATGCAAGTAAATAATGACAAATTTAAACAAGACTGGAGAGGTGGACCTGGAATCTAAAGTTTGATGTAGGGAAGATCTATAATCCTACAGAGTTGACTGGAAGTGTTGATTGTGATACTTACACCAAGTTGGGCAACTTAGTCCAGTTTTGGGGAAAATCTGTTAGAATAGGTATTTGCCAAATGGTTGTCCAAAAATGTAGAAACCACTTATCAGGCCTGGAAGTGGGACTAATTCACCATATATGGTGACTTAGTCCACCTGAGAATATCAAAAATTTTGGGATAGGATTCTATAGCTTTTGGTTTGCACTTCCCTTCTTGAGAGGTGTCTGATCCAAATTTTGTAGAAAATAGGTTGAAAGAGGTATCCAAGCTTCAATTAGGGATTTGTTGACTTTGATGAATCATTGACCACTTTTTAACACCAAACTCTTTGACAAATCTATATACAAGACTTGAAAAGACACATGCAAAGAGGGGGAAAAGCGTTAAGGGTTAGAGAATAGGGATTTTCCTTGGTTAAACCCCGTTTTGGTATCAAACCCTAGATAATGAAATGAAATAGAAAGAGAATGATGAATAAACAACATGAAATGTCACAAAATCACCAAACCCTTGATGTAGAAATTCAAAGATATACAATGAAGTGCTCCAATGGATGACTTGATGATGCTTAGAGCGCTTGAATGCTTGATAATTGCTTAAATGATTAAGTGAATGAATGGGGGCCAAAATGAGAGGGATAAACCCTTTATTTATACTTGATTTTCCTTTATTTATTGAAAATAACACATCACAGGCCAACCTCAAGGGTAAGATAATAAATCCCGCCAAAAAAAAGAAATTATTTTGATTTTTGTGGCTAATGGGACTAAGTCGCCCCAGGTGGTGAGTTGGTCCCACCAGGCCAATTTTATTGGTTGTCATGGATTGAAGTGTATTTAATGTTGCTTAATGGTGATATTCTCAAAAATACACTTAAGTAGGGTGGGAAAGTGTATTAATGGGTCATTTAAACATAAGAAAGGGTCAATTTATTGATGAAAAGCCTAGAAAAGCATGAGAGTTTGTTATAACTCTTTACAACACTTTGAAATAAGACTTGGTAAGTGATAAAAATGGGTGATTTAAATAAATTATAATGAAAGGGTCCTAGATAAGTGTGAAAGTGTGTTACAACACTTCAATACACTTTTACAAGACAACCTAGAATTCTTAATGATTCTCAAGTGTCTAAGACCTAATGTGAATGTGTTGACCACATTAAAACATTAAGTCTAGGAAAATCAAGCCAAAGTCCATGAAAGAGATTCAAGTGAATGTAAAAATATCCAACTATACATTTTTTGGTGACAGACATACAAACAAAAATCACTAAAGTATGATTGGTTACTTGATGTATGACAAGATTATCCTCAAAAATATGCATTAATAAAGGCTTGTGGATGTAGAATAGGACAAAAGAAGGCATAAGCAAGCCAAATTATTAGCAAGCAGGGCCCAAACAAGTGTGAAAATGTAAAGGATGACATTTTTCTAGACTACATTTAGCCCCCACTTTAGTGAGAAGAGGAACTTGCTTCAAAATCACACTAAAGTAGATAAAACTCGCATCAAGAGGGGTTCAAGTTTACCAATGTTAGTAAGATAAGATGACAAGGACCAAGATGGTTGCACAAGCCTCTAGGATCAAGATCCTATGGAAAACTAAAATAGGAAAAAAAGATCACTCATGTAAATGATGTAAGGAGCAACAAAAAGGCACAAGCATACTCTACCAAAGACAAAGAAGAAAGAAAATAAAATAAAAAGGGTTGGATCAAGCGTCAACCATTTATCTCACACGCTGTGGATCAGATATAAGCTATATGTGTAAGAAAGTTTACAAGTGGAACAAAATGTCCACCATGCAAACCAGATGTACACTCACAGGGGCTAGTGGAACCTTAGGTTTTCCACTAGGTGAGTCCCAAGTGAGACACACACATACACAGCCAGTATGTGCTCACATAGAAAAGAAAGTGGGTATATGGGAAATTTATGCCTAAGTTTGGCTCCATTACATACAACCAAAAAAAATATATACCTCTTGATAACTTGGATAAGACACCACACAACAATGAACTTTGAGATTTATGAGGCAAGCAAAGCTTCGTATGCTTGAAACTCATGAACAAACAAGATGGATCCATAGGAAATAAAGGTGGCCATATATTAGATGTTATAAATTGTAAATAGTGTAAAGAACGTTCAAAGGATTTTTTCTTAGTTCATGTAAGGTCTTAACTTAGGGAACATCATGCCTAATGTCTCCAAGAGAGGAAAATTGAAGAATAGAAGATTCACAACTTAGGGGATGCAATGTGTTGCATCAAGCCACTAAGAGGAATATAATATGCTAAGAGAGATCAAGATCTTGAAGGAAATCACACCTATTGGATTTTGTGGTTGTGTTGTTGATATGTGGTTTTCATTGATGTCAACACTATTAGCATTAATTTCTTAGAGGTTGTATATCTCAAGGATATTGAGAAAATTGTAATGAAATAAGTTGTAGGTTGTAAGTGGTGAAGTGAAGTTAAATCTATCGATGAGTTCAGTACATTGATGATAAGAGGTTGTGGACTAAAGGGTTTCTTTTAAAGTATATCTATTTTATCCACGTTAAGTTTTAGAGATCCACGTGAAGATTTGTTCAAGTTATGAAGATTTATATTCTGACAGTTTTTCTATTACATCAGTTGATGTTCCTAAATGAAGGTGATTTAATTTTAGTAATTTCAGTTGTTGCGGATGCTTCTCTGGTTATTCATGATGTTTTTGGATGTTTCTAGATTGTGCTCTATCTGTGTTGCACATCTGTGTTGATCAAGGTTCTCACGATTCAAAATTTTCTCTTCTGTGTTCATATTTTTCTTGTTCTTGGCCAATAGGGTGTTGAAGCGTGTTGTGGATCTTCGAAGATTAATTTTTGAAGGTGGTTTGTGTTTGAGAATTTTATTTTGGGTATTCACTATGTTGTGGCCAACCTTGGTTGATTCACATTAATAATATTTAATGTTTTGGGCCAACAGTTTCTATTCATTTTATTATTTTCTTGAGGTTGGCTTGTAGCGATGTAATTTCTTGTTACAGATATATAAGAGAGTTTTTTTTATCATTTGAAGGCATGAGTGAATGAGTATGTGAAGTGTGCAAGTCCTATGTTTGAATGTTGTTCAGATCTTTCGAAGGCAGAAGTAGAGTGTGAAGAAGAGTGAAGAAGAGCGAAGAAGTGATTTTGTGCTTAACCAGAACTGTAATTAGGCATTAGCAGATGCTATCTTTCTCAATTCAAATCCCATGTATGTAATCCAATCTTTGTAAGATATTGTGTCTTCCTTGGGTAGTAAGCCTTGTTGTATTTGAGTTGTGAGCTAGATAGGTAGTGTACCCGAATGCATTCACATTCCCCATTCATATTTCTTTATACTTTTAACATGTTATAATCTTGTGGACTGACCTCCACCGTGGATTTTTTCCCTAATAGGATTTCCATGTAAAAAATTTGGTGTTATGTGTGTTTCTAATGTGTTGTTGATCTATGCTTTCATGGTTATTAATCTGATATGAGAATAAGGTTAATAAGTTTGAAATTTTGTGACAACTGATTCATCCCCCTTCTTAATTGTCTACCCTTGTGTTACCAACAATTTGTATCAGTGCAGGTTCCTTGGAAGAAGTTTAACAACTTCAAGTGATCCGGGATGGCGACATACAAGAAGGATAGTCTGCAATTTGATGGAAAAAATTACTCTCTATGGAAGACTTGAATGGAATTCCATCTAAGATGCATTAGTGAACCCTACTGGGGCATTACAAGCAATAGCTATGTTATTCCTTAGAATGGACCTACTACTATTGTTGAAATTAGAGATGTCGAGTACAATATCAGGGCTAAGGAAGCACTGTTGAGCACTTTGACTGATTTTGATATGACAAATGTCATAGATCTGAAGACTGCTTATGAGATCTAGAAGAAGTTGGAAACTTTGTATGAAGGTGATGCTAATGTGAATATTGCTAATTTACAAAGTTTGAAAGGGAAATATAAAATGATGAGAATGGGTGATGATGAGAGTATTGCTACTTTCATGCAAAGAGTGAATGAACTTGTGTGTGGTATCAGATGTGCTGGTGGACACTTGGAAAAATCAAAGATTGCTACTAAAGTGCTTATATACCTGCCTACTTTATATAAAGTCAAAGCTACAACTATTGAAGAGCTCTGAACTATAAAAAATGTAACCAGAGACATGTTGATTGGTAAACTTATTGCTTTTGAGTTGAGTGAATTTGGTGATGCTCTTCCTAAGATAGAATCTAAATTCAAAGCTACTACCTTTAGGAGAGATTAACAGAGATATGATCCAGGAAAAAGTTCATCTAGAAAGACATTCAAGTATGAGGAAGAAATGAGACAGATTGAGGAAGAAGAAAGAGAGCTAGAAGAGCTTGAAGCACTTATTGTCAAGAGAGAAGGAAAAGGAGAAGGTAAGTATAAAGGGAAATTTCCTATTAAATATTTTTCTTGTAATAAGATAGGTAATTTTACATCAAGGTGTTTGGAAAGAGTTCCTAATCCAAGACATAACAAGCCTAAATTTCAAAGGAAGTGCTATTATGCTACTGATGAAGGTGTGACAAATGATGAATCTGATAAAGGAAATGGAAGTGAGGATGAATGGGTATTTATTGCTATCAAGGAAAATGATCCAACTCCTACTAAATTTGTTAGTTGTTCAAATGTGGAGAAAGATGAATGAGTGATTGACAATGGATGCCCTCATCACATGGAAGGTGATAAAAGAAAGTTTGTGAGTCTGGAAAAGTATGATGGTATTGTGGTAAGATTTGGTGATGATCAAGTAGGTGTAATCTATGGTGGAGGATCCATTTCTCTTGATGGTAAGAATAATACTGATGATGTTCTTTATGTGGAAGGTTTGAAGAATAACCTCTTAAGTGTCAGATAGATGGTTGAAAAATGATACAATCTTCAATTCAAGAATGGAAAGTGTAGAATATTGGGAAGTTCTGGGAATGTGATTGCTTCAAGTACATAAAAGAAAGGTAACATCTTTCACCTGAATGCTACTAGTAAAATTTTTTTGATTGCTTAAGGGTATGTGCGGGATCATGATGAGCCAAAAAGTGGCAATATGATAGGTATGTGGTTGTCAAATTTTTTTTAACCCAAAATTGATGAACCGAAAAGGGTTTGTAAAGGATATTATCAAATTTCCACCAATATAAATTATTCTTTACTTTGAATTTAATAAGTAATTTTAATTCATTTTCTATTTGAATTACGACTAAAGTCTTGATTGATAGGCTGATTGAAAAACATCTATAGCTTTCAAAGGGTATCACATGTTTTTAATCCAAAACATGTGTCACATTCTATGCTTCACATACTATAGGATTAAAAAAATAAAAAATGAATTTCATGAAGTTTTGACCAAGGTAAGGTGGTCATACATACAATTTTTTATATTTTTTATAAGTTGTATTAAAAAAATCCTAATTAATTATTTAATTGGAAAAAAATTACAAAAAATTATGCATCACATTGGGACACGAGTCCTCTACTTATATCTAAAATATTATAATTTTTTTTTTTATTATTTTATTGTGGTTAGGGTGGTCAGACAGACACGTACTTCATATTTTTTCCCTAAAATTTAAGTACTACTGCATTGAAATTTCAAATTTTCACCAAATAGATTTTTTTTTTTTAGACAAACCTAGTAGTTTAGAAACTACATTTAATTTACTACATATTCTATTCTTACATATTTTTCAAATAATATAGATATATTATTCAATTTTTTACGTCTAGTTGCCTAATTCTTATTTTTCTCAATTTTCTGCCACTTAAGGGCTTGTTTTTTCCATGATGATCCTGGACATACCCTTAAATTGATTAAAGTTGGTTGTGGCATAGGAGGATGTGTCATGCAAACTTTTATAAAATTATCAAGATAGGTTCTACTCAGGAAATGAGAGATCTTCCTAAGTTGGTAAAGCCTACTAATACTATATGCAAGGAATGTCAATTAGGGAAGCAAACTAGAATTTCATTTCGGAGCAAACAACATTGTTCAAAAGAAGTGTTTGAGCTTGTTCATACTAATTTGTGTGGTCCTTCTAGAATTAGAATTTTACAAGGATACAAGTACTTCATGTTACTGATTGATGATTACTCTAGATTGATGTGGGTTGCTTTCTTAAGGGAGAAATCTGAAGCTCTAGAGAAGTTAAAGATATTTAAGACTATGCTTGAGACAGAGACATGTCTGAATATTAAATGTTTGAGATTAGATAGAGGTGGTGAATTCACTTCTCATGATTTTAATTCTTTTTGTGAAGTGAATGGGATAAAGAGACAATTATCTACCCCGCTGATCCCTCAACAAAATGGAGTTGTGGAAAGGAAGAACATGATAGTTCAAGATGCTGCTAGGACTATGATGTTGGAAGGAAATGTCCCCCATATCTATTGGAGAGAAGCTGTGAATACTACTATTTACATCCTCAACCAGGTACAAGTTGAAGGTGATACTGGTAAGACCCCTTTTGAGCTATGGACTGGTCAGAATTGTTAGATATTTTAAAATATTTGGAAGTAAATGCTATATCAGAAGAGATGAAGAGATATGAAATTTTGATGCTAGGAGTGATGAAGGAATATTTTTGGGTTACTCTACTAAAAGCAAGACCTACCAGTGCTACAACAAGAGATTGGGGAAAGTAGTTGAAAATGAAAATGTCAAGGTTGATGAGGATATAGCTAGACCATCCAGAACCTGTGGATATGATTCAGATGATCAAAATAATAGTTTAGTCATAGGAAAGCAAGTTCATAATTCAAATCAAGTTCAAATCATTTTGGTGAATCAAGAAGATCAAGAGGAAGGAGAAAACAATGAATGTGCAGAAGAGAGAACACAAGAGTCTAAAGTTCAAGAATGTCCTAAGACTCTAAGTTATGTAAGATTGAATCATTCAGAAAATAAGATCATAGGTGATAAGAACAAAGGTGTCTAGAATAGGAGAAAGATTTCTAAAGAGTACTAGTTGATTTCAAAGACTGAGCCTACTAACGTGAATTTTAAGCATGCAAAGATGAACATTGGGAGGAAGAAATGAAAGAGGAGCCACAAAAAATTGAGAAGAATAATACATGGATTCTTGTTCCTACACCTAAGGAAAAAAATGTAATTGGAACTAAATGGGTCTTTAGAAACAAGCTTAATGAGCAAGGTGGAGTGGTTAGAAACAAAGAAAGATTGGTGTGTAAAGGATATTCCCAGATAGAAGGAATTAAATTTGAAGAAACTTTTTCCCTTGTTGCTACGATTGAAGTTGAGAGATTATTTCTTGCTCATGATACTTACAAAAATTACAAGGTTTATCAGATGGATGTCAAGTCAGCATTTCTAAATAGCGAACTGGAAGAAGAGGTGTATGTAGAGCAACCAGATGAATTTCAGTTGACTGATCAAAGTGATATGGTTTGTTGGTTGAAGAAAGCATTGTATGGACTTAAGGAAGCCCCAAGAGCATGGTATGTTAGATTGGAAAAGTATTTTTTGAAGCTTGGGTTCAATAAAGGTACTACTGATAGTAATCTGTATTTCAAAATTGATCATGATAAAGATTTGATTGTGGAAGTCTTTTTTGGTGATATCATTTTTCGAGGAGATGATGGTTTGTGCATGAATTTTTCTAATGAGATGCAAAATGAGTTTAAGATGTCTATGATTGGTGAGATGAAATTCCTTTTGGGATTGCAAATTACTCAGTTAAATAAAGGGATCTTCATATCTCAGTCCAAGTATGTGAAAGAATTGTTAAAGAAGTTTGTTATGGAATATTCAAAGCTAGTTGATACACTTATGGTGACCAAATGCAAGTTGACGCAAAATAATGATTCTCCGAAAGAAAATAAAACTAGATACAAATCAATGATTGGTGGATTAATTTATTTGACTCAAACTAGACCAGATATCATGAATGTTGTATGTATTGTTGTAATATTTCAAGATGATCCTAAGGAATCTCATGTAACTATTGTGAAGAGAATTTTTTAGATACTTGAAGGGGACAGTTGATTTTTTCTTGTGGTATGCTAAAGATGATGATCTTACTTTGAGTGCCTTTACTGATGCTGATTGGGAAGGTGAATTGTGTTGGCCTCCTACAATGATTTAATAACTAAGCCCTTATAGCCATGATTTAGAGATTAGAAATCTAACCTGAATAGCTATTTCAATAATCATGAAGGTGCATTTAACTTTTCAACCCAGGGACGTGAACTTGAAATGGGTTAGCATAGTATGTGCACTAGGAACCCAAAGTAGCCATTTTCATTCTACAAGTAAAGAACTCACAATACTGAAAGTAAATTACTTAGAATGGAATAACATAAATGCAAATCATCAATCCACAACTACATCAAACAAAAATGTATATAATAAGAATGAAAATCTGAGCAATAAATAGGAAACTACTGGTCGCGCCCACAAAAGGATATGAAAATCACAGTAAAACCTTTCCTGGGAACTAGACATTCTAGGAGGTGACTAATATCTTTTTATGGACGTTCATTTACTTGTCAAACCAGGGAACGTATACTTTGAATGGCGTAGCACAATATATGCACTAAGAACTAGTTTCGGTCACAACTTAACAGAAATAAATACTTGGAAGGAATTCTATCTATGATATGGAAAGGTAATGCAAAGTTCTTTTAACTCAACCATGATTTGACTAAAACAGAAACCATAACAGCTACGACTGAAACACAAGCTATGAACTAGCCTTATGTTGTAGGAACAGGCACATGGATGGATTCCTGATGCTGCAGGAGCAATACAAGACTTAGTTTGTATAGAAACTTAAAAAATGAAAGCTAACTGATGATTAACAGAAAATAACAACTAACTAACTAGCTACAGATACTTACTAAGTGGGCCCCCTTAGCAAGCATCTACTGGTTACACAAGTGCTGAACTCAAAACTTCATCAAACTTTATTCATGAAAACAGAATGGTATACATTGCTTTGTTGATATGGAAACTAACAACAGACTCTGTCTCTTGTCATACAAATTCTACTTTTCATTATTACATGATATCTACTATATCTCTATCACTATGCTTCTATCTTACTATTAACTATCATCCCCCTCTCTCTCGCGTAGGAGGAGAACCTTATTTAAAATCAGGAGAACAACTAACTAACGAACCCTATCAAAGAAAGGTCTGAATGTCAATAGCAACTATAGTTCAAATCTCTTTTGAGGTCCCAACTGTATATATCTTCTTGATCATTTAAGAGCTGCTATGAAATTTAGGGGACTGTGAGGCTTAGACCTTCTTAGCCCAACAGTTAATCTTTCCCACCTTTTCTCACTTCTGGTGTATGACAGTCTCCAAAATGAATATGACTGTACCTGAAATTCATCATATACCTGTTTCCTGAGATCAAATATTTTCTCTCTAGCTGTAGTATTATTAATGCCATTTGTCAGAGTAAACCAGGTTTTCAAAATTGCATGGGGGTTTGAACTTTGAGAGCATAATGGAACAGGCTCACTCTTTTCGGCTTCCTCATATGTTTCCCATTGCCTGCCATAATTTGCTTCATTTGCTGCCCATGACAAAAATGATCTCAAATGGATATCACCAATATACAGAAGAGGATTTCATTCTGTTTCAAATGGAATTAAAAATCCATGTAAATAAAAGTCACACAGAGAATTTCTTAACCAATTAGGGGCTGCTTGGTATGCGTCGTAAAATTCTTTAGCAGTGTGAAGTATAGGATCTTGATTTCTGAAAATTCTCATTAGTTGGAACCATAAGAATTGTTCCTTAAGGCATAGAGCATAAACTCTGGGTGGTGGTATGCATTCCATAATCTGACTAGTTACTTTTAACATTTCATCCATTTTTGCTTTTAACTTGAAAATTTCCTGTTTCTGACTTTCAATTTTCTTTTTCATTTTCTTCCTTTCTACCTCCGATAGACTTTGTTGCATGTCAGTCTGGGCTAGGTGCTGGAAAGTCAGGGTTTGCAATGTAACTGGTACCTAGTTAGCTTTGACATATTCCAAAAACTCAATCGAAAACGTCTTCTTATAAACAACAATGGCTTTACAAGTTGCAGGGGGAAATGTAGCTTCACTAGGCACATCCAATTGTTCAGTCTATTCCTGCTCTTGCTGCAGTGGAGAAGACTGTGCTTCCTCTAAAAAATGTATAGCAGTGGTAGCCAAGTCATCAAGACTTGGTAACCCTTTTTCATTATGCCCCATTTCCTTTGTCTCAACTTGTTCCTCTTTAGGAATGAATGAACTCTGTGCAACATTCTTGGACACATTCTGGGAAATATCAAATTTAGGCTCGATGGACTCTTCTGAAATTACAATAACCTCTGGTTGAGGTGAAGCAGGGGAGGTCTTACATTGTTTCCTTGTGGAAACTCTTCTTGGCACTGGTGCAGCTGCAGGAGGTGTTCTGGTAGCCTTCCTCTTTCTAGTCTACCTAGAGGGTTCTGCCCTGCTAGAGGATGATGGTGAACTGGTAATAGCAACAGGTGTTGATGTAGGAGAGACAGCTGCAGGGGAAGATGCTACAGGAGAAGGGCATTTCCTTTTCTGAGAATGAGGGTTAGATTCTGGGGACCCTTCTACCTTTTTTTTCCCTTCTCTCTCCTAGTGGAAGACCTAGTTTGTACCCTAGCAGAGGATTCAGGTGTGAGAGCTGCAAGAATAGGTGTTACAGGAGTAGATGACCCTTGCCTTGTTCTTCTACTAGTAGACACAATTTCTTCTTTCTTTTTCTGAAGCCGTGGGGTACGTACCCTAGGGGGTTGTGGAATTTGCAAGCTCTTTTGGGCAACAAATTGTTGCCAGGAAAGAAGTGAGACATCTCTCAAAGAGTGTTCAATCAGTAATTTGATAAGGCCATGGTGAGCAATAGAATTATCTTTCCCTTGCTGGGTTCCGTGGGCACTTTGTTCCAGAAATTTTAACAGGAAATTCAGAACATTTACAACTAACCCATGCCTCATATGACTTAATAATTTAAAATGATAAGAATGCAGGTAGGAGAAACGAACTTCACAGGTTAAATACCTGCTTATGTAAGCAGTGTATTCTGAATAAGGAGGAGGCAATGATACTTGCTTGCATCCCTGCTTGGAGACTTCCAAAGGTCCATCAGTGGGTATTGAAAATTTAGCCCTTGCAGCGGCAGCGTCTGAAGAATTTTTTTCTCCAACGGCTGGAAGCCCGGTTACTTCAGCAATTCTGTCTTCAGTTGCAACAATCGTTAGACCCCATACAATAGCCTCCCCTTCAGAAAGGCTTCTCAAAAATTCTCCAACAGCCTCCTCATCAAAAGCATTTAGGCTCAAGAAGTAGTTTAACCATCCACAATGGTTGAATGCCTGGACTGTTTGAGGATTTTGCAATAATAATTCATGAGCTATAGGCTCATGTCGCACCAGCTGACCACCCATGTTCACAGTTTTCCCCTAGCTAAACTCAACTCCCTGTTGAAAATTCAAAAAAATTTCTCTCTGTTTCCCTTTTTGTTCTGGTTTTTTTTCTTTCTGTTGTGCCGTCACATTTCTCCCTTTTCCAAAAATAAGCTTTTTGAACAAGCAGTTTTGATTGTAATTTACAAGAAAAACATGCAAATGAAAATGACATGTGATCATATTTGGAAAGTACCAGAAAAATAATAAAGAAAGGTTATTTGCGCAGTTATGGCAGCGGCGAAAAAATAGGTTTTAAAAAGGTGGATTACCCCGCCCCCTACTTAGAGTATGACATGTGTCCTCACATGTACTAAAGAATAGGCTGAGATCGGGTAATAATGACCGATACAGGCATAGCAGTAAATGAATAGAATAAAATAAATCAAATATGCGATAACAAAAAATATTGCGTACTTTTGATAATTGTGTGTACGTGTGAAGAAAGATGATGGCGTCTTCATGAGGTGACAGTTGGGAATGATATCATAATGAAAGGTAATGTGGATGGATGAGGTGGATGGGTGACGTGGGCGGATGAGATGAATGGATGAAATAGATGGATGGGATGGATGTAATGGAAGATAAAGAAGTGGGATGTGATGACAAGTGAGAATGGAGAAAAAAGGGTTTCCTTAAAAAGAAAACCTTTATTATGAGCATGCTTTTCAAAATTACGGAAAGCTACAGGAGAAAGGCTAAAGCCTTCAGCTGCAAGAAGAGTAGTGGGAAGATCTTGAACGAACTGCTTCATGAATTCTTCTTTGGAGATTGGTTTATGGTACAACCGGAGTCGGTGGCCATTAACTAGCAATTTGAAATAGACTGGATCAATTGTCGCCAGCTGTACAGCTCTGTTGTCAAATACATTCTCAATTTCATAGGGACCAAGCCAGCGTGTTGTGAGCTTACCTTGGTTTTCTTGGTATCTGGAATCATATAACAGAGCCCAATCACCAACAGAAAATTGCTTGGTTTTGATGTATTAATCATGCCATTTCTTCCTTTGCTGTTGGACTGCTTCGGTATGCTGCAGGGTAGCTTTTCTCATTTCATCCAAAGCATTTAGCTGTAGGAGACAGTCCTTCTATGCTTCAGATATTTCCATATTGAGTTCAAGAGCTGTCCTTAAAGTTTTGTGCTCAAATTCTATGGGCAACATGGCTGTTTTCCCATAAAGTAGTTCAAAAGGTGTAAACCTAGTTATTGTCTTCCATGTAGTTCTATAGGCCCAGACTGCTTCAGGAAGTCTACTGCTCCAATATTTTCTATGGAGCTGCACTGTCTTTGTTAGGATCGCCTCAATTTCCCTGTTTGTAACCTCCACCTGACCATTGGCTTGAGGGTGATAGGGGTTGGATTTCCTATGTTTGATTTTATAGTCATTTATTAGTGTAGTGATCAAATTGGATGTGAATTGAGCTCCCTGATCAGTTACAAGCTCTCTAGGAACTCCAAATCTAGTAAAAATTTATTCATATAGAAATTCAGCAACCTTGTTATCTTGAGCATGAGTCATAGCTTTTACCTCAACCCATTTTGTTACATAATCTGTGCAAACTAGAATGTATGACTTGCCATTTGATGGTGGATCAATTGGTCCCACAAAATCCATTCCCCACTTATCAAAAGGGGTGACTATTACCTGTGGATATAGTGGCATTTCATCTGACTTGGTTGGTCTTCCCATAAGTTGGCATATGTCACATTTCCTTGTATAGGCCACAACATCCTTGTGTAACGTTGGTCAGTAGTATCTTATTGTAAGAACCTTCATTGATGTTCTCTTTGCTGCAAAATGTCCCCCACATGGTTCATCATGGCAAGCATGCAAGATATCATAAGTCTCATCTTCTCTTCCACATCTTCGCATTACTTGATCAGGTCCAGTATAAAACAGACAATTTGCAATCCATGAAAAGTTAAAACTTTTCTCTATTAACAAATTATTTTCTTTTGAAGAAAAGTGAGCTGGTATTCTGCTTGCTGCTAGATAATTGGCAATGTCTGCATACCATGGAGTATGTGCAGCAATGGAAAACAAGTGTTCATCTGGGAACCTATCATCAATGACCTCGTGTTTAGCAGGTGTAGCTATTTGAAGTCTTGATAAAAAGTCAGCCACAACATTAGCTCTTCCTAGTTTATCAATGATTTTAATGTCAAATTCTTGTAACACGAGCCATGTTGCCAATCTATCAGAGATGGCAGGTTTGTTCATTAGATACCTGATTGTTGCATGGTTAGTGTGGATGAATATCTGATAACCTGTGACATAATGCCTATACTTATTCAAAGCATACACTACTGCGAGCAATTCCTTTTCTGTAACAGTATAATTTAGCTCAAGACCTTGAAGGTTCTTGCTGATAAAATAGATAGCATGCTCAAATGATTTTTTTTTTTGACTTAAGACTGCCCCTATACCAAAATCAGAGGCGTCAGCATGTATGTGAAAAGACAAATTCCATTTTGGACCTTGAAGAATAGGGGCTTTAATAAGCAAGTCCTTTAGTTGCAGGAAGGATTTTTCACAGGCCTCTGTCCACTAAAATTGAAAATCCTTAGTTAATAAGGCATAAAGTGGACTAGCAATTTTACTGAAATCTTTTATAAACCTTCTATAATACCCTGCATGGCTAAGGAAGCTTCTGACATCCTTTTGTTTTGCATGAGTTTGTAAATTCAGAATAACTTCAATTTTAGCGGGGTCAACCTGAATTCCATTCTTGGAAATATGATGGCCTAGAACAATACCTTCTTTCATCATTAGAAAACACTTTTCACTGTTTAGAGAAAAAAATTTCTCTTTGTACCTTTTCAATACTTTTTCTAAATTCACCAGTGCTTCTTTAAATGTGACTCTATAGGTAGTGAAATCATCCATATAAATCTCCATACAGTCATGAGATATATTAGCAAAGATACTAATTACTGCTCTCTGAAATGTTGTCGGTGCATTGCATAGACCAAAAGGCAAGACTGAGTAAGAAAATGTTCCACATGGACAGGTAAAAGTGGTCTTATCTTGATCTTTAGGGGAAATTTTTATCTGATTGTACTCACTGTAACCATCCAAAAAAGAAAAATATCTTTTGCCAGACAGTGAGTAATACTTGGTCTACAAACGGTAGTGGAAAGTGATCTTTTTTAGTGGCACTATTCAATTCTATGTAATCTACACACACTCTCCATTTTCCACCTTTCTTAGGGACAATAAATAATGGAGAAACCCACTGAGTGTCAGAGATTGGGTAAATAAAACCAGCATCAAGCAACTTTTGAAGCTCATTTTTAACTATTTCTCTAAGTGGTAGATTTACTCTTCTTTGAGGCTGCCTGACTGGTAAAAATTTTCTTTGATAAAGATCCTGTGAGTACAAATTCGAGGGTCTATTCCTTGCATGTCCCCATATTCCCATGCAAAAGCTTTATGCTGATCTTGTAGCATTTTTAATAAGACAACCTGTTGGGATTGTGACAGCTTGCTATTGATATTCAAACAGTGACCTGGAGACAATTCTATCTGCTTAGTGAGATTACTCATAGAATCTACAGGTGATTTTTGTACCTCTTGTGGAAGTAAGTTATGAAAAACTACAGGAAGTTTAGGCAGTGAACTCTCAGAATTTAGTTGCTACAAGAAACATTGTAGATGGCTACCATTTGGATCAGATGAACTACCCATATCAGAGTTAAACTACAGAATTTAAAAAAGCAAGGCATTCTTATTCTAAAATTGTGAGAATGGATCATTTTGAAGCATCATTAATTGAACCAACGAATTGGCTTCTTTAGTTTCTTCCCCCACATCTGGCCAAATAGGTTGGGACAAATCTGGTTGAGGTCTAGCAGGCGGATACAAAGCCAATTTTTTTTGTGGACTGTCCATCAAAAATGGTCATATCTCCAGAACGACATCGTATAAAAGCATCAGCAGTTGCTAACTAGGTCTACCAAAGATAACTGGATACCCTCCTAAATTTTTCTTAACTGATAATATTGTGAAATTAGTTGGATACTCCCAAGATTAAAGAGTGATAATTACATTTTCCACCATTCCATCAGGTTTAACTGTGGAGCTATCTGCAAGCAGCAGAACTGTAGGTGTAGACCTAATGTTTAGAATGTTCAAGGAGTCCATAGTATGCTTTGTCATGACATTAATGGCAACACCTAAGTCAATCAAAACATTTTTCACAATTTGGCCATTTATTTGTATTTGCACTACAGGACTTCCAAGGTCAATATACTTTGGAATGACTACATTTCCCAACATTATATCAGCCAATTTCCCTAAGACATGAATTGTTTGGAGATCCTTTTTCTTCCGACCAGGCTTCTTAAAATAGGCTTCTTTAATAGCTTTTCCAAAAATGGGAACATCTTTAATAGCCTGAAATAAAGGGATTTGAATTTGTACATTCTTGAGCTGATCCAGAATGTCAAAAGTGGGTTCTTCCATGGATTTAAATGCAGTACTTTGCAACCTCTGAGGAAAAGGTGGTTTTTCTTGACTTTGCAAAATAGGCTCCTTAGAAACCGTATTAGTTATAGGCGTATGCTCAGTAGGAACAGCAGGTGCAGTAGATTCTTCAAGGGGAGAATCTGGTATTTTAGTAATTAGAGGCAGTTTTGGAGCAGGTATAGTGGTTCCATACCTCAAATGGATATCATTAACATTTAAGGCATAAGCTTGATATTGGTTGGCTTCAGCAAGATACATAGACTGCTCTGGCTGCTGTTGTTGTTTATTATTGAGATTTGGCAATGGCTGGGCAGGCATAGGCATTTGTTTTGGAGGGCCAGTATTTGTGGCAGTTGCTGCAGGAGGTGGCATGAGGGCCAGTGGTTGTGGCTGTGGAAGCTACAGTAACCCAGGGGACTGGTTTTGCCATTGTTGAGGACCTCTCCATTAAGGATTCTGCTGCCAATTACTTGGGGGTGGGGTCCATTGTCCTTGTGGCTGCTGTCAACCTCATTTAGGAGATTGCCATTGAGGGGTCTGATAATTAGGCCAACTTGGTTGAGAGGTATTCCAAGGTGGTGGTGGTCCATATGTAGGTTGCCATTGGTTATTATACCTAGAATAAGGATTACCACAAGTCAAAGGATCTTGAGGCATACCTTGTCTTTGAGCCCATGGTCTCCTTTGTGCAATAAAGAACACTTGATCACCATCACCTTCTACTGGCTTAAAGTCAGTAGGTAATTTCTTAGCTTCCAGATTAGCCACCATCTTGCATCTGCAATCATGTTTCTTCTGTCTACAGTATGGACAGAACTCGGCCAAAACTGCCTCGGCTTCCTCATGTTTCTTCCGAGCTTGCATAGTGTCCAGTTGTGTAGCCATATTATTAATGATATCCTGCTTGAAATCAGACAACAAATTTGTTATCTCCATCCAAGAAACTCCATCGAAAGAAGTCTTCACCACTATAGCATGATGACCTCGACCTTTCTTAACTATTGCTCGAGAGTAGTTAAGACATATTTTCTTTATATCATCCCAAGGCAGTTGGGTTATATCACCTCCTCCCATCAGGTCCAGGGTGTCTATACAGGCATCACTGATTCCCCTTAGAAAGAGTAGTTTCTGAGAGTCTTCATTGAGAGTATAGTTTGAGTTCCTTTTCAGGGAAAAAAAAAATCTTGAGATATAATCTTCCATACTTTCATCCTCCTTCTGCTGAATTTTGAATATGTCATCACCTTTACTAGCACTCTTACAATACTCCTTATATTTCTCAAGGAATTTTTTTTGCATGGCTTCCCAACTATCAACAACACCTCTTCCCAAACTCATGAACCACCTGAGAGCTCCCTCCTTCAAGGTGGAAGGAAATAGCTTCAGTTTGTGAGCATCTGTATTGTAGTCATAACTGCGACAAAGGACATCAAACTCAAACAAGAAATTTTTTGGGTCCTCCGTAACTAGGCCATAAAACTTGGGAAGCAATGAAGAAGAAATATTCTTAAGATTGTCAGTATCTCGCTGGGGAACAATGGGAAACTCAAAAGTAGGAGGTGGATTATTAGGTGGATTATTTGCCATATTTGCGTGCTGGAATAGCAGAGCAAATGGATTTTCTTCAGGTTCTTCGTCAGCTGGGTTAAATGGTAGTTCAACAATCAGGTTTTCAAGGAGGAACCTTCCTAGTGCATCTCTTCTTCTTCTATGCATGCAATAGAATAGATGGTATTTAAAAAGAACTTGAAAATACTTAAACAACTGACTAAACTACTGCTAACAATGACTATAGCAAGTTCTTAGATTGACACCATCCCCAGCAATGGCGCCAAAAAATGGTCGCGCCCACAAAAGGATATGAAAATCACAGTAAAACCTTTCCTGGGAATTGGACATTCCAGCAGGTGACTAATATCTTTTTATGGATGTTCATTTACTTGTCAAACCAGGGAACGTATACTTTGAATGGCGCAACACAATATATGCACTAAGAACTAGTTTAAGTCACAACTTAACAGAAATAAATACTTGGAAGGAATTCTATCTATGCTACGGAAAGGTAATGCAAAGTTCTTTTAACTCAACCATGATTTGACTAAAACAAAAACCATAACAGTTACGACTGAAACACAAACTATGAACTAGCCTTATGCTGCAGGAACAAGCACAGGGATGGATTCCTAATGCTGCAGGAGCAATACAAGACTAAGTTTGTATAGAAACTTCAAAAATGAAAGCTAACTGATGATTAACAAAAAATAACAGCTAACTAACTAGCTACAGATACTTACTAAGTGGGCCCCCTTAGCAAGCATCTACTGGTTATACAAGTGCTAAAATCATAACTTCATCAAACTTTATTCATGAAAACAGAATGGTATATATTGCTTTGTTGATATGGAAACTAACAACAAACTCTGTCTCTTGTCATACAGATTATTCTTTTCATTATTACATGATATTTGCTATATCTCTATCACTATGCTTCTATCTTACTATTAACTATCATCCCCCTCTCTCTCGTGCAGGAGGAGAACCTTATTTAAAATCAGGAGAACAACTAACTAACTAACCCTATCAAAGAAAGACGTGGAAGTAAAGTGTATCCCAGAATCAAGGAACAAACTTCATAAATGAATTTATCCATTCAACCCGATCCAGAGAGAATCTAGTGCTCCACTCTTTCCAGATTGACTGTCATTAAAAATCTTTCCCAACGGTTTCGGTCAAAGAGTCTTCACCAAAGCTTCTTCGAATTCGTGCAGGAAATAGGCTTTACTGCAAGGCCGAGATTGGCTGCGCTTGACTCGATCATACTTTCTTCAACAACCTGCGAAACACAAGGTACCAGATATGAAAGAAAAGGGCGCATAGCACATACACAATATCCGTTCATTAATCACATATTTAAATCTATTTCATCATTCAAAAACTATATGTGATATACCAGTCATTTAGGGAGTCAACAAGGTAATAAATGTAGTCAAGACAACATAATAAGTTGTAGGAACATGAAAATGTTTTTCTATAGGATATCCCCATAAAAGGTTTCAAAAGAGTTTTAAACAACCACAAATAACAAAAATAAAGGCATTAAAATTTCATCATAATAGCCAAACTATGAGCACATTTTGGGCTCATCAACTACTCTATCTACTTTGGCTACAGGAACAGTCATAGAATGAAATTCTAGTGGTTGCATGAATAGTCAAATCCAAACTTCTAACTTATTACTAAACATGTTCAAGTAATACTAAACTAATACTAAACTAAGAGGACATATTACTCACCAAAAGGCCCCCCTTGGATAAGTATCCTTTAAAACTAATGAGAAATCAGATGCTCAAACCCAAAACCTTATTTTATTCACTGTAAATAATGAGTACAAAAGAGTAATGCAACTATATTACTAAAAACTTGAGAGTGCAATTACAATATCCAATCGCGCCACCTCTAGAGAAGGAGAATCTGATCTTTATTATAGTATCGACTAGACAAGGTAGTCAACTCCATGACTGGGAGGATTCCATTTAGGGAAAACAAAGAAAGTAGAGTGGCAATGGTTAAATGTGCATGGAATTTGGTCAGACATGCATATCCAAATTGAAATTTAGCACAACAGTAACACCCATGTATGCCCAATCATTAAAGTCCACTACAAGGTGATTACATTCGGTTGCGTGAGGAATCTTTTGTTGTCAACCTTCTTTGACTTTGAGCAATTCCTTTGTTGGAAATTATGGTGGATGCCAAGTTTGTGGTGTCTTCCTCAACTTAACATCCTCAAATTAAATCTACATGGTAATGTTAGTATGCACAATAACTGCATATCTATAACTACCTTAAGGAACATTCATTAACCACATGCAAAATCAATAAAGATAATCCACATAATATGCCAATGCCATTAAAACTTGCAGAAATAGGATTAAGCTCAATGTCTATGGTTTGAGGGAAACATTATGAAAATATCAAAATTTAACATCAAAGTCCATGAAAAAATCCATCAAATAAACTATAGATTCTACCCAAAATTGGACCAAAAAATAGTCTCATCACTCCCCCCAACCTAACATTTTGTTGGTCCTCCAACAGGGGAAGGGTTGTTCTTTTGCTTGGTCAAAGCTCTAAAATTTGCAACTAATAGTTGTCCAACATCAGTGGCTATTGTGCGTGAATCAAGATCCCAATAGAATCCTCCTAATCTATCCAATATGCTCCATCTCTATCTCTTTGCAACAATATCATATTGGTAGAACCTAAAGTTTGGCATGAGCCACATGGGAATGGGTGGCTGAAAAGTAAAAGGAAGCCAAAATCACCCTTTTTTCTTTCCACTATGAATATATTTTTCAATTCTTTTAAGAGCTGCTTCATAGTTCTGGATGGAATGAGGCTCAACCTATTTGAGATCATCTGTTAGGTTGTTCCATCTTTGTGAGGTATCTTTTCATGGTTTCCTCCTTTGATGTTGTCTTTGCCTCATGCTCACTATAAACTACCTCAATCCAAGGCATAATTATGTTGCCATAACTAGGTCTGAGAAGAACTATGAGCCATTCTTTGTAAATATCCTTTGGGTTGTTTGATTTATCCCTAATGGGTAGAGGGATGTTAGACTCCAATTTATTATAAGCCCCATGTTGTTGTCTCCAACTAATCTCATTTTGTACCTAAGACATAAATGCCCTTAATTAGACATCCCCAACATACAACACCAGATTCCAATCATGGTATTGAGTTATGGTATAATTATGCAAATAAAAATCACACAACAAATTCTTCATTTCAGGGGAGGCAATTTGATAAGAATTGAAAAATTCATTAGGAGTGTCAATAGAAGGATTCAAACCTTAGACAATCCTTGAAAACTTAAAAGAGAGATGTTTCTCTTTCAGGTGCAGAGCATAGACCCTTGGAGGGGTCCTACATTCCAAAATCTATGGTACCAAGGTTTCCATATAATCCACCCTCTTCTTTAGGGTGGTAATTTATGCATCCTAATCTTCAATCTCCTCATCCCTCTTTTCTATCTCCTTTTTCAATTTCAATTTTTTTGTTTTTCCATTCCTCCTCCCTCCTTTGTATTTCTTTCGATAAATTCAAAATTGCCCTATGTACTATAAAATCAAGAGGATTATGAATTCCTACGAATATTTTTTTCGATGGTTGCTCCTCATATAGTACTATCTACATGGAATTAGGCTATCTAGTCATCTTTGGTTGCAAAGGTATTGTTTCTTCTTCCACTTCTTGCTGCAGGATCTCCTATTCTTGTTCTCGCTATTGTTGTAGGACCTCTTGCTCATGCTGCAAGGAATCCTGATTTTCTTCAAACTCTTTTGTAATGTTAGCAAGATCAACTAGTGTCATATTTGTTGTTCTCTCAAATATGTCTTATTCAACATTCTCCTACCCCATTGGAGCTTTAGGATCCTCATGTGATGTCTCGCCAAGCTTAGGGCTCTCTTGTGGAGGTGTACCATTTGCTGGCCCGGTTGGTCTTGATTTCTTGGGAGGTCTCTCACATTTCTCTTTGGCTGCAAGATGAATAGTGTAATCCTTCCTCTTCTTAGAACTTGGCACCCGTCTTTTTGTCGGCTGCCTTTTGGCCTTTCCTTTACTCATTTCTACTTCTCTCTTTTGTGCTCTAATTTTCATTAGGGTTCCAAGTGGAATGTTGTCATCAAAATCTGAGGAGCCTTCTTTTTCTGGGTGCTCTGTTCCAAAAGAACTAATTTATATGGTTCATTCTATTGTATGAGGGTTTACACTAGGGCCTATGCTAGAGGTTGAAACACCAAGAGTGGCTTCAACCATTCTCAATCTCCTAGTAGACCTATGAGTTTGAGGAAAAATCCTAGGTTGCAAGTGCTCAAGTCTAATTTGATCAACATTTATAAATTCTTCCCAGGTCATTCTAGACACATCATGTAGAGACTTTTCAACTAGAAATTTAATTAGACAATGGTGGGAAACATAATTGTCCCTACCTTTTTGGGTCTCAGCCACCATGATTGAGAGAAGATTATATACAATGTTAGGCACATTCATCTTGCTCGGGCTGTGCCTCATGTGACTCAAAAGTTTGAAATGTGCTAAATGCAAGTTTGGTAGACAACCTTCACAAGTGAGATACCTTATAATGTAGATAGTTTCTTGCTTCCATGGTTTGGGTAGAGAGGTTCTTTTTGCACCTTGTTTATCCAAACTAATTGGAGGGTCACCATGTATTGTAAATTTAGACCTAGCTGACCTGGTGTCTCTAGAGACAAGGTAATGTTTGCCATCAATAGGTAACCTTGTAACCTCTTCACTTCTTTCCTCAGTTGGCACAACCTCCAACCCTTTTACTGTGGCTTTTCCTTTAGAAAATGTTTGGGTGAATTCTACCACAATTCCTTCATCAAAGCCATCCAACTTTAGGAAGTAATATAACCATCCACTATTTCTAAATTTGGCTAGGAATTGTGCATTCTACAATAAAACATCATGAATTGAGGGCTCATTTAAAATTATCCCTCCTCCCATTATCTACAATTAACTATCACTCTACAAAATTTCTTTCCTATAATTCCTATCTAAAATCCAAACACCTTCCTGCAATACCTGCTAAATTTCCAGTGCCAATATTGACTGAATTTTCCCTTTCTTTGTTTTACCTTTTTGCTTGCAACTCAAGATTATGACATGGTCAATAATGTCAAAAAAGGAGTGATAAAGGAGAATTATGATAGGAAGAAATGGCAACTGTAGTTAGTGTCATGTCACACATGTGAGCCGTCCTTTCACTTAGATTTCAAATCAGCTCATTTTAAATTTTTTTACGTAGCCTAGCATAAATTGACATAAGGGCAATATGTTTGCATATTTTCTTTCCCCTCCAACCTAAATTTGGACATGTGTCTGCACATGTGAGATGGGAGTGGCGATTTGACAAGGAATAATGACATGTTATTTGAACGTCTATACTAACGTACAATGATTAAATGAATGCACTTAAAAAATGATTAAAAGATAACAATTAATTCCCACATACTTGAATGTGTGGAGGATTTGCTGCAAAGATCATGGAGAAAGTATCATTCACCTTTTTAGGGAATAAATTGAGCAATTAATGAAAATGAAGTGGAATGAGGTGAGGTGGAATGAAGTGATGGATGAGAGAGAAAGGTGGTGATGGATGGGTGGAGAAATGGACTTCCACAAGAGTAGAAGTCTTTATTATGACAAGTACATACTTTAATTAGCCAGAAGCAGGGACACTAGATCCACTTCCTTTGGCTCAAGGAAGCTTGGGTGTTGAATGCTGGGTGAATTGCTACATGAAATCTTCTTTGGAAGCTAGCTTGTGATATAATCCGAGGCGATGACCATTGACAAGTAACTTGAATCTAATAGGGTCAATGGTAGTAAGCTGAACAACTCCATTAGGAAAGACCTTAGCGACTTCATATAGTCATAGACGCCTTGTCTGCAGTTTTCCTACCTTGTCCTGATGTCTTGAGCTATAGAGTAGGGCCTAATCTCTTGGTTGGAATTTCTTATCCTTGATAAATTTTTCATGCCACTTGATTCTCTAATTATACACTACCTCTGTATGATGTAGGGTTGTTCTCCTTATCTCATCTAAAGAATTTAGCTGCATGATTCTTTCTCTCTGTGCCTCAAAAATATCCATCCCCAAATCTATTGCAGTCCAAAGAGTCTTATAGTCAAATTCATTGGGCATCATGGTTGTCTTTCCATATAGCAACTCAAATGGAGTGAAGCCTATAGTTGTTTTCCAGGTTGTCGTATAGGCCCAGATAGCTTCTAGTAATCTATTTTCCTAATCCTTTCTATGAATAGCTACTATTTTGATCAAAATGGCTTCAATTTCTCTATTGGTCACCTCAACTTGGCCATTAGAATAGGGGTGATAAGGAGTAGACTTCTTGTGCCTTATGTTGTACTCATTAACTAGTGGGATGTGTAGGATCATGATGGGCCAAAAAGTGGCAATATTATGGGTATTTGTAGGGTATGTGGCTGACGACTTTTTTTTTACCCAAAATTGATGAAACAAAAAGGGTTTTTAGAGGAGATTCTCAGCTTTCCACCAATATAAATTATGCTTTAATTTGAATTTAATAAATAATTATTATTTATTTTCTATTAGAATTACGACTAAAGTCCTGATCAATAGGCTAATTGAAAAACATCTATACCTTTCAAACGGTATCACATTTTTTGAATCTGAAACATGTGTCACATTCTATGCTTCACATACTATAGGATTAAAAAAATAAAAAATAAATTTCATGAAATTTTGACCAAGTTAAGGTAGGACATCACAGTTTTTATATTTTTAAAATTTGTAATAAAAATTCATAATTAATTATTTACTTGGAAAGAAATTACAAAAATATGCATCACATCTGAACATGAGTCCTCTACTTATATATAAAATATTATAAAAAATATTATCATTTTATTATGGTTAGGGTCAGATAAACACCTACTTCTTATTTTTTCCTTGAAATTTAAGTACTCTGCATTGAAATTTCAAATTTTTACCAAATAGATTTTATTTATTTTTAAATAAACCTAGTAGTTTAGAAACTACATTCAATTTTCTATAGATTCTATTCTTACATATTTTTGAAATAATATAGATAACTTATTCAAATTTTTACGTCAAGTTGCCTAACACTGATTGTTCTGAATTTTTTGCCACTTAAGGGCCTATTTTTTCCATGATGATCCTGCACATACCCTAGTGCTATAACAAGGGTTGATGTGAATTGAGCCCCTTGATCAGTCACTATTTATCTTGGAACTCCATATCTTGTGAAAATCTCCTCATAAATTTTTTTTGCAACCTTGTTATCTTTTTCATTCTTCATGGCCTTAACTTCTACCCACTTTGTCATATTATCAGTGCATACCAATATATAAGACTTGCCATTTGATGAGGGTCAATGGGTCCTACAAAATCCAACCCCCACTTGTGAAAGGGAGTGATTACTACCTGAGGGAAAAATGGCATCTCATCAGATCTGGTTGGTTTTCCCATTATTTGACATCTATCACATTTTATGGTATACCTTCCCGCATCCTTGTGGAATGTTGGCCAGTAATTCCTATGTTAATTGTTTTCCTCTTGGTTGAAAAGTTTCCTCCACATGGTTCATTGTGGCATGCATGAAAAACACCATATGTCTCATCTTCTCTCACACATATCCTCATAACATGGTCTGGTCCAGTATAAAACAAATATCCAACAATCCAAGAGAAAGGAAAATATTTTTCAATGAACACCCTTTTCTCTTTTAGGGAGAAGTAAGAAGGAACTATACCTTTGACCAAATAATTGGCTATGTTAGCTTACCAAGGTGTTTGTATACTGAGGGAGAATAGATGTTCTTTAGAAAAAGAGTCATCTATGCGATGATTATCTTCTGATGTAGTCAACCTTGAAAGAAAATCAACAACAACGTTGGCCTTCCCTAGCTTATCCACAATGGTTCTATCAAACTCTTGCATCAACAATAACCATCTTTCCAACTTACCCATGATCAAAGGTTTATTCATGAGATATCTAATGGCTGCATGATCAGTTTGCATAAAGATTTGGTAACTTGTTATGTAATGTCTAAATTTGTTCAGTGCATAGATTATTGCCAACATTTCTTTCTCTATCACTGTATAATTGAATTCAGCTCCTTGTAAATTTTTGTTGACAAAGTAAATAGCATTTTCAATAGCTCCTTTTTGTCCTAAGATTGCTCCTATGGCATAATCCAATGCATTAGTATGGATGTGGAAAGGAAGTTCCTAATTAGGCCCTTTGAGTACAAGAGCATGAGTCAAAACTACCTTCAAGTCAGAAAATTCCTTGTCACAAGCTTCAGTCCACTAGAATTCAACATCTTTAGTGAGAAGAGTATACAATAGTGATGATACCTTGCTGAAATCCTTAATGAAACACCTATAATATCCTGCATGACCCAAGGAAATTATGACATCCTTTTTTCTTGTAGGTGTGGGAAGATTTGTGATTACCTCAATCTTTGCAGGATCTACTTGAATTCCCTTGTGGGAGATGTAGTGGCCAAGAACTACACCTTCATTCATCATCATGAAGAATTTTTCGCTATTTAAGGATAAGTTTTGGTATTCGAATATCTATAGGACTCTCCTAATATTTTCCAATGCTTGATTAAAATCAGCACCATAAGTGGTAAAGTCATCCATATAGATTTCCATGCAATCATGAGAAATGTTTAAAAATATTCTAATGACTACCCACTAAAAGGTTTCAAGTGAATTGCATAATCCAAATGGGAGTAACAAATAGGAATAGGTCCCTGATGGATAGGTAAATTTGGTCTTATCCTAGTCCTCTGGTGCAATTTGGATCTAGTTGTAGCCATTGAATCTATCTAGAAAAGAAAAGTAGCGCTTTCCTACAAGTGTGTCAAAAACTTGATCAATGAAGGCTAAGGGAAAGTGGTCCTTCTTGGTTGAAACATTAAGTTCCCTATAATCAACACAAACTTTCCATTTCCATCCTTTCTTAGGCACAATCACTAATGGAGACACCCACTAACTATCTAAAATAGGGTAGATAAATTTTGCATCTACTAATTTCTGTAGTTCCCCTTTTACAATTTCTCTTAATTCTTCTTTGTGGCTATCTTATTGGGAGCAATATTTCTGATGTAAATTATGTGTGTAAAAATTTTAGGGTCCAATCCCTTCATATCATGATAATCCCATGCAAATGCATGTTGATGGGTCCTTAATAAGTTTTTTAACAACAATTGTTGTTCTTCAATTAATTTACTGTTAACATTCAAATATTTTCCTTTTGAAACCTATACTTGTGTAGTTAACTCTATCATGGCTACTTCATTGACACATGGTACCTTTAGTTCATATGATAGTAATGTATGGGACATACCTATTCCTACAGGAAGTCTATCTGTAGGAATAGTGGTGGCAGGAAGAGTGGTTACAAGAAGAACGTCTATAGAAATAGTGGTTGCAAGAAGAGTACAAAAAAGTGTCTTGACTGGAGTAGCAAAATGAGAGGATGATGCTTCCTCCACTTCACAATGGTTCTGGATGATGTTAGCCAATACATCATCCTCATCTTCGAGTTGCATGAAAGAGCTTCTACCTAACATCATAAGCTATACCATAGAGTTAACTTCCTCGGCCTCATCACCAACATGTGGCCATACATGATTATCTTCATCATGAGATGGCTGAGCAGGAGGATAAAGAACAAAATTTTTAGTGCTCTTCCCATTTGAAATGGTCATGTCACCTGACTGACATCCAATGTATGCATCTACATATGCTAACTAGGGTTTTCCAAGAATAATGGTATACCTACCTAGTGTAGCTTTAGGAGAAATAATCATAAAGTCTATTGGGTACTCCTAGGAGTCTAAAACTACCACAAGATCCTCCACTACACCAACAGGATTAATAGTAGAGCTATCAACAAGCTGTAGGATAGTAGGAGTAGATCTCATTCTTGCAATGTTTAGTTACTATAGGATGTCCTTGGTCATTACATTTATTGATGCCCCTAAATCAATAAGAGCATTCTTAATTTAGATACTGTTTATAACAACTACTACCACATGACTACTTGGGTCATTATACTTGGAGATAGTTACTTTTCCAAGCATGATGTTGGCTAACTGTCCCACCACATGAACTGTAGTTTGGTTTGTCTTTTTCCTACCTGGCTTCTTGAGGCATGCTTCCTTGATTTCCTTGCCATAAACTGGGACATCCTTTATGGCTTGAAATAGAGGTATCTGGACACATATGTGCTTTAGCTAATCCAAGATGTCAAAAGTTGTATCCTCATTTTCTTCCTTCTTCTTGGAAACTTCCAATCTTCGAGGAAATGGTGGTTCTTGTTCAGTCTACTTGACTTGGATTGGTTCAAGATTTTTAGGTGCATTTAGTTGAATGGGATCATTCAAAGGTTCCTCCTCCTCTTCCACATGAAGCTCATTGATAGTATACTTCAAAGTGGATGGTAGAGTAGTTCCTGAATGCAAGTGGATGTCACTTACACTCACAAAATATTCAGGGAATTGATTTGAATCAGTAGAGTATGGAGGTTGCTGATGTGGTTTTTTATTTAGATTGGGTGTGGGTTGAGGTGGTAGTTGAGTAGGTTTAGGTTTATTTGAGCTTGGATTAGTAGGTGGAGGAATTATAGAAGGTTGTCGAGGCTGAGAAGGTGGTTGCATGTAACTGGTTGTTTGGGTAGGTCGTTGTTGTCCTCTCCTCCATTGATTTGTTTGCTGCTAATTTCCTAGAGGTGGCTACCAATGCCCTTGAAATTTCTGCCAATTCTTGTGAGGTTTTTTCCACTGGGTGGAGATTTATGATGATTGATCCAATTATTTGGAGGGTTAATCTAAGGCTGTGGTGGATATCCTCCATAACTGGATGGATATGGGGGCTGCCATTGGTTACTAGATGAATAGGAAAATATGGCCCAAAATAAGATATTGGATCTAGTGGCATACCTTATCTTGGAGCCCAAGGCTTCCTTTATCCAACATAGTATCTACTTGGTCTTCTTCAATCTAGATTGGTTTGAACTGAGGTGGAATCTACTTGTTTTCAAGATTAGCTACCTTCTTGCATTTGTAGTCTATCTTCTTTTTTTTGTAGTGGGGGAAATACTCTGTCAACATTGCATTTTCCTCCTCTTTCTTCTTCCTGTCCTAAAGTGTATCTAGCCATGTAGCTCGATTATTTATAATATCTTGCTTGAAGTCTTCCAAATAATGAGTAATCTCAATTCTTGAAACTCCACTGGTAGTTGACTTACCCATGGAAAATTGGTAAGCTCTCCCTTTCTTTGAAACCGCTCTCTATAGTAGTTTCGACATATTTTCTTGATAGCCTCCCAAGGAACTCGGCAGATATCTCCTCCTCACATGAGTTCCAAGGAATCAATGCATTTGTCACTGATTCCTCTCAAGAAAATAAACTTTTGTGAGTCTTCATTGAGTGTATGGTGTGGAGATTTTTGTAGGAAAAACATAAACCTTGCAATATAATCTTCCAGGATCTCATTTTCCTTTTTCTGCATCTTGAAAAATGTCACCTCCTCTCATGTCATTTCCCCTGCAATATTCCTTGTATTTGTCAAGGAATTATGTCTTCATGTCTTCCCAAGTTTCCATAGTATCTCTTCCAATGCTCATGAACCATCTTAATGCAACCTCTTTTAGAGTGGTAGGAAATAGATTAAGACTATGGGCATCATTAGTACATAATCATAACTCCTACGAAGTATGTAAAACTCAAACAAAAAGGTATAAGTGTCTTTTGTGACAAGTCCATAAAAATTGGATTCAAGCTAGATCATGATAAAGAATTGATTATTGAAATATTTGTTGATGACATTATTTTTGGAGGAGATGATAATCTATGTATGAAGTTTTCTAATGAAAAGAAGAGTGAATTTGAGATGAGTATGATTGGAGAGATGAAGATCTTTCTGGGATTGCAAGTTACTCAATTAGACAATGGAATTTTCATATCTCAATCTAAATATGTGAGAGCTATTGAAGAATTTTTGCATGGATGACTCAAAGCCTGTTGGTACTCCAATGGTAACTAGATGCAATTTAATACAAAATGATGATTCTCCTAAGGAAAATGAAACATGATACAGGTCAATGATTGGTGGATTGCTCTATTTAACTCATACCAGACCAGACATTATGAATGTTGTATGTATGGTTGCTAGACTTCAGGCTGATTCAAAAGAATCTCATGTGACTGCAGTAAAGAGAATCTTCAGATATTTGAAAGGGACAATTGAATTTGGACTTTGGTATCCTAAGGATGATGATCTTACTTTGAATGCATATACTAATGTGGATTGGGTAGGATATGTAGATGACATGAAGAGTACTAGTGGTGGTGCCTTCTTCCTATGGAAGAAGTTGGTTTCATGGTTTAGTAAAAAGAAGAATTCCATTTCTCTATCTAGTGTCTAGGCATAGTATATTGTTGCTGCAAATAACTAAACTCAAGTGATGTGGATGAAATAGATGTTGAAAGATATCAACGTAGTACATGATGAACCTATTGCCATATATTGTGACAATTCAAGTGCAATAAACATATGAAAGAATCTAGTGCTACACTCTAAGACTAAGCATATATATATCAAGTTTCACTTCTTGAGGGAGAAAGTGAATGAGAAAGAAGTTAGATTGGAATATGTGCCTACCAAAGAACATATTGTAGACATTTTCACCAAGTCATTGCCAAAGGATACTTTTAAGTATCTCAAAGGTAGGGGTAATTACCCCTCTTGATATGAACTAAAGATGCATTTACTTGCATCAATCCTTTTGCTTCATAGATATTTCAAAATCTAGATTGATGTTTCCACATCTTCTACTCAAGGGAGTAGTCAAATATGCAGATATGTGGTTCAAAGCTTGTATGTAGGAATTTAATGCTTATCTTTGCCATTGATGTCAAAGGGAAAAAAAATAATGTGAAAAATATTTTTAGGGGGAGAAGAGAAATTGTGGAAAAGAGTCAGAACCTAAGGGGGAGTAAGTGTAGTTGTGTTGATGGTATTTTTCACGTTGTGTGTTGCCATCAATGTCAATGGGGGAGATTTTTGGATGTTGTGGTTTTTTTGTTGATATGTGGTTTTCATTGATCTCAACACTATTAGCATTATTGTAGTGAAGGTTGTATGTGTTGAGGATATTGGGAAAATTGTTAAAAGGAAGAGTTGTAGGTTTCCAATAGAACAATGAAGGTCATGAAGGTGTTTTGTTTTGTACGTTAAGGATCAGTTGTTGTGGTCTAAATGGTTTATTACTGAGAGTATCTAGTTCATCTACTAGAAGTTTTAGAGGTCCATGTGAAGATTTGATTGTGCTATGAACAGTTGTGTTTTGATAGTATTTCTATGGTTTCTAATTAATGTTTATGTGATTCTAGTAATTTTTGTTGTTGCAGATGCTTCTCAGTTAGTTCTTGTTGTGTGTGGATGCTTCTAGATCATTCTCTATCTTTCTTGTATTTCCACGTTGATCGGTGCACTTTTGGTTGAATATTTTTCTTGCGAGTGTTCTAGTTTTCATGTTCTTGGCCGACATGATGGTTGTAACATGTTGCAGATCCTTGAAGATTAAAATTTGAATGTTTGGTGTGCTCAAGGATATTGTTTTGGGTTGCATCATAATATTAGCCGATGGTGTATGATTCGCATTAAAAATTTATTTGTAAATTTTGGCCGACATTCTAGACTTGTTTAATACTTTTGGCTGATGAAGTTGATGTAATTTCATGTTGTAGATATATGATAGTATTTTTTTTAGCGAAGTTAGTGTGTGTGGTGTGAATGTATGCCAAAGAAAGAGAAAGTGTGCAAACATTGTTTTATTCATTCGATTGCAAAGAAGAGTGTGAAGAAGTTTGAGCGAAGTGTGAAGAAGGTTTTAATTGATTAACTAGAACAATAATCAGGCTTATGTAGAAGCTATTTTCTCAGTTCATACCCTACAGATCTAATCCATATTTCTCTTCCTTGGGAAGTGAGCTCTCTTGTATTTGAGCAATGAGCTCTAGGTAGTGTTCCTAAATGCATGTGCATTCTCATTATTTTTCATTATAATTTTAACATGGTATAATATTGTGGACTAACACCCACCATGGTTTTTCCCCTAACAAGGTTTCCATGTAAAAATCTTGGTGTTCTCTATGCTTCTAATGTGTTGATTGTTCATGGTTTACTGTTCATTCATTAGATCTGAGATTAAGTTAAGTAAAGTTTGAAAAGTTTAAATATTCCGTGACAACTGATTCACCCCCCTCTCAGTTGTCTATCCTTTTTTTTCCAGAAATTAGTATCATAGTAGGTTCCTCTGAAGAAGTTTAAAAGCTTTAGGTGATCTGAGATGTCATTATAGAAGAAGGACAATCCTTGTTTTGATGGAACAAACTAATCACTATGGAAAGCTAGGATGGAATGTTATTTGAGGTGTATTGGTGAACTCTTCTAGAATATTACAAAGAATCCATCATATGTTATTCCTTAGAATAGTCCTTCAACTACTAATGAGATTAAAGAGGCTGAGAATAATGTCAGGGCTATTGAAGATTTGCTGAGTGCAATGGCATTTCAAAAATGACAAATGTGTTAGGTCTGAAGATAACTCATGAGATTTGGATGAAGCTGGAAACTTTGTATGAAGGAGATATACATGTATGTGAAGATGGCTAAGCTATAGAGTTTGAAAGGAAAGTATGCAAAATTGAAGATGGGTGAAGATAAAAACATTTCTTCTTTTATGTAGAGAGTAAATGAACTAGTGATGGGAATTAGATGTGTTGGTGGTACCTTGGAAGAGGAAGAAATTGTGGCTAAAGTTCTTAGATCATTGCCTCCCTCCTACAAAGAAAAGGCTCATTCTATTGAAGAATTTAGATCAGTAAAAAATATGCCAAGAGATACACTAATTGGTAAACTTATTTCTTTTGAGTTGAGTGAATTTGGTGAATTTGTTCCCAAGACTGAAACTACATTTAAGGCTACTATATCTGGAAGAAACAAGCAAAGATATGATATGGGAGAGTGCTCCAGAAAGTCATTCAAGTATGAGGAAGAAATGAAATAGCTTGAAGATGAAAAAAGAGAGGTGGAAGAGTTGGAAGCACTGATTGTGAAGAAATAAGGCAAAGGACAAGGTAAGTATAAAGTAATGTTGCCTATTAAATGTTTCTCTTGCAATAAAATAGGTCATTTTGTATCAAGGTGTCCTAAAAGAGTTCCTAGGACTAAGACTAACAAATCTATATTTCAAAAGAAATGTTACTATACTGAAGGAGTGACAAATGAAGAGTCTGATAAGGAAAATGGAAATGAAAATGAATGGGTATTCCTTGCTAGCAAGGAAAATGGTCTAGTGGCTACTGAATCTACTAAAGTTTAGAAACCTCTTGCAACCTAAATTGAAGAAAAGGATAAGTGGGTTATTAACAATAGATGCTCACATCATATGACTGGTGACAAAAGAAAAATTGTAAGTCTAGAGAAGTATGATGGTGGGGTTGTAAGATTCAGAGATAACAATGCTGGTGTGATTCATGGCAGAGGATCTATTTGTCTTGGTGGTAAGCATAACACTAATGATGTCCTTTATGTTGAAGGTTTGAAGCACAACCTGCTGAGTGTTGGACTGATGGTGGAAAGGGGTTATGATCTTTAATTCAAAGGTGGAAGATGCAAGATACTTGGAAGTTTTGGTAATGTAATTGCTTCAGGTAGAAAGACAAAAGGTAATATTTTTCACTTGAATGCTTCCAGTGAAAGTTGTTTAATTATTCAAGTATATGAAAGTTGGTTATGGCATAAGAGGCTGTTTCAAATGAATTTTGATAACATTTTCAAAGTAAGTTCCACTCAACTAGTAAGATATTACCTAAGATAGTGAAGCCTGCTAACAAAATTTGCAATGAATGCCAGATGGGAAAATAGATTAGAGTCACCTTTCAGAGCAAACGACATCATTCAAATGGATTATTGGAGCTAGTGCATAGTGATCTATGTGGACCATATAGAGTCAGAAGTCTTCATGGAGAAAGGTACTTTATGCTACTTATTGATGACTACTCTAGGATGATATGGGTTGCTTTCTTAAGAGAAAAATGTGAAGAATTAGAGAAGTTCAAAAGTTTCAAAGCTATGGCAGAAAATGAGAAAGGTCTAAAAATAAAATTATTAAGGTCAGACAAAGGTGGTGAGTTCACATCTAGGGAGTTCAATTCTTTTTGTGAAGAGCATGGAATCAAAAGATAGTTATCTTCTCCCCGAACCCCTCAACAGAATGGAGTTGTCAAGAGGAAGAACAAAACAATTCTGGATATTGCTAGAACAATGATGATAGAAGGAAATGTGCCTCATAAATATTGGAGTGAAGCTGTAAGCACTACTGCATACACTTTAAATCGAGTAAATTTCAATGGTAATATGGGTATGTGCAGGATCATCATGGAAAAAATAGGCCCTTAAGTGGCAAAAAATTTAGAAAAATCAGAGTTAGGCAACTTGACATAAAAAAATTGAATAAGTTATCTATATTATTTCAAAAATATGTAAGAATAGAATATGTAGAAAATCGAATGTATTTTCTAAACTACTAGGTTTATTTTAAAAAAATGAAAATCTATTTGGTGAAAATTTCAAATTTAAATGCAGTACTACTTAAATTTCAAGGAAAAAATAAGTAGGTGTCTGTCTAACCACCCTAACCACAATAAAATTATAATATTTTTTTATAATATTTTACATATAAGTAGAGGACTGATGTCTCGATGTGATGCATATTTTTTAGTAATTTTTTTCCAAGTAAATTTAATTAATTATGATTTTTTCATTACAATTTTTAAAAAATATAAAAACTCATATGTCTGACCACCTTAACTTGGTCAAAACTTCATGATTTTTTATTTTTTTTAATCCTATAGTATACGAAGCATAGAATGTGACACATGTTTTGGATTAAAAAAATGCGATACCGTTTGAAAGCTATAGATGTTTTTCAATCAACCTATCAATCATGACTTTAGTTGTAATTCAAATAGAAAATGAGTAATGATTACTTATTAAATTCAAAGTAAGGAATAATTTATATTGGTGGAAAGCTGAGAATCTCCTTTAAAAACTCTTTTTGTTTCATCAATTTTGGGCAAGAAAAAAGTCATCAGCCACATACCCTACACATACCCATTATATCGCCACTTTTTGGCCCTTCATGATCCTGCACATACCTATATTGGTAAGACTTATTTTGAACTATGGTTTGGTTATAAGCCTACTGTTAAATATTTCAAGATCTTTGGAAGCAAGTGTTATATATTAAGAGAGATGAGGACATAGGAAATTTTGATGCAAGAAGCAAAGAGGGAATCTTTCTAGGTTACTCTACTAAAAGAAAGGCCTACCAGTGCTATAACATAGGATTTAGAAAAATGGTTGAAATTAAAAATGTCAGAGTTGATGAGGACTCTGCTAGATCATCTAGATACTATGGATATGATTCAGATGACCAGGAAGATAGTACAAAAAAAGGAAAAATGCTGAGACAGAGAATCAACTTCAATTTTTTCCATATGTTCTGATAAAACAATTTCAGTTTATTCTGGTAAATCAAGAAAATTAGGAAGGAGAGACAAGTGCAAGTGTAAAAGAAGGAACAAAAGAACTAAAATTTTGAGAGAATCCAAAAATTATGAGGTATGTAAAGTTAAAATCATTCTGAAAATGAAATTATAGGAGACAAGAATAAAGGTGTGCAAACTAGAAGAAAAATTGAAAGGAAAGTATTTCCTGATTTCCAAGAATGAGCCTAAATATGTCAATGAAGCTTGAAATGATGAACACTGGATGGAAGCTATGAAGGAAGAGTTGATGTAGATTGAAAAGAATGATACATGGATACTTCTTCTGAGACCTAAAGATAAAAATGTTATTGGTACTAAATGGGTCTTTCATAATAAGCTGAATGAACAAGGTGAAGTGGTCCAAAATAAAGCAAGACTAGTATGTAAAGGGTATTCTCAAATGGAGGGTATTGATTTTGAAGAAACCTTTTCCCTTGTTGCTATAATTGAAGCTGTTAGAATATTTATTGATTATGTTGTATATAAGAACTATAAAGTTTATCAAATGGATGTTAAGTCAACTTTTCTAAATGGTGAGCTAGAAGAAGAAGTATATGTTGAACAACCCAATGGATTCCAACTAACTGACAAGGAAGACATGGTTTTTTTTATTGAAGAAAGCTATGTATGGACTCAAGCAAGCCCCCAAAGCTTGGTATGCTAGATTGGATAAATATTTACTAAAATTTGGATTCAATAAAGGTACTATTGACAACAACTTGTATTTCAAGTTGAATCATGATAAAGAATTTATTTTTGAAGTCTTTGTTGATGACATTATTTTTGGAGGAGATGATAATCTATTTATGAAGTTTGCTGATGAAATGAAGAGTGAATTTGAGATGAGTATGATTGGAGAGATGAAGTTCTTTCTGGGATTGTAAGTTACTTAGTTAGACAATGGAATTTTCGTATCTCAGTCTAAATATGTGAGAGAGCCACTGAATAAGTTTGGCATGGATGACTCAGATCCTGTTGGTACTCCAATTGTAACTAGATGCAAGTTAATACAGAATGATCATTATCCTTAGGAAAATAAAACATGATATAGGTCAATGATTGATGGACATCCCTATTTAACTCAGACTAGACAAGAAATTATGAATTTTGTATGTATGGTTGCTAGACTTCAGGCTAATTCAAAAGAATCTCATGTGACTATTGTAAAGAGAATCTTCAGATATCTAAAAGGGACAGTTAAATTTGGACTTTGGTATCCTAAGGATGATGATCTTACTTTGAATGCATATATTGATGTGGTTTGGGCAGGAGATGTAGATGACATGAAGAGTACTAGTGGTGGTGCCTTCTTCCTAGGGAAGAAGCTAGTTTCATGGTTGAGTAAAAAGAAAAAATCCATTTCTCTATCTACTACTAAGGCAGAGTATATTGTTGCTGCAAATAACTACACTCAAGTGATGTGGATGAAAAAAATGTTTAAAGATATTAGAATAGTATATGATGAACCTATTTCCATTTACTGTGACTACTCAAGTGCAATAAACATATCAAAGAATTTGGTGCTACACTCTAAGACTAAGCATATATCAATCAAGTTTCACTTCTTGAGGGAGAAAGTCAATGAGAAAGAAGTCAAAATGGAATATGTGCCTACCAAAGAACATATTGTAGACATTTTCATCAAGCCATTGCCAAAGGATACTTTTGAGTATCTTAGAGCGATGCTAGGGGTAATTACCCCTCTTGATATGAACTAAAGATGGATTTACTTGCATCAATCTATGTGCTTCATAGATATTTCCTAATCCAGATTGATGTTTCTATGGCTGCTACTCAAGGGGACTAGTGAGATGTGCAGATCTGTGTTTCAGATCTTGTATGCAAGAATTTAATGGTTATCTTTTCCATTGATGTCAAAGGGGGAGAAGAATAATGTGAAAAATCCTTTTAGGGGGAGAAGATCAATTGTGGAAAAGACTCAGAACCTAAGGGGGAGTAAGTGTAGTAGTGTTAATGGTATTTTTCACATCATGTGTTGCCATCAATTCCAAAGAGGGTGATTGTTGCATGTTGTGGTTGTGTTTTTGATATGTGGTTTTCATTGATGTCAACACTATTAGCATTAATGTCTTAGAGGTTGTATATGTCAAGGATATTGAGAAAATTGTAATGAAATAAGTTGTACATTGTCAATGGTGAAGTGAAGTTTAGTCTATCGGTGACTTTAGTATGTTGATTGTTAGAGGTTGTGGACTAAAGTATTTCTTGTCGATTATATTTAGTTTATCGACATTAATTTTTAGAGATCCGCGTGAAGATTTGTTCAAGTTATGAAGATTTGTATTCTGATAGTTTTTCTGTTACTTCAGTTGATTTTCCTAAATCAAGGTGATTTGATTTTAGTAAGTTTAGTTGTTGCGGATCCTTCTATGGTGATTCATGATGTTTGTGGATGTTTCTAGATCATGGTCTATCTATGTTTCACATCTGCATTGATTGAGGTGCTCACAATTCAATATTTTCTCTTGTGTGTTCATGTTTTTCTTGTTCTTGCTTGACAGGGTGTTGAAGCGTGTTGTGGATCTTCAAAGATTAATTTTTGAAGGCCTGGTTCATGTTTGAGAATTTTATTTTGGGTCTTCACTATGTTGTGGCCGACCTTGGTTGATTCAAATTAATAATCTTTAATGTTTTGGGCTGATAGTTGGTATTCATTTTATTATTTTATTGAGGTCGACTTGTAGCGATGTAATTTCTTGTTGTGGATATATAAGAGAAATTGTTTTATCATTTGAAGGAATGAGTGGATGAGTATGTGAAGTGTGTGAGTACTATGTATGAATATTTTTTAGATCTTTTGAAGGCAGAAGCATAGTGTGAAGAAGAGTGAAAAAGTGATTCTGTGCTTAACCGAAACTGTAATCATGCATTAGTAGATGCTATCTTTCTCAGTTCAAATCTTGTGGATGTAATCCAATCTTTGTAAGATAGTGTCTTCCTTGGAAAGTAAGTCTTGTTGTATTTGAGTAGTAAGATCTAGGTAGTGTGCCTAAATGCACGTGCATTCCCCATTCATATTTATTTATACTTTTAACAGGGTATAATCTTCTGGACTAACCTCCACCATGGTTTTTACCCTAATAAGGTTTCCACGTAAAAATATTAGTGTTATGTGTATTTTTGATGTGTTGTTAATCTATGCTTTCATGGTTATTAATGAGATCTGAGAATAAGGTTAATAAGTTGAATAAGTTTGAAATTATGTGACAACTAATTCACCCCCACCCTCTCAGTTTTCTACCCTTGTGTTTCCAACAACACCTAATGTCACCACAAAGTGAAATATGCATCACATGAAGTAAGAAGACTACATAATGAAACATGAAATACAAAAGAATAATGCCAATGTATGCCCCCACTTTAAAGAAATTTCTAAACACCATGTTGTGAGCAATTTCTTTAAAATAGAAAATGATAAATGCTAACAATAAAGATGAAATGAGAGGTTATTTTGAAATCACTATGCCAAGTCATATGTTTCCAAATAAAGCTACGTCATGAAAAGGGGTTGCCACAAAAATGAAATCCCAAAAATCACAAAAGGGGTCCATGGATTTGGGGTCAGTTGTCTTTGCTATAATGTTTTTAGAGAGCTCAAAACTATCATCATTACAAAAATAATCATGGAATAGGAAGAATGACACAAAGAGAGTGAAAACAAATAAGAAATTTTGGGTCAACATGGAAGAGACTTAAATTTATTGACACCTTGCATCATCCCCAAAAGGAAAATACAAAACAAATGAAAATGATAAAGGACAATATTTTGGGTCAACATAGAAGAGACCTAAATCTATTGACACCTTGCGTCATCCCCAAAAGGAAAACACAAGACATATGAAAATGATAAAGGAAAAGCTATTGGGTCAACATGGAAGAGACCTAAATGTCTCAATGCCTTGCACCATCCCCAAAAGCAAAGAACAAGACAAATGAAAAGGTAACATGTTTATGACATGGAGAAGAATGTAGAACAAATAGAGGAATGACACAAAGAGAGAGAGACATCAAATAGAATGGTATGGGGAGAGTACATTACACACATGCAATAACACACAAAACATGAAAAAGAAAATAATGCAAAAGAATAGTAATGAACATGTGTGTCAACCTATTAGCAGGTCATTCGCATCCCAATCATGTTCATCTTATACAAAAGGAAGACAACTAGCCAAAGAGACAATAGAAAGTGTTGAACTACCTAAGTGTTACCAAGTTCAACACTCTTCCTAGGAGAATTATCAGTTAAGCTCATAGAAGAGGAACATAATCTATTCAATTCATTTTGCACCTCCTCATCAATTTTAGCAACCTCATCATCATCATCCAATTAATCACAATGGGAGGTCAAATGATAATATATCTAAAGAAGGTTTTAACTCTTGTTGCGGTTGTGGTATAGGATCTTTTCATTGTGGAAAAGGGGGAGACTTAGCATGTATTGCTTCAATCATGTTTGGATGTTGATTTTGTTTCTTTTTCTCATCATTTAGCCTTTGAGCAAGAGCATGACATCTATTCCTACACTCTCTAGCATTTATGTTTCTTTTGTACAATATTAAGTTGTTTTTGTGTAGGAGTGGGTTTATCAACCATAGGTTTTTTTTCTTCCCTAAGGGGAGGAACCATAAGAGGTTGTTCAAACACTTTCTCTTTAGCTCTATAAACTTGTTTTATCTTAGGAGGTGTGATAGGAATTTTTTTGGTATCTCTTGGTATTTTATAGGAGCTAGGAAATGTATTTGTCTTGGGTTGGTCTTGGTTATTTGGAATGTCTTTAGGTTCAATCATAGTTTCATCAAGGATAGGAGGCTTAGTCATAGGTTGAGGCATGTTTCGAAGGGAAAGTTTCACTATGCATTTTTCCTTGAAATTTTGATAGGATTTGAAAAAGAAGTCTTATTGAGGTTTAATAGGTTCAATAGGCTTGGACCAAAATAAATCCAATGAGAAATTCCCATGGGAAGATAGTGGGTTAAATCCACTATGGCGTATAGTAAAGATTTCATTGTGAAAGGGAAACTTTAAGCATTTGTTCACAAGTGATGAGATGAATTCCATGTAGCATAGACATGGATAACCAAAATTCACACAGAATTGACCTGACATCGAGATGATCAACAATGAGACATCTAATTTTTTCAGTCCAACTTGTAAAGGAAGGGTGATTGTTCCCATCATAGGGCAATAGAACCCCTTATGCATATTTATCCATGCTTTCGGTTGATCATATGTTTCTTGATAGATTTCATACAAAAGTAAAAATTCCTTAGTGATCACATTCTCTCCATAGATAAGATCAATTAATATTGCATTAGTGGACTTATCATTAATTTGGTCATCTATGCATAAATGACCATTATGTGCATTTCTAATTATCTTTAGATGAGAAAGAAATATCAAGAGGCTTCTTAGGTCATCCTTTACAAGGTAAGATGTCAGTCAGTCCTACCATATCATCCAAAGGATTTTGTTCAATAGTATACATAGGATGTTGTTTAATAGTATCCATATGACCTTGTTCAATAGTATCCATAGGACCTTGTTCAATGGTATCCATGTTGTCATCATTCGTTTCAACATTCATCACATCATTCGTTTTAGTTTCACTAGCTTTGACAAATGAAATATCATGGTTTGGCATAGGGTTTGTAAGGATTTACATGTTTTGGTTAGGAGGGGCGAAAAACTTATTCCCTTGATCATTAACACTACCAATTGAAAGTCGACCAGAATCAATGAGGTCTTGGACAAGATGTTTAAGACGCTTACAATAATATGTATCATGTCTATTTTTTTGATGATAATGGAAATAAGCATTCGATCTAAAGTTCAGAGGTAAAGGATTATTAGGATCAGGATTTTTAATAGTAGGAAAAGTTATCATTTTCTATTGTAGAAGTTGTGACATTGTGCTATGGAGGTTATCAGGTAAGGGAGTAAAATTTCTAGCCTGATCCGCAAACACTAGTACACAAACAACAATGTATAACTAAATAAACTACTAAAAATTTCATATAAATGACTAAATTTAGTCATGTGACTATTAGTGGTTTATTTGTAGTCATTTATAACACCACTAAATTTATGACTAAACTATTTTAGTCATTTATTTAGTGATATATTTAGTCATTAATTTAGTCATATATTTAGTCACTAATTTAGTCATTGATTGTTGTTAACTGGTCATTTATTTAGACATGGTAGTCATTACTTTAGTCATATATTTAGTCATTAATTTAGTCGTATATTTAGTCATATATTGAGTCATTAATTTAGTCATATATTTAGTCATTTATTGAGTCATTAATTTAGTCATATATTTAGTCATTCATTTAGTCATATATTTAGTCATTAATTTAGACATATATTTAAGAATATATTTAATCACTAATCTAGTCATCTATTTAGTTATTAATTTAGTCATATATTTAGTCATTTATATTTACTGGTTTTCATTAATTGGTAGTAAATATAGTCATGAAATGAATAATTTATTAAATACCATAAATTTTATAATGCAAAAATAACATAATATTAAACTTAGAAAATAAAAATATTCCATATATGAACAAGGTACAACATGTTATAATTAAAATATTGATTCAACATTATGACAAATAAAGGTAATCTACAATAAAAAAAATTAATGCATATATATATATATATATATATATCAAGTTACAAGATGTCAAAGTTGTCTAAGAATATATATATGTAAATATAATGAAAAATGTCAAATTTGTCTAAGAGTTTCCAACTCTTTCAAATACACCATGATAATTAAGATTCCTGAACAACACATTCAAAATATTGCATAAAAAAATGAGCCAAGATGTCTAACAACTAGTACATGATAAACATGTTCAACTATGTCATTTTTTGCAAATATTTTAGTGGCCACCGTGTGAAGGTTCCCTCTTTCTCTTTCAGACAAACATCTTCATCTATTTTGTCTTCATAAAGAAGGGGTATGTTACTTGTGACCTTTAAAATTTTTACATTTTCATCTCTTGTTCCTTTCAAGTTGACTCCATGTACAATAGATAGGGAGTGAATCCGCCCAATGCCCACAACATCACCATCAAACGGATCCAACACCCTAACTTTATCCCCTTCTTTGAGTTTATCAATACATTTCTAAAAAAAGAAAGAAAAAACACATTATATATTACATAGGTAATGATTACCCTTGTTTGCATAATAAAACAACCATTACTTACTTAAATAGTACTTGCATGTGTGTGTTAAAATAATTGCAAAAGAAAAATTTCAAAAATAATTCCAATGATCAATCTAATTTACTAAAAAACCAACACTCATAGTAGTTCTTACAATGTTACTAATATATTTATGCTAATAATATACAAAGGCCACAAATATAAACACTACATTACCATGCACGCATACCATACACATAAGGTTATGACAGCATTGTTACAGATAAAAAAGGTAGCTAATGCACAAAAACAAAGAATGAAATATGAGAGAACTACTACTATTGCTGCAAGGTGAAGGTGAAATACATTGGGATGTTTAAAAAATAGTGGCATTAAAGCTCTTAAACATAACCCCATGCAGTCAAAAATCAAGAATTTTTTTGGAAAAAAATAGGAAAAAATTAGATTTAAAAAAAGGTAAAAAAATTGTAGAACAAGAGATAAAAACTATTTTTTAAAAAATTGAAAGGCATTTACATAGCCTAGAGATATAGAGAGAAAATAAAATAAAAATTTTAACTAATGAATTGTAAAAAATAGATTTGTGTAGTTTATATTCATATTTTTGATTACATTGCTTTGCACATCTTTCATACTCAAAGCATTACTTCACATTGCATAACTAATAACTAGATGTTGATAGATGAAAAATTTTCAGTTACAATATAGTTTTTACAAAGTAAACCTAAGTAGTTATGCAATTACTTCACATTACATAACTAATAACTAGGAGTTGTTGCCAATTGCATTTGCTTGTCATGGCATTCTATGAGACCACATTTCTTTGAGGAATTTTTTCAAGCAGTTCTCTACCTTGTCTATGCTACCACATTTTTTATACATGTCTACCAAAGCATTTTGTCAAATAGTTCATTGCCTTGTTGCTATGGCTAAAAGCCTAAAACAAGTGCTTTCGAACAAGCTATGGATGCTTGGAAAAAATCTATCAAAAGCATAATAGTAAGCATGAGACCATAATAGTTTGAGACTCCATAAATCTTTCTCTAACCCTAAATAAAAATTAGCACTATTAGCCTAACAATGCCTCATTGGAAGAACCCCCATTATAGCCTCGTCGATGGCCCGAGGAAAGCAGTTGATAACCTAGTATTAGTGTAACAATACCCTATTGGGCTAACTCCTAAGGAATTCTCTTCGATAGACCGACATCGTCAACAAAAGCAAGCACATCGCTGTGACACATGAACATCAGTGGAACAAATGTTTACATTCCCCCAATGGCTCAATATAACCATGGATTATCAAGTGCATAATGTATATTGGTGGAGTTGGGGTGCATCAAGGTGACGTTATTTGGCATCCTGCCAATAGACCTAAGGAAAGGTGTTCATCGGTGGAAATGGTGGCTATTGGTGGAAGAAGAATCAGTCTCATCGATATGGTGATAATGATTATCACTAACTAATGTGACATCTCGAGGCATCATCGAGATATTTAAAATAAATGTTCTCCCTAAATGACAAGACTGAAATGGGTGGTGCATTTAGGGGGCTCTAAAATGGAGTAATTGTATGTTTTAATTCTTTAAGTGAATGAGAGAAGTGTGTAGAGTTAGGTGGTGGTGATGATCGAAATACATCGAGCATTTATGGAAAGGAATGTGAATGAAGTTATTAAATTCTCGATGCTCCTCTACTGTGGCAAACAATAGGTGTGAAAATGGTGTACATGAAGTGGTGGCTCTGTCGCTACAGAGGTGTTGGAGGCTTGTTTCACACTTAAAATGAAGAAACAACTCTCATACTTTTATGGAGAACCATCGTAAAAGAGATTGATGGGGTGTTTCCTCTGGGTGATCCAACAATATTGGTTTACAATTTTTGGCCAAACTAGACACTGAACTAATTTTTTCTAACTAAATCTTCACTTTCGGGCACCTATAGCGGCTAAACTGTGAGGAATTTGAAGATGATGCAAACTAGTGATTTGTGGAATTTTTTCTGTAGATTCTAAATATATTTTTTTCAAAATTTTTGGAATCAGATTGCACTTCTCTTTCCATCTCCTTCAAAAACTAGTTTTTTTCAGTAAACACCTTTTTTAAGGAGTGACGCTCACCATATAACACATAACATTTTTTCTAATTTTTTCGAATTTAGATTTGTAACTATGATTTCTAGTGCTTCCAATTGGTTTCATAGTGTTTTATTGAATATTTTTTCCTTAATCAAGTTTTGAAGTCAAACCAATTAAAATTCAAACATAGGAAAACTATATAACACAACTTTTTTTGTATGTATCAAAATTCAATTTTTTTTTGTTGGATCAAGGACTTTAGTATCTAGTGCACTCATATTTTTCAATTTTGTTTTTGATAATCATCTATTTTTCCACATGTGTAGAATAGAGAGCTTGATTTTTGGTGAAAAATCTACATTCACAAGAAATAAAAAATAAATATAATAATTAAATTAAATTTATTTAAAATTATAATTTTTGGGAAGCTTATAATAAGGACTACATACTTACAAAAAATAAATTTTAAATGAATTCATTTGATCCCCCAAAAGGTAAATCAAAAGTGGTTTTTTATCAACATTTCGATAGGTGTAAAGGAAACTTTGTTATAAGTATGGTTTAAAACTAGTGAGGTTCTATCCAAGGAGGTTTGATCTAAGCTATTTTTATCAAACCCTCTTCAATTTGAAAGCTTTAAATGGAACTTTTTAAGGCTTAAATAATTGTACTTTCTAAAAATATGTGATTTCAACAAAAAATAGAATCTCCTAGAAATTGTAAACCAACTTTGTGGGATCACCCATGTACAACAATGAACAATTAGTGTAGTCGGTGCAAATAATTCTAGGAAGAGGATTAAGAGAACTTAAGCACAGGTACATAACTAGTTTGGAAATTTATTCACTAATAATGGCTTGGGGATTAGATTTTGGAGAGTCGATTGAAGTTGTGAAAAAGGTGATCAAGGCACTAGTGCATAATGATTATCTAGAGGACATAGACTCACTATTGGAGAGGGCAATTTTGGGAGTTGGGATGGATATCAGTGAGGGAATTGAAAGCGAAGATGATGAAGAAAAAGATAAATGTGTACCCTTTGTGAAGTGGCCAAAAGGAAAATGTAAAGTGAGATGGAGAGAGGGAGCAACACTTGGTTGGGAGGCTCTAAAATTGATTTTGGAATTAATAGAGGTTGAGGCAGTGATAGTGAAGGAAAAGGCTAAAGTGGAGTGGTTGAAGAAGTTGGAACTACTGGAGAAGTTGGAGTAGTGAACTCAGAGGAAGAAGATGAACAAGACCTCTATGGAAACTGTGGCGAGTAGCTCGTTTACAACTCTACTGTTAACATAATCCTCTGCCATGAATTTGATTTTTTTGGCTATCTATACTTAGTTTTTGGTGGTTTTACAAAATTATGGGAAATGAAAAGGATTTTTTGGTTTGTAGGGTAGTTAGTATTTATTCATAAAGGATGGTGAATGTAATTTAGAGTGAAATTTTTTATTCTAAAATAGTTGTTAAGGACTGGCAGTGAAGTCACTACAGATAAACTATAAATTTTGAAAACAATGAATATATAAACTCTTCAGCCATACAACTATAATCTCAAAAAAGATTCTAAATAAGGAAATTAATAGTTTGATTGCAAGTAATCTATGTCAATTTTCAAACACTAATATTCTGTAGTTGTCACCTAAACCTGATTTAATAAGTAATAAAACACTTATTGGTAATCATGCCCACCCACCAAAGTGGCTCATATAGGTAAGAATAACCTCCCACTCCTACAATAATTTTTTCATGGCCATTATTACTATGTAAAAATAAATTTGGAAATAATAGAGTTGCAAAGATAGAATAGAATGAAGACTCTAAAGAATCCATTTTCACATTGTAGCTTTCTAACAATCGAACATGACACTGAAGCTTAGTTTTTGATTTTTTTTCAACACAAAAATAAGAACTGAGCCATGGGATAAAACACTATTTTTTTTTTTTTCAAAATAAGTTAGTATAATCAAATGTGAAAGGAGATGAAAGCATAATCAAATACATGTGTTAAAAGGGAACCTCCATTTACGTGTAGTACATGCGACAATTGTATAAATTTTGAAGTTCAATATTGAAATTTTATTTAAAATTGAAATGTAAATGACCTTAGTTAATTAGAAGTAACTAGTAGATAAAGCTAACTAGTTCAAGGTATTCACTATCATCTTCACACATTCCTTAAGTATCCACTAAACAAATAAATTTTGCGTAGAATGCATATATTTCTAATTTAAAGATTATATTTACAGTCATGGCGAGTTACATGAGGTATAGGTCAGGTCTCTAGTTGATATATAATTAGTGAAAATCTAAGGTCTTAAGTTATTCTTCTCACTAATATTTATCCCAATCTTTGAATGAAAAAATATTGAGGCTTATCTTTTGTTGTTCTCAAATTCTCAATCAAACCATCTTAACTATATCATACTAGAAGTCTGTTGTTAGGATAAAAAAATGTAAGTTTTGAGAGTCCCACTCAATCTCAAGTCCAAAAGCATAACATCTAGCTTAAAACAGGTACAAACTAAAATATTCAAATAGTACAGTGATATCTTCAACAAAACCCTAAGTACTTAAATCCTTCCATGGTTTTTTTTTTTATGTAATTAAATTATCATAGATGATCTAAAAGGTCAAAGGGACTTCATTTTTCTTGTAAACTGTAAGCCCTAAAATCAAGTTAGTCAGTCATTAAGGTAAATACATGATTGGAACATGGGTGAGGTAACAGCAATCAAGGTGATTACATGACTGGAACAAGTGTGAGGTAACAAAAGGAAAAAGTGTGAGGTAATAGAAGGCATTATACCTATGTCCTCATCACCCAAATCAAGATTTTAGGCAAGTTGAGGAATGTAGCCTAGTCATTGCTTCTACACAAAAAAAATTAATCTATACTTTCTTTATAAATTTTCTAAAAAAGAATGTCATATGGGCATCAAAATAATTTCAACTATCATAGTTATATGATTTGTCATCAACACCATCTCATTACAAAACCATCAGTTAAAATTTAATCCTAATTGAGGAAATACATACTTGGTACATCCTCTTCAACACAAGGAATGTGAGGTCAGTTACTTGTTCAAGCCAACAAGTACTCCACAACCTCTCTCCTCCAAGTAAGTGTATTGCCAAAAATAGTATACTCTTGGAGAAAGAGACAATTTTCTGGTAAACTTAATTCCTACTTTTGGCACCTTCCATCAATCATCCCTTAAAATTGCATTTATAGGCCCCTAATATTAATAATTTTGGACTTTGAGGCATAATTTACCCATGAAACCACTTAAACCCTAGAAAATATCATTAAAACCACTCAAATTTTGTGAAACCCACCAAAAATATTCCTGCTAGGACTAAGTTTCCCAAGCTGGCGACTTAGTCCCTTTTGGGGTATTTTCCACTTTTGAGTGGGAATTTCATTAATTCAATTTAATTTCTCAATGGATTTCGGCCTCTTAGGTCTAAATAATGGGAAAATTAGGTGTTGATGCTTATAAATACACATTTTAAGTCATTTTTACAAAGCAAAAATTAAAAGTCAAGAGAAAAAGTGTCTTACACAAGAAGATTCAATAACATTTTGCAGAAAAGTTGAAGCTTTAGGGCAGCAAACTAAGGTTTTTGGAGGTCTTCAAGCTCACTCTCTATTCAAGATCTCACGTTGCAAGAGGTTGATCTTGGATTCCTATGGTGAATCATGGAGAAATTTAGGTTGAAGAGATACAACTAGCCATCAAATCACACCTAATGACTTGTTTTTGAAATGATTCCATCTTCCATGTTCCTCTTATCTTCAAACTTGAGGTTTGCATTACATTTCTACATATCATTTACAATCATTTGAAGAGTTGTAGGGTTTCTTGCATTAAATTCTTGCATCTCTTAAGTGTCATTTATTCACCTCATTCTAGCACATTAGAATAGGGTTTCATCTTATTTTAAGCTTTTCCTAGTCTTAAGACATAGCTAAGGCTAGGGTTTATACATATTTTATCTTCCACAAAGTTTAAATACCAACTAGGGGTTTGACAAAAGAAAACCCCCATTAGAAACCAATTTATCTTTTGTTTTGTAGGGATTTTTGAAGATTTAGATTTGGATTTCCATCAAAGAATAGAGTGCGGGTGGTGGACTTCCATTTCCACTTTCGGATTTGCAAAAAATACAAAGTGAAATAAGTCGCGCATAGTGGCGACTTAGTCCCACTGGACTACTTTTTCAGAGATTTTCACATTTTCAGATACCCTTTTGGTAGAAATGGGTTTCTAGGTATATTCCCTATTTTGGGACTAAGTCGCCCAGATTGGCCTAAGTGTCCTAGTTGCCTAAAAGTCAAAATTTTCAAGATTTCAATGGCTCTTGCAGTCTTCCATCTGTTCCCCTTCAATTTCCAGGTGCATAGTTCCTATTCTACATCTTAGTTTTATCATTTATTGCATTCATTCTTAGGAATTTTTGCATATTGTATTATGTTTTCCAACACTTTGCATTTCTTAGGTTTAACATCATAATAAGTTTCCATTTTCAGATTATTACATTTATACATCTTAATGACACATAATTGGCTCCCTCTTTACATTAATCTTTGCGTGTTAAATAATAGATTTTTAACCCTATTCCATCCCTTTTAGGTGAAAGATTCTAGAAGGGTAAGTGTCTAATAGGGTTCATAAAATCTTGGTTTACATTTTGGTGAACCCATATCTTTTGAACATTGATCCTTTTTGATTTTCAAGTGCATCATAGGTTTCATTTGCATTGCATCTTGCATTGGTTAAAGTGCATCCTAGGGTTTTCAATTGCATTAGTGAAAAAGTTCATACTAGCTTGCATTCTTGAATACCATTTCATAGCATAATAGTGAAAACCTACATTTACAATAGAGAATTGCATTACATAGTCCTAAACACATTCATATCCATCAGAAAATTTAGAAAATTTTCAAGAAAAACCCTAATTAGACTAAATCACCACCTTGGGCGACTTAGTCCCAGTGCCCATTTTGCATTTCTATTTTCTACATTCTATTTCTCATTTCTACAATTTATGTTAGATTTAGTCATTACTCTATTTTTGTATAGTTATTTCTTATTATAATTTCATTATTTTCATCTATATTGTTTACTCTAAATGGAAATCATAGATGCCATTAGGTTTTTATAGTGTTTATATTCAACATTAATTCCTAGCTCACCTAGATCAGATACATCTAAAAAACCAAACAAAAATATCCCAAAAATACATGAACCAATTTAAACGATGGTTCATTTTAGGAAAACCATAACATCTAAACCTCTTAGTAGCGATGACTTGGATAGATTAGATGAGAATTTTCAAGGTTTCCTCTCACTAAGTTCATCTGCTAATATTTGTGATGAAAAATTTAAAATGTTTTAGTAATGACCTTTCTCCCAAACCTCTTAGTAGTGATGACTTGGATATATTAGATGAAACCTTTCAAGGTTTCCTCTCACTAAGTTCATCCACTAAGACTTGTGATGAAAAACCTAAAAAATTTAGTAATGACCTTTCTCCCAAACCTTTTAGTCATGATGAATTGTGTATGTTAGATGCAATCCTTGACGATTTGATCTCACAAAATCCATCCACAAAGGTTCATTGTGAGAAAAAAATGAAAAAATATGTTAATGTTATTCAACCTCAACGTTTTCTTTACCCACCTTCCCATCAACCTAAACCTCCACCTAAACCTGAGTTTACCCTCTACCCACCACAACATGATGTTGTTGCACACACACACAACACTAGAAATAACCCCCAACCTCAACAACCCCCTCCAGATGCATTCGGTCCCTTTGAATCTTCATTGCATAATGAAATAAGTCGATAACAACAAGGTTTATCAAGTTGATATAGACTCGATCCTGAGAGTTGTTTGCAACTTGAAAGGGGAAATACAAGTCCTTTCAATACTTTAATTCCAACCTCTCATATTGAACCTCTTCAGAACAATCAACAAGAAACTGAATCTATGTCTAAATTGCTAGATGATGATTGGGAAAAATTGTAATTTACTCCTTCATTCATGGATGAATACATCATTAATCACAAGGAGATAGAAAAATAAGAACAACCAATAGTCATGTCCACTCAAAATTCACAAGAATCTTCCCCTTCATCTATCTCACCTCCCTTGGATGACAATGCATCTTACACAATTATTTTTGATGAGATAGATTATCAACAACCCCCTAATCCCAAGGAAATGGAAAGAGTTTATGGACATGGGTATGCACTTGTGAAAAAATTGAGGTAAAATGGTAAAGGATGTGGAAGAAATGAACAAGGAATTTGTGTCCCTATTGAGCTTAATACACAAGACATAAAGACTGGTTTAGGGTATTACTTTTCTAAGACAAAAAAGCAACTTAGTGACCTTCATTAAATATCCATACCATCACATGCAAACCCTGAACTACGCTTACACTTAAAAATCCCAAACTTCTTCATCTAAATTCTCCACCCTTATGGGAGTATGTTAAAAGTGATGAAGCCTTGAAACAAATGTTAGGTGCCATCGATAAAAAATATTTCTCTAAACACAATGTTACATATGCTATGATAAGTTCCAAGCCACAAAATATTGATGATCATGAGAAAACCATGGAACCCTATGATCTCGAGTTTCCTAAGTTGAATACACTCCCTCTAGGAGATACAATTGATATAAACATGTACATCAATGATACTGAAAAATTATTTAAGATTGGGAAGTGTCTTGATGATGATGAACAAGAGGATACTATGCTTTTACTCCATGATTTTCCTAAAATCTCTTCTTGGAAATAATCTGATATGCCAGGTATAGACCCAAAAATTGTCACACATAACTTTGTTCTTGCAAATGATAGTAAGCTTGTTCAACAAAAGATAAACAAAATGAATCCTAAGATAGCTTTTCTTGTTAAAGGTGATCTTGAAAAAATCCTTGACATAGGTTTCATTCATCCTATTCATTATTCTCCTTAGATCTCAAATATTATTGCAGTTGCTAAACCCGATAATCATATTAGGATATGCATGGATTTTCATGATTTGAATAAAGACTCCTTAAAAGATGATTTAACACTTCATAATATTGATATTATTGTGGATTTGATTGCTAGACATGCTTTGTTAACATTCATGGATGGATTTTCTGGTTATAAAAAATCTTCATCAACTGATAAGATCAATACAAGACAACATTCACCACTATCTGGAGAACGTTATGTTAGGTTATGATGCCTTTTGGATTAAAGAATGCAGGTGCAATGTATCAAAGAGAAATGAAATTGATATTTCACAATTACATACATAAAATATTAGAAGATTATGTTGATGAAATTCTCACCAAATCCTCACAATGACAAGACAATGTGACTATCCTTTACTAGACCTTTGAATGAATCTGTCAATACAATATGATACTAAATCCAAAAAAGTGTGTCTTTGGAGTAGATAGTAGAAATTTTTTAGGGTTTATCATATCTTACAAAGGCATTGAAGTGGATACAAAGAAAATTGATTCTATCATTAATATGTGACCTCCTCACAATATTTCTCAATTCCATATGTTACAAGGATGAATACAAGCCATCCATTGTTTTTTCTCATCTCTAGTTGATAGGACATTACCTTTCACACATCTCCTTAAAAAGGACATTCCTTTGATTGGAATGATGATTCTAGACAGGCCTTGGAGAGTTTGAAGGAATACCTTGCCACTCCACTTGCTTTATAGCCTGCCATGCAAAATAAACCATTCATACTATACATTGCTGCATCTACTCATGCTCTAACAACATTGTTAGCTTAGAAAGACGATAATGGAAAGGAACATCCTATTTATTACATTAGTCACACTCTAATCTATTACGAATCTCAATATTCTCCTATTGAAAAGAAATGCTTAGCTCTTGTATTCACTACTAGTAAATTGTGACATTATTTACTAAATGCAGAAATAGAAGTCATGACAAAATTTGATCCCCTCAAACACCTTTTCAATAAAACAAACTTATTAGGACGTTTAGCTAAATGGGTTATGTTGTTAACTAAGTTTGACCTTAAGTTTGTTTTGCAAAAATCAATTAAAGGACAAGCCTTGACAGACCATTTAGCTGATGCTACTTCCCCTCTCGTGTTACCTGGTAATGATTCTTTTCCTGATGACAGTGTATTAATAGTAAGTGTTTCTACATCATGGAAATTATATTGCAATGGATCTAAGTGTAGAATAGGTTACAGTGATTCCACCTGAAGGAAAACATATTCCCTTGTCATACCATTTAAATTTCCTATGTACAAATAACATTGGTGAATACAAAGCTTTAATAATTGGAATACACATTGCTATAATTATGGGCATTATTGACATTAGGATCTTTGGTGACTCAAAATTAGTAATCAAATAAATGAATGGTGACTATCAAGCTAAACATGATAAATTATCTAAATATAAAGCTCTCACAATGTCCTTGTTGGAGAAATTTAACTCCTTCACCATTGAAAACATTTCACAGAAAGATAATCGACATGCAGAAGCAATGACCAATGTCGCTTCTCTTATATCCCCCTCAGACCCTTCACAAGATATCATGTTCACTATTCATCCCATCATGAAACCTTCAATCACTGATACTACTATCACCGCACTAGCTATGAGCACAAATTATTTGAGTGAATGGTATGATGCTATTTATAACTATATAAAAGATTGTACCCTTCCCGAACCTATCATCTAGGTAACACCCGCGCTTGTTTAAAAAAATTAGCCACCAAGTACATCATCCTTTCCAATGTGTTATATTTAAGATCCTTTGATGGAATTTTACTATGATGCCTTAAGGATTCTAAAATTAATATAGCGCTCGAGTAGGCTCATGCAAGAAGTTGTGGTAGTCATTTTGGTGCAAAAAAACTAGCACAAAAACTTCTTCATATGGGTTATTACTGGAAAGATATGGAAAAATATTGCTATGTGTATGTTAAGAAATGTCATAAATGTCAAGAACATAGTCAATTGTTTCATGCTCCTGCTTCTGAGCTTCGTGCCCAAATTCCTATTTGGCCATTCTTAGTATGGGGGCTAGATATAATTGGAAAAATCTCCCCACCCTCTTCTACTAGATATACGTTTATCATAATTGCCATCGATTATTTCAGGAAATGGGTCAAGGCTATTCCTCTTTGATCTACGACTGCTAAGGTAATCTATCATTTCCCATTTTGGGCTTCCTTCCACATTTTTCTCCAATAATGGCACACCATTTAAGAATAATGATGTGAAGAAGTTCTTAGAAAATTTCCATATTCAACACTATTTTTCAACACCTTACTACCCACAGTCCAATGGTCAAGCTAAGTCAACTAATAAAACCATTGAACAAATTTTTAAAAAATTGTTAACACCAATCACAAGGACTAACACACACAACTGCATTATGGACTTTGGGTGTATCACACGAGTATTAATTCTTCCACAGATTCAATACCTTATAACCTCATTTACAATACAGAGGCAATCATGCCTTTGAAGTTCGAAATTCCCACATTACACATTCCTCTCCAAGGTTTGATTGATAATAACACTTACAAGACTGAACAATTACATCAACTTGAAATGCTCGATGAACAATGCATTAATGCTCTTGTGCATCTTCAAGCCTATTGCAAATGACAACAACATCATTACAATATCAATGTTATCCCTCGCGCATTTCACAAGGGTGACTTAGTTTTATCCAAAAACCAATGTAATGTCAACATTGACCCTAATGAACGTGGCAAATTTAGTCCTAATTGGTTAGAACCCTATGTTGTCAACACCAGTTATGTGTCTGGTGTGTATGTCTTAACGAAACTCGATGGAACACCTATTAAACAACCAATCAATGTCATGCATTTACGTTGGTATTATGTTTAATCCCCTCTTAATAGTATGAAGTATATAGTGATGTTGATAAACATTATGTGACTCTTCTCCTATACACTTTCACATAGCTTCATTTTCGACAATTCTCTTGCAAGTTTTCCTTGAACACTAAAGTGTTTCTTTGTGATTCCTTTAGGTTTCATGCTATTCGCTTCCATATCATGTGTTGTGTTTCATCTTGTTTTGGTACTACATACTCGATCACTATGTTGTATCTAACTTAAAACTACAAATATGTTTTAATTAGATCACATACACATTATTAAATCATGAAGAAATTAATTAATGTGATCTTTCCAAGGTCACTTAATTAATCATGTTTCCATTTTAACATTCAATCACATTTAGACAAATCATAAAACATAAAAAAATTCTATATACATTTCTTCAAGTTTTATATACATATCATCATAAGAAACAATATCACCAAGGTCTATGCAAACTAGAACCCTCAGCATCTAGTGCTCATGATCTAGTCTCTATCCATCATGAGATGGTCATGTGTGATTGTGATCATGATCGTGATCTATTAAATTTGAATGTGAACTCCAGACCTTGTGCTTTCCCACTGGCTACATCTCTCTCCTCCTATAGTTGTGCTATCTCTGCATGTAGTCTATCCATCTCTGCTGGACTCTTTGATGATTTCCCTATAGTCTCTACCTACTACACTCATCTCTTCAAGCTCGCATAAGCTACCCATAGTCACATGAATGGTCTGAGTGACTTTGGCTCCTCCTCCATAATAGATGGGGGCATGTAATCAGGATCCATCTCCTCCTTGTTGATGGATGCAGGTGCTATCTTTGTAGCATCTTGATGATAGAAATCTCTCAATCTCTTGTCACTCCTATAAGGTAGAAACATCACACAATCAATAATCATCATCATGATATATATATATATGTATGTATATAAAATGAAATAATAACTCAAAGTACATTCATCAAATCAAATATCATCACCTATGTCACCAGTTAGATGTGTCACCTCAATATCATATTGTACTGGGGGCATGGTGGTTGTGCTAGACTCCCCTCAGCTATTAGTACTAGTGCCAGCTGCAACTATTGCTCGTGACCTTGTCCTATGGATGGGAGAGGAATAGGCCCCCTCATGAGGGTCCTCAGCTATTTCCCCATCATCCTCACTAAAGGGTGGCTCCTCCTCCTCAGAAAGCTCAGTGGGGGCTTAATGTATTTCCAAAATATGTATACTCTTGGAGAAAGAGACAATTTTGTTGTTAACCTAAGTCTTGCTTTTGGCACCTTCCATCAATCATCCCTTAAAATTGCATTTATAGGCCCCTAATATTCATAATTTTAGACTTTGAGGCCTAATTTACCCATGAAACCACTTAAACCCCACCAAATATCATTTAAACCAATCAAATTTCTTGAAACACACAAAAAATATTCCTGGTGGGACTAAGTCACCCAAGGTGGTGACTTAGTCCCTTTTGGGGTATTTTCCACTTTTGAGCATGAATTTCATTAATTATATTTAATTTGTCAATGGACGTTGACCTCTTAGGTATAAACAATGGGAAAATTAGGTGTTGATGCTTATAAATACACATATTAAGTCAATTTTTACATTTCCTAGTCATTTTTACAAAGAAAAAATAAAAATTCAAGAGAAAAAGTGTCTTATACAAGAAGATTCAATAGCATTTTGCAGCAAAGTTGAAGCTTTAGGGTAGTAAAATAAGGTTTTTGTAGATCTTCAAGCTCACTCTCTATTCAAGATCTCACATTGCAATATATTGATCATGGATGCCTATGGTGAATCATAGAGAAATCTAGGTTGAAGAGATGCAACTAGCCACCAAGTCACACCTAATGACTTGTTTTTGAATTAATTCTATCTTCCATGTTCCTCTTGTCTTCAAACTTGAGGTTTCCATTACATTTCTACATATCATTTACAATCATCTAAAGAGTTGTAAGGTTTCTTGCATTAATGTCTTGCATCTCTTAAGTGCCATTTATTCACCTCATTCTAGCACATTAGAATAGGGTTTCATCTTATTTTTAGATTTTCCTAGTCTTAAGACACAATTAAGGATAGGGTTTATGGATATTTTATGTTCCAAAAAGTTTAAATACCAACTAGGGGTTTGACAAAGGAAAACCCCTCATTAGAAACCAATTTATCTTCTATTTTGTATGGTTTTTTGAAGATTCAAATCTGGATTTCCATCAAAGAACAAAGTGCAGGTGGTGGACTTTCATTTCGACTTTCGGATTTGCAAAAAATCTAAAGTGGACTAAGTCACCCATAGTGGAAACTTAGTCCCACTGCACTACTTTTTGGAGATTTTCATATCCTTAGACACCCTTTTGGTAGAAACAAGTTTCTAGGAAAATTCCCTATTCTGGGACTAAGTTGCCCAGATTGGTTGTGTCCCAGTTGCCTAAAAAGTAAAAAATTTTAGGGTTTCAATGGCTCTTATAGTCTTCCATTTGTTCCTCTTCAATTTACAGGTACCCAGTTCCTATTCTACATCTTCATTTGATTTTTTATTGCATTTGTTTAGCTTTTCTGCATAACACACTATTGTCAAAAAAACTACATTTTCATAGTTTTGCATTATTAAGTCATTCCCTTTTCAAATTAGAACTTTATGGAATCTTAATTAGGCATAATAAATCTCATTAAAATTAAATTTTAATGTAAACTTTAGCATTTTGACACCCTTTGTCCTAATCTCTCTCCTTTTAGGTGAAAAACCCTAGAAGTGCAAGAGAAAGAGGAGGCCCCCATTTGGTTTGTCAAAATTAGTGTTTACAGCAAGTAACACCCATTGAGTTCTCTCAATGGACCCTTCTTCCCATCAAGCTTCAATGTGATGGAAATTTTTTGATGCAAAGCAATTTGGATTTGAACAAATCATCACAAAACAAGCTGATTCAAACAACCAATTGATTCACAAAACTCTTCCAAATCACTCCTTTTCAAAAACTCTTCAACACATCTATTAGGTCTACAAACCTAGATTTTTTACTTTATCTCATAATGAACCACACAAAAATCAATCTATCTACTCTTTTAGACACCCTTTAAGGAAAACTGTAACTTACCTTCAAAACCATCATGGGTCACTTTGGACCATCTCACACAAAACCTAGATATAACGTTGTCCTAATAGACCAATTAGGTCTCTATTTCAAAGGAGGTACCTCAAATTATTTCCACCAACTTCAAAAAACAACTCAGATCTTCTTACCAGTCAACATAGGGCTCTAATCAACAATTTTTCAATGGGAAAACTCTCATCTAACCTTTGTAACTAAAACCCTCAGTTTACACTAGCTTGGGGTAGGGTTTATTGAAAAATGACATTACCAACCTGTCATAGCTCTGCCACCACCTCCAACACTCTTCATTATTCCTACACATTATTACAATATGAATTGGTCAATCATGACCTTAGTAATGACTTCTAGACTCAAAACTCAAACTGACCTAAGATATCCATGAATCAACATTTCACAAATACTTTGGTGCTCCTGCACAAGTTTTTAAAATTTTAATTCAAGAAGAAATAGAGCTATTCAGATATACAAGTCAAAATAAAATACACTTTTACATTTATGTATTGGTATTGCAAACTCTTTTATGAAGGCTCAGACTAGGGTTTGCCTAATTGGTGCCTCTAGATTCCAAGTTAGAATCTTACAAGACTTAAATAGTGTAGATACCAACCTTCACTTTACTGTCACAACCACCTTTGTTAATGCTTTCCCCCTCAATCCATCAGAGTACCATTTCCAAGAGTCACCCAGAGGTCTCTAGTAGGTGATAAGATGTAATCAACAAGAGGGGTGTATACTTCTCTCCCAACCATAGAGGTTTTTTGTGGTTAGGTAAAACCCCACCTTGAAACCCCAAACCATATAAACTCAGTGCTCCATGGGGACCTATCCCCTATCTTGGTACCCCTATCCTCATCCCGTAAATGTTTCAGGGACTTGGGGGACTCAAAAAATTCCTCCTGCCTTTGAGTTTGACAGTGACACAAACTTGAGTTCCAATTTTCATACAGACCTACCATTTGGATCTGCTAATTAGGGAAAACAATATATTTTCTATGTTTTTATCATTTTATAGTTGAAACTTGAATCCTTTGGGAGTTATGTTATAATTCTTATTTAATACGTATGCACATTGACAATAAAATAATTTGAATTTTGTTACTTTGCTTGAAAATTATTATGTGAAATCTCAATTCAAGTCTAATGTTATGTAATAATCTTCTACAATTCCTATGATGAATGCTTTATCAATGTTTTGATATGAATATTTGAAATTTCTCTATATTTTTAAAATTTTCCCTATTTTTTATAACCATCCCCTATCGTCCCCTAAAAAATTACCCAAAAGTACTCCCATACCAAAAATAATGTCCCACTGTCCCCTGTTGTCCCTTTCCCCAAAACTTGGGGGAGCATAGTATAAACTTGATTTTATGAAAAAAGACATTTAGGCATACATGAAAATATGACTCTACAACATTGAAAACACAAAATAAAAATAGCTATAGGAAAAACTATCTTAAGTAGACAATATATGCAAGATGTGGAATCGTAGAAAAAACACCTAAATTGTTTGACATAATCCCTCAAAGAGATGTCACCTCATGGAATGAAATGATTGATTGCAGAATGTCCACAAAATGGATTTTGCAAGGAACCTCTCAAAATCTTTGAATTAATGAAGCACTTTGGAACACATCCTAACATTGTAAGCTTTTCTTGGGTTCTAGGTGCATGCAGTCATGCAAGTTTAGTGGATGAGGGTTGCACATACTTCACACATCAGTAACCCTTATTTCATTACAATTTACATATATAGTTGATCATTAGGTGTGCATGGTTGATCAACCATTCATATTTTTAGTTGGATCCTAAAAATGATGCAACTTATGTTCTCCTCTAAAACATCTGTATGAGGTTCAAATAGTAAAGAGATTGATGAAAGATAGAGGAATTAAAAAGATACCTAAATTTTATAGTTAGATATGCTCTGGTAGACATATATGCAAGATGTGGAATCATAGACAAAAAACTTGAATTGTTTGATAGAATGCCTCAAAGAGATGTCATCTCATGGAATGAAATGATTGATTGTAGAATGTGCACAAAATGGATTTTTCAAGGAACCTCTCAAAATATTTTCCCAAATATGAAGATCTCTAATGTTTAAAGCACATTTTTCCCAAAATAGCCTAACACATTTTCTACCCATGCCCTGTTCTTCTTTATCGCCATTTTGCTTCAATTTCCTGGCTCTAAACCAAATCATGATGATCTGAAAAGAAATCCCAATCTTCTAAGTACACTTTAATTTGTGTTGGGTTGTTTAAAACAAGATTTGATTGAGTTTGAAAAACCCATTCAACTCTATTTAGTTCCAAACAAAATTTTCCATATCATTTGAAACAAAACCCCTAAACTCCATCAGTTTCATTTTGATAGAAATCGCTAGAAGACTTCACACACCAAGGGTTCATCAAATAGTACAAAGAAATAATGCAACAAAGAACATGTGCATAGCAACTGGAAATAGTAGTGCAACAACTAAGAACAATTATAATAGGTGAAATCCATGGTCAGTATAACACTCTTCCTGACTATTGAGTATAAAAGAACATATTCATTGATTCAAAATTCTATCAACAAATTAGTTATGGTGTAGAAATTCTTGTCTGGGATGATACATGATTCAGTTCCATGGAAGTTGTATATTTTTGGGGAGCTCTTCTAGATGCATTTATCCAGTGCTCTCTTTCTCCAAGGATTGGTTTTGTAAAGTGAACTCTCGGTAGGGATTATCCGATCCAATTGAGATATGCTCTGCTACGTTTAAACTGATTTGGTCAAGATCCATTGGGCTAAAAAAATCCTTCTTCCATTAGATGATGTGTCAATTTTTTTCTTCTTGATGGTTCTTGTTAGTCTCCAATTCTAATGCTTGTTTGGTCCATGATAGCAGAACAAACTTATTTGAAAAGCACTACCTTATCGGTTTATCGGTTGGACATCTCTTCTGGTTCCAACGATACATCAATTGTTCTATTTTCTCATTGGTGTGAGGATATTCTATGGGTGAGATGAGGTTCCATGTTCCCACAATGGTCCAATGGGGATGTTTTTGGTGGAGTTCATGCCCATCATTGGGTGATCCCACAATAGTGATTTACAATTTTTGGCCAAACTAGACACTGAAATATTTTTTTTAACTAAATCTTCACTTTCGGGCACCTATAGAAGTTAAACTGTGAGGAATTTGAAGATAATGCAAACTAGAGTTTCATGAAATTTTTTCTATAGATTCTAAATATATATTTTTCAAAAATTTTGGAATCAGATTACACTTTTTTTTCTGTCTCCCTCAAAAAGTAGTTTTTTTCAAAAAACAACATTTTTAAAAAGTGACGCTCACCGTATAATGCATAAATTATTTTCCATGAAGGATAAAATTATAATTATTTTGAATTTGGATTTATAACTCTAATATCTAGTGCTTCCACTTGGTTAGATAATTTTTTATTGAATATTTTTTCTTTAATCAAGTTTCAAAGTCAAACCAATTACAATTCAGACATAGCGCAACCGTTTAATGAGTAACTTTTTTTTGTATGTATCAAAATTCAATTTTGTTTTTTCATTGGATCAAGGACTTCAATATCAGGTGCACTCATATTTTTCAAAAAGAAATTGATAATCTTTTATTTTTCCACATGTGCAGAACAAAGAGTTTGATTTTCAGTGAAAAACCTACATTCACAAGAACTAAAAAACAAATATAATAATTAAATTAAATTTATTTAATATTATAATTTTTGTGAAGCTTATAATAAGGAATACATACTTACAAAAAATTAATTTTAAATGAATTCATTTGATCCCCCAAAAGGTAAATCAAAGTGGTTTTTTATCAGCATTTTGATAGGTGTAAAGGAGACTCCATTATAGGTATGATTTAAAACTAGTGGGGTTCTATCCAAGGGGTTTTGATCTAAGTTAGTTCGATCAAACCATATTTAATTGGAATGACTTAAATGGAACTTTTTAAGGAGTAAATCATTATATTTTCTAAAAATATGTGATTTTAGCAAACATTAGAATCTCCCAAAAATTGTAAACCAGTTTTGTGGGATCACACCATTGGAACCAATGATGGGAACGAACTCCATCGATGACATCCCCATCGGACCATCATGGGAATAGGAGACCTCATCCCATCAATAGAAGATTGTCATGCTGATGAAAAAATAGAACCGGTTGGAACCAAAAGACACATATGACCAATAGACCAATAAGGTGGGGGTAGTTAGTTCCATTTTTTGTATTGTGGTAAGAGTCATACAAGTAATGCTATGTCAGGCTGAGGAACTGTTCTTGGAGGTTCCAAATGATTTTCATCTTTTTTATAAGAGTGTGTTGGCAGTGCCACCTGAATCACAATTGTTTGGTGTGATTCCAAACACAAACAATGAGGTGCAGTTGTGTAAATCTCATAGAGAGAAGCTACAAGCTACCATGATGATTTTTTTGAGTGAATTTATATCAGAGTCTTTCTTAGCATGGCTTAATACATGTATAAATTATATTCTCTCTACAGATAAGCTTGGGGGGAAAGTATTTTCTTGATCTTGTGAAAAGTGGCAAGGAACTTGTAGAGAATGAGACATTGGTAGAGAAACATTGGATAGTCTAGATGCATTTGAAGGGAGCTTGGAGTGGATAAAAATGGTTTTTGGTTGAAATGTTGAGTTTCCATGGTAATGCATGTGTGAGATTGTTTTGAAGAACTCAAAGAGTCTGTGGGATGAACTTTTTGAAAACCTGTTTGTTAGTAGGATGAAACAAATAATAGCTAATGGATTTATAGATCTATGTGAGAGAGTTAAGGTTGGTAAATGCCTTGAAGCCATAGTTACATCTCTGGCAAGATACAAAGATGTTGAAACCCATTTACACTAATTAATGGGTATGTGCAGGATAATGATGGGCTAAAAAGTGGCGATATGATGATTATGTGTAGGGTATGTGGCTGACGACTTTTATTTTACCCCAAATTGATGAAATGAAAAGGGTTTTTAAAGAAGATTCTCAACATTCCACCAATATAAATTATGCTTTACTTTGAATTTATTAAATAATTATTATTTATTTTCTATTTGAATTACGACTAAAGTCCTAATTGATAGGCTAATTGAAAAAAATCTATAGCTTTCAAATTGTATCATATTTTTTGAATTTGAAACATGTGTCACATTCTATGCTTCACACAGTATAGGATTAAAAAAAAAGATTGAATTTCATGAAGTTTTGACCAAGTTAAGATGGTCAGAGATACGATTTTTATATTTTCTAAAAGTTGTAATAAAAAATTCATAGTTAATTATTTACTTGGAAAAAAATACAAAACATTATGCATCACATCGGGACATGAGTCCTTTACTTATATCTAAAATATTATAAAAAAATATTATCATTTTATTGTGGTTCGGATGGTCAGACAGACACCTACTTATTTTTTCCCTGAAATATAAGTGCTACTGCATTGAAATTTCAAAATTTCACCAAATAGATTTAAAAAAATAAATAAACCTAGTAGTTTAGAAACTACCTTGAATTTTCTTCAGATTCTATTCTTACATATTTTTGAAATAGTATAGATAAATTATTCAAATTTTAATGTCAAGTTGCCTAACTCTGATTTTTCGCCATTTAAGGGCCTTCTTTTTCCATGATGATCCTGGACATACCCTAACTACTAGTGAGGGTTGTCTTGTCAAGAGAGGTGACCTAAAAAGTGTGAATTTACCTAGGTTGAGTTTTAGATTTATGATGATAAATGATAAAGACTGGTTTGGTCGCCTTCACGCTTATTTTAGAACTGAGGTTAGTCAAATAAAAGATACCATAGATGAAGGATCTAAGAATATTTTGGAAGACCTCCTAAGTTTTCTTCATGCACATAAATATCATTCAAGGATAAATGATTTAGCACCTTATTTGCAAGAGAAATGTGTACATTTTATCTCAACATTGATTGTTGAGATTGAAGAACATCTTGCACATTTTTCAGAAGCTCTCTATCAAGAAATGAAAAATGAGGAGATGCCAGAAAAAATGAACAAGGAGACACTAGAATCAACAATTATAGTGGGAAGGGAAATTTTCTTAGAAAGGCTTTTAGTTGCTCTTTATTTTCATTCAACTTCCCTTCCACTTGTTCTTGGCTTGCCTCAGCTCTGGTTTGTCGAGAACAAAGCTTTAGTTTGAGGGAAAGGATCTTCAACTTTCAAATATTCCAGTAGTAATTTTGATTACCCTCTTCTAGACAGTTCTAGAAGACAAATACTAATGAGAGGGGTTGGTTTGAAGCCTGAATCACAAGATAAAAATAATAGCACCAAATTGAATAAAATGAAAAGAACTATGCACAATCTTTGTATCAGAGCTCATAACATGTGGATATTATGGATAACTGAAGAGCTTTCAGGAATTCTCACAAGAGATCTAAGGGAGGATAATTCATTATCCATGACAACTCCTTTGAAGGCCTATATTCTCATTTGGATTTCATATTTTGTTTGTTGTGGCTTATGGAGTTGGTTTCATTTCCATGATTCATCTAATCATTGATCTCTTCTTGCAGTTTCCATGAGATTTCTTCTATTTTTTATTTAAGTCATTATGTTTTATATCTAGATATATTAATAATTGAATGAGAATAAAGCATCTAGAGTAAATAGCTACATTTGATTCTTTCAGTCACTTCAAACTCTTTAATGCCCAATAAATGGAAAAGACTAACATGTGCCCTTTCAATCCTTCCAGTCCATATAAATCATGGAGATGCAATCTGTAAGTATGCAAAAGAGTATCAAAGGGGAGCCAAAAAGTTAGAGATTTTCATAGGGCCTATGAATCAACTCTTGTTGTTTTTATATGAAAATATTACTATTTGTTTTCTATTTATAATATCAATCAATTGGCGTCATTTGGGAACTCCCATTTTTGGGAATTCAGTAAGAGTTCTCAAAAAAAGTATGATGACATCTACTGTACAACTGAACTATTGTTCCACTGCACTATAAATGTTAAACCCCTACCATCCCTGCACTCCTTTCATTCTACTCTACATGGTTGATAGAAGAGCCACTTTTCACTTTATTATTGTTCATCCTTTTTCTTTACATGCTACTTTGGATTTTACACTCAACTTCAAAAGTGATTTGCATGCCCCCTTAAAAAATGGAAGCTAATTTTAAGAGTTAAAATTTTGAAATTTGTATAGACAACTCAATCTACATGTCCCTTAATATCAATTTTATAGATAAAAATAAGTTCTCCTGTGAACTATGCAATTTGATAGTGGAAAATTTGAAAATAAAATATCACTTTTAACATCTCATAATAGAAAAGAAAAGAATAAACATACCTCGATTCCAAGTTCTCTATATAAATCCTTAACTTTTGCAACATAAGATGGATCTGCTTTTCCATAATTAGCCTAAAAAGTATCATAATCACTATTAGTCAACAAGTAACTAGTTAAATTATTAAAAAGAATGGATCATATGGATCATATGGCTTGACCGCATACAAATTTGAAAAAGTAAAATTAATTGAAACCATGGAAAATGACTTACCACAAGATTCTACACAAATCATGTCTAATGCAAAAAAAGGGGCAGAGGTTGCAATCCAGAATCAGGCGTTGTGCTTTATTTCTCCATATTGGTGGGCTACCTTGAGAATAAGGTTTTGACTCACTACTGCATTTTGGCGGGCTACGATTGAAAATAAGGTCTTCATGAAGGTTTTAGAGTATGTTGATTAAAATGCAAATTATGCTTATAAAATATTTTTTTTTCCTTTTTCCTCTAGATTATTTCGTTGCTTATTCTTATCTTTTGTTTTTTGTCTTCCTTTTGCTTTTTTTTTGTTTTTCAGGTTCTCTTATGGTTTTCATTAATTTTTATAATTTGGTGGCTTTTCGTCAATTTAGAAGAAACTTTGGTGTTCATATGATGAAACCACAAAAAAAAAATTTATTCCACAAAAAATATTTATTAGTAATTTTATTTGTAATATGTTATTATTAATTATGGTGGGCTACGATTGAAAATAAGGTCTTGATGAAGGTTTTAGCATATGTTCATTAAAATGAAAATTATGGCCAAGATTTTAATAATGAGCTCATTTATTTAGTTATTTATTTAGTCATTTATTTAGTTATTTAGTTGTGATTTTACCCGATGACCAAATTGGTCACTTATAAACAACCGAATTAGTCATTTATTTGCAAAATACTACTAGTGTTAGTCACATGACTAAAATTTTTAGTCACATGACTAAAAGTTTTAGTCACGTAGTCATTTATTTTCCAAATTCTACTAGTGAAATTTAAAAGGAGTTGTTTTCTTTATAGCATCCACTTGGGTATTGACATGTTGAGTTGGTTGAGGGGGATTTAATTGAATGAATCCTTTGTTCTATTTCCTAAAGGGTTGGTGATTGTTTTGATTTACAGATTCAAAATTCTCAGGTCTATTAGAGGTGGATTTTTTTTTACTCCTAACCGAGTTTTGATAACCATGTAGGGTAGTACACAAGTGTACAAAGGAAGGAAATTTCATTATTTCAAGCTTATCTTGTATGTTAGTTTGTAATTTTTTGATTAACAGCCATTGAAGGCGAGGATCGGGAATATTTATGTTGATTTGGGAATAAAGTGATTGATAGTATGAAATAAGGTCAGTAACTTTTTCATCGTCTTTTTGCTTACATATCTTCAAATTGGATAAATTCATCTTAGGATTCATGTGCACTTGGAAATGGTTTATAAAGGCCTCAAAAAGTTCATTCAATGAAAAAATTGAGTTATTCAATGATGAGGAAAAAAATTATAAGGCGATATCTTTCAAGGATCTAGGGAAAATTTTAGCCAAGAGCTTATCCTCAATGACAAAATCACTACATAAGGCAGTATAAGTGGAAACATGGTTAGAAGGATCTCCTTTCCCCCCATATTTCTCAAACCTAGGAATATCTAGACCTTGTGGAATTAGTGTTCTCAATATCTCCAAGGATAAGGGATTTCTTTTGACATAGTATGTAGGTTGGCCATTTTTATTTTGATTTATGGTGTAAATTTTCTTTTGAAGGGATGAAATAGTTTACAAAAGTTGATTTATGATGGCATCGTTGTTTACATTTTGAGATGGAGGTGTATATGTGTTCGAGGGGAAAGTGAATGGAATAATAATAGGAGGAAAAGTGGTAGGAGATATGAAGGGTGATGCCACAAAGGTACTAGGAATGTTAGTGGAAATACCCAGGGTAGGAATGAATTTACTAGTAGGTTGCATCGGTGTTGTACCTTGAGGGTTTGTATATGTAGGAATAGAGACAATGATTGTGAGAGGAATTTGGGTTCCTCCTTGACTTTGGAAATTGTTCAAAGGTTGTGCACAACTAGTGGTTGAGGTAAGATGTTTTCAAAGATTTGAGCTAGGTTACACACAAGTTCAACTCAGTCACTTTCAATCATGCGATGTATGTTATCTATGGTAGGTATAATAGTGGTTGAAATGTTTTCAGTACTCACTTGATTTTGTAGGTTTGCTAATTCTTCATGAATTTAGATTATATTTTCTTGTGGAATATTAGGAATCATTGTTTCAACATTTGTCACACTACTTGAAGGAAAAGAGATATTAAGGGTATGGTCCATACCTAGCGAATTAATGTCAACACTAGTAGTGAATGAGCTAGATAACCCAAGATCCACAATGATTGTGTTATTGCAGGATGACATGAGTTTCAAACTATGTCTCACTAGTATAGTATTGGCAATAGGACACCAAGCTGTAAAGTTCATGCAAGGGACAATTAATGAATGTAATGAACACATGATAAATGATAATCTCTAATTCTAATTCAAATGAAATGAAGCTAGATGTAATGAAATGAATGAAATGGAGATTCTACAAAATGACACAAAAGTGTAATAACAACAAACTAAAACATAAAAAAAAGAATTTAATGTTGAAAAATGTAGTTTAAGATCTGGCATTGGACTAAATCATCTAGAGGGGTGTATGAGTCCCAATCATGGTTTTTCAAGGATTCAAATAGTGAATAACAGTCACCATAAAATACCTAGAAATTAGGCAAAACAACTTGTACTAGGACTAAATTTCCTAGAGGGGCATATGAGTCCTAGATTAGGGTTTTCGCACAAATTTAGGAAAATTCTGAGTGAATGTTAAGCTTTTTATTTTGTATGATATCTAGACTAAGTGCAATTACAATTTTCAAATGGAATTTAATGATGCAAGATGCAAAATTACAACCTATATGTACTTTCACTAATTCAAAATTTTGAAACCCTAGATGGAAATTAACTAATGCAAGAACTAATGCAAAGTTAATGTAACCTATATCTAGGAATATAATGCACTCCAAATCAGAAAATGAAATTTTCTAAAGGGTAGGTTCACCGAAATGAAATGTTGAAAATTGGTGTCCTATGTTTTAGGACCTAGAACAACAATTTTCTCCAAGTTTCAATCAAGGAAACCCTATAGATCTCAATCCAAGGGTGGAATGAAGGAAAGAGATCTAAAATAAGGTGTCCTAGGGTATGATTAAAGGCTAAAGAGGGATTCACCACTAAGCTATGGCTTGGAAAGATAAGAAACATAAACAATATGCAAGATGTAAACAAATGACCTAGAAATGAACTCAAATTAGAGTTTAGTAAATTGGAAAAGTACAGAGGTGCACCTAGAAAGTGAAGAGGCTTGAATAAGGGTCTAAAATCCTAGAAATGATTTTTTTTGAAGCACACTAGGACTCATATGACAGTAGTGGCGATTTAGTCCTAGTTTAGGGTTTCAAGCCAAAACTACAATCTTGAACTACTGAATCAGGATCTACATAAAAAGTTTGAAAATAGGTATAATGGTACTCATATGCCACAAGTGGTGATTTAGTACCAGTATTAGGGTTGCTAATTTTTTTTGATATCCTCTAATGCTTTCTTTTATCACCCCTCCTACAAAATATCTAGTTTTGAAACACTGAATTCTATCCTATAAGTGGCATTCTGTGACTTTGCAAGTAATGTGACAACTTTGAAATATTGAAAAAAATTCACCAATATTGCTCTTCAATATATCTCCAACCAAACTTTACAAATCACACATCAAAGAGAGGGAAACATGTTGTTTTGGTAGTGGATAGGGGTTTGACTTGGTCAAACTGCATTTTGGTAATCAAACCTTGAAATGAAATCAAATGAAATGGAGGAATGATGAATGAACAAATATGCATTGTTGCAACTCACAAAACCCTTGAACAAAAGGTTGCAATATTGTAAGTAATGGCTAGCATGAATTTGGATCTTGACTTAAAGGCTTGCTTGAATAAAAAAAACCTACATCACAAATGTTAGCTCAAAAACAAAAATGATGCATGATGACTTTGACATGATGCTTGATGCTTGAATAATTCTCCAAAAATGCTTGATAATCACTCTTGAATTCTCTTTAATGATCTATAATTCTTTGACTTGAATTATCATAAGATCACTTAAATTGCTCGAAGAAAATATGTGAATAACCTAGTATGTATACTTGTTTATGCCAAATTTCCCAAAATTACAACACTACAAGCTGGCATTATATCTAGGAGAATAAAATCCTACTAAGAATTTGAATTAAAATTAGGTCTAAGCTAAGTAGGACTCATATGCTAGTTGGGGTGTATGAGTCCCATTAGGTTAAGCTTGGGACACATTATTCAAGAAAGGTTTAGTTTTATGTTAAATTCAAATATAGGCTATGAAACCTAGGTGGGACCCATATGCCCAATGTGGAAAATGAGTCCCAAATCACTAAATCTAGGCCATACAAACCAAAATCATTAAATTATAATTGGCTACTTGATCTATGTTGGGATTATCCTCAAAAAGATGCATTAATTAAGGCTTGTGGATGAAAAATAGGAGAAAATAAGGCATAAAGAAGCCCAAGTTTTAGTAGTGACGTACCAAACAAGTGTGAAAATGTAAAGGATAACATTTTTCTACACTACACTCCAAAATTTGCTTACTCTAATTAATAGAGGAGACAAAGTGTCTTACCTCCTTATTTTCTAATTCCTCAAACCTAGAAGCCTTTCTATACATTAGTGGAAGGGATAATATCATTCAATATGGTCACCCTATTGAAAAATAATACACTTAAATAAAGTGAGAATACTTATTCAATTACATATTTTCATCATACAATCACTTATTAATTTTCAATCTATTGATTGCAGCAAAAAAGGACAAAATTTAAATAGTCATAAACTTTATGTTATTACATAAAATTCAAAAATTCAAAATGTTTTGGAAAATTGGTAGAGAAAAGAACAAAACCCAAAAACTTTTTTCTAAGAATCTCAACAATTTAAGAGCAGTTCTATCTGTAATCCATCTTTGTAATGTGTGTTTGGTATTGTGTCATGGTTTATTCTTGATGCTATCTTAGAGGTCTGACATGATATAGGTTCTCTTGAGACCATGATGTTTGCATCAAGTTTCATGTGATCTCCTAGGAGGAGATGGTTAGATCATGATGTCATGTTGGGTTCTTGATTCTATATTTGGAGCTTTGACATTGATTTTGTTGGTTCTCTTGGTATTGAGTACATTGGTATTTTTTTTGGGAGATTCATGGTAGTGTGGTATTACATTTGGAGCTTAGTATGGATTGATTGCTGGTAGGTTCTCATGGATACTAGGAGACTTGGGTGAGATTGGAGTTCTCTTAGTATTAAAGATGATCAAGATGGTTACTCTTTGGAGGTTTTAGAGAAAGACTAGGGAGTGTTCACCTAGATATGGGAGTGAGTTCATGATGGAACTATAGAGGAGATTATTCTTGTAGTGAGTCATGATGAATTGGTTATCTTGGAGGATCTTTCTCATTCCCCACTCTTGGTCTACTTGACGGTTTATCATCTAATAAGTATTTTCTGTCCTATTTTTAGATGTGTTATATTTTATGCTTTATATTTCATAGATATGGATCTTGAGCTATGAATATGTAGTTTCTTAGGATTCATTTTGAGAGATGTTTAACATGGTTACCTCCTTGTATAGATGATTTTATGTTATCATTCATTTACATGAAGAGTTTAGGATATGGTTATTGGGTTGATTTCTTGATTTGGGAATAGTTACTTTGAGTTTGATCTTCCTTGGTTAGAGGGGCTTACATCCATGTTGTTATTACATTATTCATATATTGCATTTTCTCCTTGAGATTTAGTAGATGGGTGTTGTTAAGGATTTTCATTTTCTATTGTAATGAGATCATACTTGACACAACATAACATTTTCTCCTTGAGATTTAGTAGATGGGTGTTGTTAAGGATTCTCATTTTCTATTGTAATGAGATCATACTTCAAGTTATTGCTAGGACATGTTATGATTTATAGGGTTTCTCTCTTCATTTTATGGTTCCTTCCTAGAGGTTCATGTTATTATGACTCAGGAGGATGGTGGTGACATATTGTAAGAGTATACAACTCTTTGGGTTGAAATTGTGGATCATTTTTTTTCCTTGGTACTTCATTTTTTGGTCATTTATCATGCCCTGGTATAGTGTTGATTGGTATTCTTCATATGCCTTGATCTTTTTCAGATTTGACATTACCCATGCAATGGGATTTCCTAGGTATGTGTGTGATTCTTTGACATGCATGATACAAGGAGCTTTGATTAAGATTTATGGCTTGCATATATTGTTGGCATGATTTTATTGATGTTGTTGATATTAACAAGGTACAAATGGTTGGATGTATTAGGATGTGTTGTGGATGCTATTTATGATCATGTGGGTTTTTATCTTTGGTAGTAGCTTGGATACTTTGATATTAGTTGGATTTGATGCTTTTGTTCTTTAGATTGGTGCATCTTCACCATGACACGCTCCTTTTCTTTTATAGGTGGCATGTTGGAGGATGAGAGGAATTCTTACTTGATATGGTGGTCACATTGGTTTTATTGTAGGTATCTTGATAGAGCTCACAAAAACATACTTGAGATTCATGTGATTTCATGTATGGCTATGATGATGCATTTCATTGATTGAACCTTATACAATGTATACAACAAGTGAGAAAATGTTAGGATTTGGTGTTGTACACCATTACATAAAATGCTATATTATAATATTTAAAATAAAGAAAAATGTATAGGTGGGTTACCAAAATGGGATGGATGAACCACTTAGGGACCTATTTTTCCTTCTATTTCATTAGGAAATGAGATCCACACAATGAAATGACTATAAAAACTTAGGTGAATCAAGTCAAAGTGTGAACCTTCAAATTTTCTTTTTTGCAAGGATGGAGGTCCTAGTCAAACAACAATTTGGGGAGAAAACTAGAAATAGTAAATTAACTCCAAAATGAATACACCTTGGAATGGATAGATGAAACTAAAAATAAGTAGAAACATAAATCAAATCACAAATAAGAGAAGAGCATAATGATTTTTACTAGTCACCAAAAGTCTGTTGGTGAACCTGATCTGGGAGTCATTTGTTCGGGGGGAAATGGGTCTCGAGTTAGGGTTTATTTGCAACTTTTGGGAGCCTTTACTATAGATTTGAATGTTTCAATTTTCCCAAGTTTCAGGTTCAAAAATCTAGAAATAAATTATGTAAGTGAGTTTCTATGAGATGACAACTTTTACGAAAATGTTTGCAACTTTGACAACTTCTCCAATTTTTCTCTTCAAGAGATATTCAAGATTTCTTCCACCTAAATTTGAAAACATAAATCAAAATGGAATTTTTTTTGTTTTTAGTATATGGGGGTTTGCCTTGGTCAAACCCCATTTTGGTAATTAAACCTTGAAATGAAATTAAATATCATGAAATGAATGATGATTGAACAACTCCATGTCACAACTCACCAAACCATTGAATAAACCTTGGAATGTAAATTTGTAACTTGCATGAAATGGATTCAATGGATGCGGATCTTGAACCTTGGATCTTGACATGAAATAATGCTTTGAGTGCTTGAATGGATCATGAAACCTACATCATCATATCAACTCCAAAAACATGCATGATGCAAGAATACTTTGATGTGACAATTGGATCTTGATTGCTGCAATGAATCTTCAATAAATCTACTCTTGAATGCCTTGAATTACTCTTAACCAATGTTACTATAATTTTTCTCGCTTGAAAATATTAGATGAAACTTAGTGAAATGACCTTATATTTATAGATATATATCCTTAATTTCCCAAAGGTCAAATATCACAAGCCGAAAAATGAATATGGATTTGAAAATGTTAGAATATCACTAAAAACATAATTAAAATTTAGGTACTAGGTTTGAGGGAGGACCCATTCACCCATGGGTGAATGGGTCTTAGGTCCCCAACCTTAGGACACACATTTCTCAATGATAAGTGTTATGTTAAGGAATTAATGAATGTCAAGTTTCCTCTTTGGAAAGTGTAATTAAATAGGCTTGTATTTAAATTAAAGGGGTCAATTAAGGTAAATTAAGCTCAATTCATTAAAGAATCCTTAAATAAGTGTGAAAATGTAAAGGGGTACACTTTACAACACCAAAATAAGACACAATTAAGTCTATTTTAATATTAAATCCAAATTAAATGTGAAAATGTAAAAGGGATACATTTTTCTACACTACAATATTATAATTAAATAATTTTTTTTGTGGTGCACCTAGGAAGTGTGTTTATCCACATCAAATAATCATTTGGGGACCACTTGTAAATTTGTATTATAATATTGGGTTTATTATTTTATGTGTGGGGAGGATAGGATAGTAATTTAATATTGGGGAAAACATTTAATAAAGTGAAAACTTAGTAACCTATATTAAATGAGGTGTCAATGGTTTTATTTTTACATGGTTTTATCTTTCCACTTGTTTGTATTTGTGTGAGTTTGTAACTACAAAATAAAACACATGTTTAGTTGCTAAGATTGGTTGGGTGAGTGGGATATCATTATTGAGTCTTTTTGAGGAGTGCATATGTGATGCATGGCATGGGATGTGTGGATTCATGCTTGGAAACATGGAGGATATATTGGAGAGGCTTGTTGCTTCAAAAGTATTCATAGTAACTCTGTGAGTGTATTGTTTTATTGTTGAATAATAGATGGAGTAAGGATGCTTTTGGAGGTTGTGTTTCTCCCTCTTGAGGTTTTCCCAAGGTATATCTTGTATTGTCTTCTAGATTTATCTATTTTGATCTATGCATTATGGTTATTTCATAAGATCGTATGCATGTTTTTCTCTTATAAGGTTATGTAAAAAATGGAATAAGAATGTGGGTATGATGCATTATTCTCTAAAAATTTCTAGGAGCTATAGGGTTCACTATTAACTCTAACATGGCATTGGAGCACCAAATATATGTCTTCATATCCAAATTTTGAGAGATACATCCTTTTGAGAAAAATTGACTCATCATAGAGTGAAATAGGCATCATTGTTGAGTCGAGAATGGCCAAAAGCCTAAGGATTAGCTATTTTTTCATCAAAACCAAAGCAGTTGCAAAAGAATTAGGGGCCTAAGTTTTTTTTTTGGATCTATATGAGTTCTAGGTCATTATTTCTACCAAAAATATTAGGTACCAAAAAGTGAGAAAGTTTTTCTTTCAGTTTTTATTAATAATTTTCATAAAAAATAAAAATATCAAATAAAAAAAGAAGATTTTTTTTGGATGTTTTGTACCCAACCTACAGTCTACATAGGCATTGAAGGCTTGTGGGCCCCATTCACTAGTGGTGGTAATCTCTTTTTCATTGCTTGGTTGCATCCTTCTATTGTAGGTGATCTTACCCCACACCACCAACAAAACCTGATAAGAATCACTAATATTCCAACATATTTTTTGATTTCTCTAGTTAGACTTCAATGCCTATGCATGCAGGAATATTTTGAGCATCCTAGAGCATATTTTGGTGATATTTGGATTACAAAAAAATACTCAATAAAAGTTAGATCATTATTTTCTATTTTGAAGTTCATAACTTTTTGCTTGGATCTCTAATTTTTGTAATTCTTGTGGTGTTGGAAAGGTATTTCAAATTTCGTCAAATCCATTCATACATTTTTCCCAAAATTTTCCACATGCAATTTTCTTTTTTGTGATTTCACATTTTTATCAATTACTTGAACTTCTTGACACCTAAAAATAATATATTTGCATAAAATGATTTCATTTGATATGCTTTATATTTATTGAGGTTATCAATCTTTAAATTTTCATTTGAAAAATTATCATTGGTTTTTCGATTAATCTTTCTATGGTCATCTTGGAAAAGGATACTAATGAGTCTTGGTGAAATGACATCCTAACACGTCTCAGATGTCTTGATCTTTTTCCTTATATTTATGGACTCATACATGTACTAAACACACTAGGGAGTAGATTAACATGGGGTATTATAAGTGCTCATGTTGTAGGAGTCATTTTTACTAGTGTTGATCATAACACTATGTGTATTATATCAAACATTGATTTTCCTCACACACTTTGGACTTGAAAAGTGAGAAGATCTATTGAGACCCTCATACTCTCCATTCTCAAAGGATCTTTCTCTATATTATCTAATTTTTCTTGTAGATGTGGATTTTATACCGTTTTATAATGATACTTTAGAGGAGCTTGAGTACATCATAAGTCTTAAATGTTCTAATGATTTAGAGACTTGTCTTCATGTTCCCATGTTTTATATTGAGACCTGATATCCATCTTGTATTTTTCTTGATCAATATGGCATGTTACCATATCCTTGGCCCCTATTGGTTTAGTACATTAGCACATTCATCTTTTAGATGCAACAACTTGGGATTCATATCTTGCATAGATATCATATTTTCTTTATAGAGTCTCATATTGCAAATTTGGAGAATTACTTTGAGCACATTCATCTTCTCTTTTTTGATAATTACATCATCATTGTTGGCCCATTACCATCATCATCTTTAGAGCTTGTTCTATATCAAAAAATTCTAGATTGACATCTTCTCTTTTTGACATGTGGACGCTTGAGAAATTTTTAAAGACACACTTCATTTAGATTTAGATTCTTGATTTTTTCATCTTTTGAGAATGGATTCTCCAATCACCAGTGGATCTATTCTTCCCTAATGGGATAAATGTTGTTTGTAGGAAGTTAAACATTTTTTGTCTTCAAGTGTTCATCATTGGCACAAGATCTCATTCTTTGTGGAGGGATTCATATCCTCTTTCTCTCTCTCATAGTTGGGGGAAATCTATTGTACTTGTGTGATAGAATCAATCCTTGGGGGGTTACATTGATTCCTCCTATCTTTCCTTAACTAGTACACTTATTTCATTTCCTCTCTTATGGAGATGATTTTTTCTCATGTGATTTTCTCCTTTTATTTGGTTATGAGAGATTTACTTTTTTATACATGGGTACCTCATCAAGCCTTGTAGTTGGGACCCATCCATGCATCCATCATTGCATTTATCATCAACGTTTTTTTTTCTCCCTAAGTTGATTTTAAGGAGTGTTGAAGTAACAAGGAAAATAACCTAATGATTAATTAATCATTAATTAATTATTAAGTTCCTTATTATTTTAGCTAATTATGAAAAAAAATGAGGAGTGTTTTTTTACTATTAGATTGGATTATTTATAGGTCAAGTTGTCTCATTGTATAGGATTAAGACACTTGTCTTAATCTAATCAAATCCTCACATAAGATTTGTACTTATACTTTTATAAAAATCCATTTGTACATTTTAATCATTTCTCTCTTGGGTACATAACAAACCAATTTCTTTGATCTCTTCTTTATGATAGAAATTTTGGTTGTAGTGGATTTTTGGTAGTTGTGGGGTTTAGTGTCAACTCCAATAAAAAATATATTTTGGAATAACAATTGACAAAAGTAAAAATGAGTAATGAAGAATTGATAGAAAATGTAAAGTATTTAAGACAGAATATTTATGAAAGTATGTGAAAATGACATTTGCAAAGAAGAAATGGTAAAAGTATAAAATAAAAATGTAGAATTAGAAAAGATAAATAGGTCACAAAAAATCAAATATCAAAATTGAAAGAAAAAATGGTTATTTATATTAATTGCTTGTAGCATGCTGGAAGAAAAACAAGCCTGTAAGGTCAAATATTTTATAATGTGATATTTTGTGTGATACAAAATATTTTTTCTCTTCTTTTGATAGATGTAATATATCTAAAGATTCTCAAAATAGAAAGTGTAAGGTTAGAGAGAAATGTGTTGAAATCTACAAGTATTGCTAGTTGTGATGATAAAACTAAAAGATTTTTTACAAATAATTTTGGTTTTAAGATTATGAAATTAATGGGTTACAATGGAGAAATATTGGAAAATAGTGGGCAAAGAATGAATCCAAAGAACCAAGAGTGAGGCCAAAGAATGAAAACCTTTGGCATGTTCAAGGTCAAAAATCTACAAATAATATTGCAAGTAATATAATTACAAACAAGTTAATTCAAGACATGAAATGTTCCCAATGTTCTTATTGTAAAAGATAATGTATAGAAAGGAAACATATTGGGATCTTCATCTTTGTACTACTTGTGGGTTGAAGAATCATTTCGAAAAGATGTGTTCGAATAGAGAGTTGAAGAAACATTTTATGAAAGATTGATATAGATGAATTGCATGTGTATTTTATTGAAAAAAAGTGTCAAATATGTTTGAAATATTGTATAAACATTAATCTTCGCATGCCAAGAAAAATAGAAGTCAAACAAGGTTTGAGTGTTTGAGTTAAGTGATTGATGATTGTTTGTTATGAATCAAAGGGTGTCATTGTCTCAAAAGGCATCATGCAATTTGGAAGACTATAAATCTTTGCTAGTGATAGTGAGTTTGTCAGAAGATTACTTCCAAATTGTAGTTTTGTAGATTAAAAAATCAATTCGTAGACATATTCATAAAAGAACTAACAAATAACAATTTTGAGCCCTTAAGACAAAAATTTGGGTGTTGTAGATACTTAAACAATAAGTAGTTTGCATTAAAAAGGAGTGTTGAAATATAATTATTTCTTCATATTTGTTTTATGAGAATTTTAGAATAGAAAAATATATTTAATATTTCTTAATGAGTTTTCTATTGCTGACATGTAGCTATCTTAAATACAAATTGAATACCCTTAAGATTCTAAATTTGTGTACTCGTAAATCATTTTCGATAGAAATTATTTTGTGCAAAAACATTGCCTCTTTCCACCAACAGCTCGATACAATAAAGTGATATCACGCGTCCGGTAACATGTTCAGTAAAGGAGTCGCTTTATGCAAATCTGTCGAGAATTTCTGCTATGGAAGGACTAGACGGACGATCTAAGAAAATACAAGCAATAAAGGAAAAGCAACTGTAGACTGAAACAATCGACAATAAAACATTCGTGATTCCACAGTTGGACTGTGGACGTGTTGTATGAAACTTTTGACCATTTCCAATTTTCAATCAATTCACAAAAACATTCATCCTTATCACCATTAACTTAATGATGTGCTGGCTAATTACTGAGCGGATTATCAACTTTCATAATAGGATAATTGTGCAAACTCTCAGCAAGCCGACAACTTCAAAATAGTTTAACTATGGAGCTTGCGGAAGAGGCTCGATATTACTTAAGTAATATATAAATAAATGTATATTATGCTGCACTGACAAGTTGCGCTGTAGTGTTCAGAATGCTACAATACACATATAACAGAAGCTTTAAATTCTGGGCTTTGTTTATTGTATAGGTTTATACATCAAGTGACAAATTTGTCGTGCTTGCGGCCTCTTTGTCAGCCGGTGAATTGTTTGTTAATTTAGTGTGAGCACTGTATTAACAAAGAATTCGTGACTGTTTAAACCCGCATAACCGGCTGAATATATTATTAGAGCGAAAATGAAAGTAAGAAGGAAGAATTGAAAAATATGCATTGAAGTGACTAAAGACATTGAATTTCCTCAACCGGAATGCAGGGAAATGCATTGAACTTGAAAACTGTTTTGTTTGTTATGCGGGAAGGGTAGGCAATAACAATGAGAGTAATAGTTTAACTGGGTTAACTTTCTTTTCGTTTTGACCACGGAATATTAATTTCCAAAGCAGCATCTTGGCAATTTCGTTTGTCACATGGCGGCATCGCTGTCAACTGTCGCGGAAACCTTTTAAACATTTTCATGTCGGAGACAAAATGGCAGAACACGGCTGACCTCATTTCTCCGCAACTTCAACGTTACGCCTCCCTCAATTTTTATATGAATGAAATGCTAGATTGAAAACGAGACAAACAAGGAGAGATCGAATGCAGAAGGAAAGGGAGAAAATGCATAGACGAGGTGTAAAGGTGTGGAAGAGCAGAGCAGGCATGAGAGTCAAAAGTGGGTTCAGATGCAGGCTACACGTCTTTCGCCCCAGACTTCGGGTTTTCTGTCTCTTGGACAAAATGAAGCATCCATTTCACCGTTTCTGGGTTTCACTGGCCTTGGCAGGGAAAAGCACATTCAAGTCATTACTGGGTGTCACTGCCAACGAACCTGCTTCTGTTTACTCGCCTGCCGCATGTTCTACCAATTCCTTCTACACGGAGGCCATTGCTGACTGCATAGATTTCATTAAGCGCTCCTCTGCACATCTGGATTCCGAACGTGTTAATGTCCACTGAATTTTGTTTTGACACTAGAATTGTATTACATAGTTTGTTTATACAACTGCAAGTTTTCCCTTTCTTGTCTAAATTTAGCACTTTAAAAAACAATGAAGTGGTAAAAGTGTTTGTCTGATTGAAATATTTCTGTATATAAGCAAAGCATATTGTACATGAACTCACAGAACGAGCTAAGTGCAGAAGAATGTTTCCTTCTTTTCTTAAAAGCCAGAAAGTGTAAATGTCGAATTCACAGCACTGAGTAGTAGTAATTGAGCTTTGGAATGCTTGTGAGTAATATCATACGCAAAACAAAACGTGACAGGATGTATGTTTTATGTTTTATTGGCAGAAACGACGTTTCATCTGTAACGGCCGTTTTTATCTCAGCCTGCAACGTACTTTTCGTAAAAAAATCTTCTTCTTTTTTCACGAAAGTTTTAGTATGTACCATTGTACATTATTACTTAAACAAAAATATTATTTCCATTCGTATATAATAAATTTACGAAAGAATGGAGTGTTTTCTTGAGCGGTAGAAAAGGAAGAGGGTAGAACTGGAACAATTTCACTAGAGAATAGGCCGAAGATTATAAAAAGTAATAACAAATCCAACCAGGAGAAAGTGGAAGCAAAGAAAGAGGTGTAGAGAAAAAATGAGTTTGGTGACTTCAAGACTTGGACAGAAGGCAAACTATATGGCAGTGATCCGGGAGCAGTCAAAACTAAAGAGATCTAGAAATTATCTCCAAGTGTCCACCACTGGTGGCAGTCTAACTATACCCTTGTTGAGGCTATTCCATCACTGCATAATACGGAAAACTAAAGTTCAAGGATCACACATCTATGCCGATGAAGAATCGAACCCACCACATGACATCGCATACATACCACATAGTGTTATGTGATAGTTCCAAGGAAAAAACAAATTCCATGAGAAAGTCACACCATTGAAAGGGTTAATTGTCAAGCATCTAAATGGAGATCAAACACTAGTTGATGAAAGCTTGAGAATCAATAAGATAGTGTGTAGCAATCAAAAGAGGTTGCACACCAAGACGGATTGGTTGACTCATATTCTCAAATGTCATATGTTGTAAGATATATTTTATATTCTTATATTCTAACTTTTCGGAGCCTCTTCTAACGGTGTTTTTATATTTTTTTTTAATATTTTTTTCTTCGAAGAATTATCTTAATAGTTAGCCTCTACATCTATTGAGGTTTCAAGTGTTATACATCCAAACTATTTATTTGATTTATTTTGGTGGTATAAAAAATCGTTTGTCCATTTACGGTGATCCATATCCTTGGTTTGATGGTTGTCAATCATTTGATAAAGAGTTTGTTGCTCATGGGATTATGGGAGAGAAAAACAAACAATGTTGATTATGTTGATTTATAATTATCAATCTCTATCTATCTATAAGTAAAAAATTATGTTTTCGATTGCAAATTAGTATTAGTATGTAAAAATACAATTTTTTGTTATATTTTTTACCAATTTATCAATATAAATAAATTTAAGTATTTCTAACTAGAAATCAATTTTGGTCAAAAATATGATATAATTAGATTACTAGATTCATTGTAGTAGCTAAATTAGATCTGGATATAAAATTTTCCAAATAAAAGTGTTTAGTAAATGAATATGTAACACCACTTTGAATCCAATCTACCAAAAAAATTAAATTAATAAAAAACTTGATGTTTGAACAACTAATAACATTCTCGAATCGGTCGGGTATCTGTCCCCCTATAAATTGCAGTGTGTCTGGTAAACTTTTTTCACGTGACCGATGGTGCTGGTGTAACACGCCCTCCGGTACCACGGGGATGATGGGGAGACTAGACATCATGACCTCTTTCTAGGATGCTTTAGCGAATCGAGCTAGGCCCACTGCCCCTAATTTTTTCATATTTTAATTATTTTTATATTATATATTTTATTTTAACTAAAATTATATTATGAACATTAAAATATAAGGTTGATTATCTTATCAAGAAAAAATACTAAAATTTATTTAAAAAATGTAAAAAATATGGTGCACTAGATAAAATATTCTATGTTAAGATGGTAGGATTTTTTCTATTATGGATAAATAGGTAAGACAAAAAGTGGCATCCCATGAGAATAGTTGATGATATTTTATATATTATATTTTATTATTACTAGAAATATATTATCAACATTCAAATATAAGGTTTATTATCTTATTAAGAAAAAATACAAAAAATTATTCAAAAATTAAAAAATATGGTGCACTAGATAAAAGATTATATGTTAAAATGGTAGGATTTTATCTATTATTTATAAATAGGTAAGATAAAAGGTGACATCCCATGGAAACACAGTTGTGTTTCAATACAAACACAATTTACTATTTATCTAGAAAAACATATTTAAAGATGTACTTTATAAATAAATACAAAAAAAATATGAAAGAAAAAGATAAAATTTAACTTCATTTTTTAGCATTTTATTAGAAATAAATTATAGTATGTATTTTACAATAAACTATATTCAAATATTTTTTATTTAAGAAAAATACATACATAAAATATAATAAAAATAAAAAATATTTTATTATTTTACATCATTTCAAAATTCAAGACATATATGTCATGTTTTAGTGATTCAAGCTATAAATTTGGATTAGTGTTAGTCGATTCTTTTATAAAGGTGTGACACAACATTGTGCTTTTACCCTAGTTTACATTGGTACCTATGTTGCAATGTATAAGCTAATGTTTTGCACTCATGAAATTGGTATTAGTTTATATTGGTATCTCTACGACAAAGTATAAACTAATATTTTATGCTCATGAAATTGATATTTTTTTGTATTTGTATCTATGTTACAAGTATAAGCTAATATTTTGCATTCATGAAATCTTGAGCTATGCTACCATATTGTGTTTTTTACAATGCAAATTAAATTCAATTTTGCTTCCTATCCATTTTTGAATCTAAGTAGTAGTTGATGAGCTCATTACTAAATGTTCCATTTGGTTGAAGCACAATAGTTAGTGGTATTATGAAAAACCACATATCAATATATTTGATGATTTTTTCTTTATTGGGGATCCTCTTATTTTCCATCTTTAGATAAAGCTCATGGAAAAATTCCTTGGATTTGTTGCAATTTATTCTCCCAAGCCAACTAAAGAAAAAATACCTAGGTCATTGTTTCATCAACCATTTAGATATTCAATAGTAATTACCTCAATTTTATGTCTATAATTTATATATCTTCTCTCTTTTATATGGCATGCCATTATTAATATATGAGAGTTTATAAAAGGATGCATTTTTGTTTCCACTACCAAATTATGTACATATAAGTTTTGGTAGCATATATGAGGTCTAGTTATAATGTGTGACAATATATATCTTTTGGTATAGTAAAAATATGAAAGCTAATAATTATATCAATGTAGGTGAGCAAGATGCAACACAATGCATATACATGGGTGTCTAGTTGGTTATCCAACTATTATTGACATCTTATATGGAATGCACTCCTTCGTATAAAGGAATTGACTTGAATACTCCTTAGCTCCTTGAGTTTTTTTTTAAACCTTCAACTCTAATAAAATTCAACTCTTAGAAACTTAGGATTTGATAAACTTCAACTTTGATATCACATAAAGGAAGATGCAAAGGATGAAATGTATAATATAACAAAAAAATATAGAGAAGAAGTGGAAACATGAAGATAACATTGATATGATTTCTATTTCATATACTTTTAAAAAATACAATATTTGTTAATATTGTTGAAATGAACTAGAAAATTGAGAGGGGGGATGAATCTATTGTAGAAAATTTAACCTTTAAAACCCTCAATAGTAATCAGATCCACATGCATTCATTAAACCCTTATTCTGTTAGTATGATTAAATATGAAATGCAGATAACATAAACTAAAATCTCAACACCATACACAAGAGAACATAAAATTTACGTGGAAAACCCAATGAGGTAAAAACCACAACGAGGATTAGCTCAAATATAAGTAATAGAAAAATTGGTACAAAAGGGCTCACTGCCAGAATAGGACACACTATCCAAAAGGCTCACAGCCAAGGCTCACTGCCATAAAAAGAATACAAGATAGAAGAAGAATGTTACACAAAGAAAATTTCTCAGTGCAACAAGGAGTACACCACAATTGCTCACACACTTTCAAAGTCTTCCATGAATGATTTTGGATGCCTTCCACTCATTTCCTTTAGGAACCCTAACTTTAAAATTCACATTGCTTTGCTCAAACTCGCATCTAGTCTTACTTCTTACTTATTTCTTCCCTCAACTTACAACAATACCATACGTATTTATATTGATCTCTACCTCAAAAACCTTCTCTAATGTTGGCAACTAGACATTATACATATAAATTCAAAATAGGTTGGCACTTAAACATTCTCACGGTGGATAGGAATGAAGGAGACATGTACATAAACAATTAATTAGGACCCAAATAGATCCCAACACAACTCAACATGCTTCTACAAGCATTACATGTAGTGTTAAACACAAGTTTAGCCAATACTCATGCAAAACACCATAAACATTAAGTACACACTTCCAAAAATCAACCTCAAACTACCAAAAAACATAATTCACTTGAACATGATCTAGAATAATCCACGAACTACTTAAGATTCATCAAAAACTTCATCCAAGCTCGCATCATACAAACTCTTCAACTTAGAACAACTTGTGACCCTTATTTGCATATCGATAAATGAAACTTACTCTGTACTACACCAAATCAAGTAAAAAAATCAATACAAAAAGATACAAGTGTTATAAACAACTTCCCAAATTTGCACAACCTAAAGCCACATAGTGGAGAAACACGAAGAAAATGCATTTCTCCTAGGCTACATAAAACATCACTAAAAAATTGGTGCACACACTGGTGAAAATATCTTGCATTGTACAATGATTCAAAAACCCTAACTTTGAATATGGGAACCTCTAACAACCTTGAATAACCTGTAATACCCACACAGGCATAGCATCAACACAAAAGAAATGCGGAGCATAATACCAGAGCACACTATGAACACTTGCACAACATAATTTACTTTGTTTATAAAATTTTCTCAAAAGAACTTTGAAACAAAGTACTAGAGACATCATTTTAGCTAATTACTTCATTCCAACTCATCTTCAGACTCTGTAAAAAAACATAGCTCCATGTACTCACAACACTTCCTCAAGATCTCAACTATACACGCACAACCTATTTTCCTCTTTTTCACAATTTTTTCAATATCATTGAAATCTTCATCCTATAGTTGACATCAATGACAACACCGGTCAGTAGACTTCCTATTGACATCAATGAAAACACCTTCGTACTTGCAATAATCTCCCCCTTTGTCATTGATGGTAACACAAAATGTGAAAATCCACCAAAGACAACACAACTCTGAACACACTTTCCTTCTTTTTTTCAAAGTAGATAGCCTACATAGTATTCCTGAACTCATTCCCCTTATAGGAGTCTCTCTTCCTTTCACAATAATTATTAGACAACTTTCTCTACTTTTTCACATGATTCTCTCCGTTTGCCATCAATGGAGAAGGATAGATTTTTTTGAATTGTTCTCCACCTTTGACACTGAACCAAAATACCTTCTTTGAATACTTCCCCTTAGGAGCACACCCAAATAAATAAGCAACTCAATGAAAATACATGACACTATCTACTCCCCCTGAGAGGTAGCCACCAACATCAGTCTAGATAAGAGATACATCCATAGATCCACTGGATTGATGCATATCCATATACATCTAGTTCAAGAAAGGAGGGGCAATAACCCCCAACTTCTCCTAGAGATACTCAAAAGTATCTTTAGGAAGATCCTTAGTAAATATATCAGCAATTTGATCCTTTGTAGGTACATACTCAAGATTCACTTCATTCTCCATAACGTTCTCTCTTAAAAAGGGATACCTAATAGATATATGCTTTTTCCTTGAGAGTGTCATAGGATTCTTTGAAATGTTAATTGTATTTATATTGTAACAAAAGATAGATATAAGCTCATCATATACAACTTTGATATTCTTGAACGTCTGTCTCATCCACAATACCTATGTACAACATGATGTTTCTACAATATACTTAGCCTCTATAGTAGATAAAGAAATTGAATCCTATTTCTTACTCAACCATGAGACCAATCCACATCCAAGAAAGAATGTGCCACCACTTGTACTTTTCCTATCATTAACACAACCATCCCAATCAACATCTGTGTAAGCACTTAATGTGAAATTAGTATCCTTCGGATACCACAAGCCATAATTTGGTGTGCCTCTTAAGTATCTGAATATCCTCTTCACTGCTGCAACATGTGTTTCTTTAGGATCTTCTTCAAATCTAGCTACAAGATAAACTACATGCATGATATCTGGTCTAGTACCAATTAGATATTGCAGTCCACCAATCATAGATCTATAATTTGTCTGATCATCTGTAGGACAATCATCATCTTTGCTTAGTTTACAACCAGTCACCATAGGAGTACACACTGGTTTGGAGTCATCCATTCCAAACTTCTTCAACATCTCTTTGACATACATAGATTGTGAAATGAATATCCATTTATTTTTTTGATTGATTTGTAGCCCAAGAAAGAAATTCCTCTCCCCAAACATTGACATTTAAAACTCTTTCTACATTTCCTTTACAAACTTCTTACACATAGCCTCATTTCCACCAAAGATATTATCATCCACATATAGAACTACTATCAAGATTTTTTCTTCCTCAATTTTAAAGTAAAGATTACTATCTGTGGTGCCTTTATTGAATCCTTTTCTGTATCAAATATCTATCCAATCTTACATACCAAGCTCTAGGAGATTGCTTCAATCCATATACTACCTTCTTCAACATACATACCATATCTATTTGATTTGAAAACTGAAATCCTTCTGGTTTTTCCATGCAAACCTCTTCTTCCAATTCGCCATTCAAAAAAGAAGACTTCACATCCATCTAATAAACCTTAAATTCTTTATGTGCTACAAATTCCAAAAACATTCTAATAGCTTCCATCTTAGCCATAGGAGCAAAAGTCTCCTCAAAATCTATACCTTCCACTTGTGAGTAACCCTTACACACAAGTATTTCCTTATTTCTCACTACTTCTCCATTCTCATTAAGCTTGTTCTTGAATACCCATTTAGTTCCTAAACCAAAGAAAATAGGGTTACACCTTTTAGGAGATGAAACTAAGCACCTATTTCACTTTTAGTTCATTAGGAAATGGGTGAAATCACTATACCGTGTTTCACTTTTTTGTCCAAGATGGAAATTTACATTAATATTTTTAACTAAATCTTCATTTTCTGAGACCTATAGTAGCTTAACCATTTAGAATTTGAAGATGATGTGCACTAGTAATTTGTGACAATTTGTGTCTAGATTATAAATATATATTTTTTCAAATTTTATAACATAAATCATGAATGTTTCAACATCTCCTTTAATAATTGGTTTTAAATAGAAAACAACACTTTTGGAAAGTAACATTTGTGTCGTACAACATGAATTTTTTTCTATAAAGGATTAAATTCTAATTTTTGAAATATAGATTCTCAACATTAATATCTAGGGAAAGGATATTTTTTCATAATTTTTTGTTACATAATTTTATTTAAATTAATTTTTGAAGTCACTGTAACTATAATTTGGACATATGTGTGTGTCATACAACCTAACTTGTTGTGTATATATCAAAATCCATTTTTTTCTTTTTGGGTGAAAGAAGGACATCAATACCTAGGGAATGGGCATTTTTTGAATTTTTTTTACAATGGTTTACTATTTTTCCACCCCTTCACAACAAAGAGCTTGATGTTAGGAGAACAACCTATGCTTAGTAAAAATTGAAAATTAAATACATGATCAAATTAAAATATATCAAAACTATACTTGTTGGGAAGCTCGTTTTGAGGCTACAATCTTGAAAAATATAATTTTTAAATGACGTTATTTAATCCCTCAAAAGGTAAAGAAAAAGTGGTTTTCTACCAACATTTTGATAGGTGCGAAGGAGAATCCATTGTGGGTATTATTTAATACTATAGGGGTTATATCTAAGGGGGTATTATCTATCCCTCTTCAATTAAAAACATTTTGATGGAGCCTCTCAAAACATAAATCATTAGTTTTTCTAAAAATAGTGATTTCAAGAAAAAATCAGCACATCCCAAAAGTGAGACACACTATTGTAGCAACACCAAAAGCAAGATCCCTCAACCAAGTGACTCAATTGAGGGAAGTAATACTAGGGTTGGCTTCCTTAGGTGTGATTAAAAGGGGGATTTACCATTAAAATGAATCTTCAAAGGAGAAATGCAAACTATAATGCACTAAACTATAGAAACTTAAAACATGAAATTAGATTACCAAATAGAGAGAAATAGGAAAGTACTTGGAGGATTGAATATGTCTAAACAAGCTCTAAAAACTATAAAATTTGTTTTTTTTTAAGTGCAATAGGACTCATACACCAGGATGGGTGATTTAGTCCTGCTACAGGGATCTGGGCAAAATCTAGAATCTTCTGCTGACAAATCAAGATCTACAAAAAACTGATAAAAGGGGTATAGTGGAACTCATACACCCAAAGGGGAAATTTAGTCCTAGTATTATAGTTTGTATAAAAATTTTGTGGCCTCTATTGATCTTCTGTAGCTTTTGTCTTGCTCGATCTCCAAGTCTGAAAGTCTGAATTGTAGCATATAGGTGAGTTTCAGTGAAGATGACAACTTCTTGATTAATTTGACAACTTTTGCAACTTCTTCCTCAAAGGATCTTCAAGCTCCAAATCACTTAGATTTGCAATCACACATCAAGAGGGAATTTTTTTTTTGTGTTATGGAATAGGGGTTTATCTTGGCCAAACACTATTTTGGTAATTAAACCTTGAAATAAAATGAAAAAGCATGGAGGAATGATGAATGAAGAAATGCAATGTTACAACTCATCAAACCCTTGAAATAAAGGCTACAAAATTGTGGTAGATGGCTCCAATGGATGTGGATCTTGACTCTTGATATGAATATGAGATAATGTCTTTGAATGCTTGCTTGAATCATGAAACATACATCACAAATGTTAGCTCAAAAACACACATGATGCATGATGACTTTGACATGATGCTTGAAACTTAAATGTTGCTCCAAATGCTTAATGATTTTCTCTTGAGTTCTCTTGTAAAATGCTCACTTGAATAATCATAAGATCACTTGAATTTTTACTAGGAGAAATTATGTGAAATAACCTCGTATTTATACATTTTTATGCCCATGGACAAATATTTTCGCACCACAAGACTCCCTAATACTTCTAGGTTTTTTCACCTAAAAGGAGAGAGGTAGGCCAAAATGTGCAATGTCCCCACTCAAGACTAATGAAATATGCCTAAATGTAATAAACTGATAAAACCTATTGATTATTAATGAAAAACTAATGAAGTACAAGTTGTTTGAAAACATAATGTGATATGAAAAATGACCTAAGAATGAAAACAAACAATAACATAAATGAAAGAGCCTCGAGAGACACACCTAGAAACTAGAATGTGATGGAGAGAGGATTTGGAATCCTACAAAAATTATTGTTGAAGCCAACTAGGACACTTACGCCAAGCTGGGCAACTTAGTCCTATTTTAGGGAGATTTTGCCAAAACAGGTTTCAGCCAAAAGGGTGTCTAGAAATAGAGAATACACTTTTCAGGCCTAGCAATGGGAGTAATTATTCCATTGATGGTAACTTAGCCCACCTTCAGCTTTTGGGAATTTTGAAGATACAATCTATAGCTCTTAGTCTACACTTTGGTTTCTAATAGGTGTCTGGTTCTGAATCTACAAAATTCACTATGTGAGTGATCTCCAAGCTTCTCTTAGTGCTTTGTTGACTTTGAATGAATTTCATGAAATGATGAAACCTTTTAACACCTTGTTTCTCTTTGAAAAATATACATACAAGACTTGGAAAACACACATGCCAAGAGGGGAAAAATGGTTAAGGGTTAGTGAATAGGGGTTTGCCTTGGTCAAACCCTTGAAAATGAAATGAAATGGAAAGAGAATGATGAATGAACAGCATGTAATGCTACAACTCACCAAACCCTTGATGTAGAAATATGAACATATGCAAGTAAATTCTCCAATGTATTCTTGATAATGGCTAGAATGCTTGAGAATGATTAAGTGAATGAATGGATTGCTTGAAAAATAAATGGGGGTTAAAATGAGAGGAAAACCATTTATTTATACTTGATTTTACAAAATTTCCTAAAAATAACACATCGCAGGCTAACCTCAAGGTCGAGAGAATAATATCCTGCTAGAATTTTGAAATAATTTTAATTTTTGTGCCAAGTGGGACTAAGTCGCCCTAGGTGGTGACTTGGTCCCATTGAGGCAATTTTAATGGGTGTCAGGAATTGAAGTGTATTTACTGATGTTTAATGGGATTATTCTCTGAAACACACTTAAGTAGGGTCATAAAGTGTATTAAGGGGCCATTTAAACATAAGAAAGGGTTAAATTATTGATGAAAATCCTACAAAAGCGTGAAATTTTATTACAATAATTTACAACAATTTGAAATAAGGCTTGGTAAGTGATAAAAAGAGGTTTTTTAGGTGAATTATATTAATAAGGCTCTAGAAAAGTGTGAAAGTGAGTTACAATACTTTTACAAGACATCATAGAATTCTTAATGATTCACAAGGGTCCAAAACCTAATATGAATGTGTTGACCACATTACAACATTAAATCAAGGAAAAATCAAGCCATAATCACCAGGAAGGTCTAAACAGGAGGAAAAAGTAGAAGGGTTACTTTTTCCATGTCCATATTTAGCCCCACCTTTAGTGAGAGGATGAACCTGCTTCAAACTCACACTAAAGTAGATATACAGACAATCAAGAGGGGTTCCAATGAACTAATACTAGCAAGATGAGAGAACAAGGATCAAGAGGGATGATCAAGCCCCTAGAATGAAGATCCCATGGAAAAATAAACATAAGTACAAAGGAACACACATGAAAATGATGATGAAAGAGAGAGAGAATCGAATCAAGCTTTGATCGTTTGTCCATCTCGGTGTGGATCATATCTATGCTATTTTTCTAGAAAAATAAATATATACTCACTTTGAGGTGACAGAACTCCTAGCTTTCCACTGGTTGAGAAGGCCTAAAAGGTGAGAAACATACACTTCATGGATGGTATGCACTCACACACACACAGGTGGCTATAGGGAAATTCATTCCTCATAATGGGCTTCCCACTCAACCATACCAAAGTTATAGATCCTAATAACTTTAATAAGGCACTACAAAAGAAAATGACTTTTCAAGCTTCACGAGACAAGCAAAACTTCATATGCTTGGAGCTCATGAACAAACGTGATGTCACCACAGGTATGCAAGCTTTGTTATGCAAGATGTCCATATAACAAATTAAAAATGCAACATGCAAAAGATGTTCAAAGGAGTCTTGCTTAGTTCATACGAGCTATTTAACTTAGGGAACATTGTGTCTAATGTCTCCAAGAGAGGACCAATCACAGAATAGAAAATTTGCAACTTAGGGGATGTAGTGTGTCGCATCAAGTTGGTCGCGCCCACAAAAGGATATGAAAATCACAGTAAAACCTTTCCTGGGAATTGGACATTCCAACAGGTGACTAATATCTCTCTATGGACATTCATTTACTTGTCAAACCAGGGGATGTATACTTTAAATGGCATAGCACAATATATGCACTAAGAACTAGTTTCGGTCAAAACTTAGCAGAAATAAATACTTGGAAGGAATTCTATCTATGCTACAGGAAGGTAATGCAAAGTTCTTTAACTCAACTATGATTTGATTAAAACAGAAACCATAACAGCTACGACTGAAACACAAACTATGAACTGGCCTTATGCTGCAGGAATAGGCACAGGGATGGATTCCCTATTCTGCAGGAGCAATACAAGACTGAGTTTGTATGAAAACTTCAAAGATGAAAGCTAACTGAAGATCAACAAAAAAGAATAGCTAACTAACTAGTTACAAATACTTACTAAGTGGGCCCCCTTAGCAAGCATCTACTGATTATGCAGGTGCTAAACTCAAAACTTCATCAAACTTTATTCATTAAAATAGAATGGTATACATTACTTTATTGATATAAACTAACAACAAACTCTGTCTCTTGTCAAACAGATTTTGCTTTTCATTATCATACTAACTCCTACATGATATCTGCTATCTTTCTATCACTATGCTTCTATCTTACTCTAACTATCATCTCCTCTCATCACTCGCGTAGGAAGAGTACTTTATATAAAATTAGGAGAGCAACTAACTGACTAACCCTATCAAAGAAAGACGTGGAAGTAAAGTGTATCCCAGAATCAAGGAACAAACTTCATAAATGAATTTATGCGTTCAACCCGATCCAGAGAGAATCTAGTGCTCCACTCTTTTTAGATTGACTGTCATTAAAAATCTTTCCCAACGGTTTCAGTCAAAGAGTCTTCGCTGGAGCTTCCTCGAAGTCGTGCAGGAAATGGAATTTACTACAAGGCCGAGATTGGCTGGGCTTGACTCAATCATTCTTTAACAACCTGCGAAACAAAAAGTAACAGATGTGAAAGAAAAGGCGTATGGCACATACACAATATCCATTCATTAATCACACATTTAAACATATTTCATCATTCAAAAATTGTATACGATATACCAGTCATTTAGGGAGTCAACAGGGTAATAAATGTAGTCAAGTCAACACAATAAGCTGCAGGAATATGTAAATGTTTTGCTACAGGATATCCCCATAAAAGGTTTCAAAAGAGTTTTAAACAACCACGAATAACAAAAGTAAAGGCATTAAAAGTTCATCATAATATCCAAACTATGAGCATATTTTGGGCTCATCACTGCCCCCTACTTAGCCTAATGCTGGTCCTCCAGCATTAACTTTCCTGGTGGTTTCTCTAAAGTTAGTGGTTGCTGCATGACTTTGAAATGGAGTTCCAAACCTGTAACAAAATCCTCTGAAAGCCTGACACCTTTCATACCTACGGTCTTCTAAATCATGATTAAGATTGGTAGCCTGATAAGTATAAAGGGGCCACATTAGCATAGGAGGTCTGAATGTCAATGGCAACCATAGTTCAAATCTCTTTTGAAGTCCCAACTGTATATATCTGCTTGATCGTTTAAGAGCTACTGTGAAATTTAGGGGACTATGAGGTTTGGATCTTCTTAGTCCAACAGTTAATATTTCCCACCTTTTCTCACTTTTGGTGTATGCCAGTCTCCAAAATGAATATGACTGTTCCTGAAATTCATCATATAACTATTTCCTGAGATCAAATATCTTCTCTCTGGCTGTAATATTATTAATGCCATATGTTAGAGCAAACCAGTCTTTCAACATTGCATGGGGGTTTGAACTTTGAGAGCGTAATGGAACAGGCTCATTTCTCTCAGCTTCCTCATATATTTCCCATTGCCTGCCATAATTCGCTTCATTTGTTGCCCATGACATAAATGATCTCAAATGGATATCACCAATATACAGAAGAGGGTTCCATTATGTTTCAGATGGAATTAAGAAGCCATGTAAATAAAATTCACACAGAGAATTTCTTAACCAATTAGGGGCTGCCTGGTATGCCTCGTAAAATTCTTTAGCAGTGTGAAGTATAGGATCTTGATTTCTGGAAATTCTCATTAGTTGGAACCATAAGAACTATTCCTTAAGGCACAAAGCATAAACTCTAGGTGGTGGTCTGCATTCCATAATCTGACCAGTTACTTTTAACATTTCATCCATTTTTGCTTTCAACTCAACAATTTCCTGCTTCTGACTTTCAATTTCCTTTTTCAGTTTCTTCCTTTCTACCTCCCATAGACTTTGTTGTATGTCAGTCTGGGCTATGTGCCAGAAAGTCAGGGTTTTCAATGTAACTATTTCCCAGTTAGCTTTGACATATTCCAGAAACTCAATCAAAAATGTCTTCTCATAAACAACAATGGCTTTACAAGTTGCAGGGTGAAATGTAGCTTCACTAGGCACATTCAATTGTTCAGCCAGTTCCTGCTCTTGCTGCAAGATGAATTCTTGTTGCTGCAGTGGAGAAGACTATGCTTCCTTCGAAAACTGCATAGCAGCGGTAGCCAAGTCATCAAGATTTGGTAACCCTTGCTCATTATGCTCCATTTCCTTTGTCTCAACTTATTCCTCTTCAGGAATGAATGAACTCTGTGCAGCATTTTCAGACACATTCTGAGAAACATCAAATTCAGACCCTACAGATCCTTCTGAAATTACAATAACCTCTGATTGAGGTGAAGTAGAGGAGGTCTTATATTGTTTCCTTGTGGAAACTCTTCTTGGCACTGGTGCGGCTGCAGGAGATGTTCTGGTAGCCTTCATTTTTCTGGTTTGCTTAGAGGGCTCTGCCCTGCCATAGGATGATGGTGAATTGGTGTTAGCAACAGGTGTTGCTGTAGGAGAGACGGTTGCAGGGGAAGGTGTTACAGGAGAAGAGCATTGCCTTTTCCGAGAACGAGGGTCAGACTTTGGGGTTTGTTCTGTCCCATACGACTCACCTGCCTTTGTTTTTCCCTTCTCTCTCCTAGTGGTAGACCTAGTTTTTACCCGAATAGAGGATTCCGGTGGGGGAGCTGCAGGACCAGGTGCTAGAGGAGTAGATAACCCTTGCCCTGTTCTACTGGTAGACGCAATTTCTTTCTTCTTTTTCTGAGGCCGTGGGGTACCCTAGGGGGTTGTGGAATTTGCAAGCTCTTTTGGGCAACGAATTGTTGCCAGGAAATAGGTGAGACATCTCTCAAAGAGCATTCAATCAGTAATTTGATAAGGCCATGGTGAGCAACAAAATTATCTTTCCCTTGTTGGGTTCCATGGGCACTTTATTCTAGAAATTTTAACAGGAAATTCGAAAGATTTACAACTAACCCATGCCTCATATGACTTAATAATTTGAAATGATACGAATGCAGGTAGGAGAAACAGTCTTCACAGGTTAAATACCTAATTATGTAAGCGGCGTATTCTGAATAAGGAGGAGGCAATGATACCCACTTGCATCCCTGCTTGGAGACTTTCAAAGGTCCATCAGTGGGCATTAAATACTCAGCCCTTGCAGCAGCAGCATCTGAAGAAAAAAATTCTTCAATGGCTGGAAGCCTGGTTACTTCAGCAATTCTATCTTTAGTTGCAACAACCATTAGACCCCATACTGTGGCTTCCCCTTTCGAAAGGGTTCTCAAAAATTCTCTAGCAGCCTCTTCATAAAAAATATTTAAACTCAAGAAATATTTTAACCATCCATAGATGTTGAATGCATGGACTGTTTGAGGATTTTGCAATAATAATTCATGAGCTACAGGCTCATGTCGCACCAGCTGACCACCCATGTTCACAGTTTTCCCCTAGCTGAACTCAATTCCTTTATGAAAATTCAAATTGTCTGTTTCCCTTTCTGCTCTACTTTTTCTTCTGTCATGCCATCACATTTCTTTCTTTTCCAAAAATGAACTTTTTGAACAAGCAGTTTTAATCGTAATTTACAAGAAAAACATGCAATAAAGAAGGATAGACAATCATATTTGGAAAGTACTAGAAAAATAATAAAGAAAGGTTATTTGTGCAGTTATGGCAGTAGTGAAAAGATAGATTTTAAAAGGTGGATTACCCCGCCCCCTACTTAGAGTATGACATGTGTCCTCGCATATACTAAAGAATAGGTGGAGATTGGGTAATAATGACTGGTACTATCATAGTAGTAAATGAATAGAATAAAATAAATCAAATATGTGATAACAAAAGATATGACATACCTTTGATATTTGCATGTACGTGTGAAGAAAGATGACGGGGTCTGCATGAGTTGACAGTTGGGAATGATATCTTAATTAAGGGTGATGCAGATGGATGAAGTGGATGGGTGACATGGGCAGACGAGATGAATGGATGGAATGGATAGATGGAAGATAAAGAAGTGAGATGGGGCGATAAATAAGAATGGAGAAAAAAGGGGTTTCCTTTTAAAAAGAAAACCTTTATTATGAGCATATTTTTTTCAAAATTACGGTGAAGCTGCAGGATAAAGGCTAAAGCCTTCAGCTGCAAGAAGAGTAGCTAGAGGAACCTAAACGAACTGCTGCATGAATTCTTCTTTTAAAACTGGTTTATGGTACAACCGGAGTCGGTGGCCATTAACTAGCAATTTGAAACGGACTGGATCAATTGTCACCAGCTGTACAGCTCCGTTGTCAAACACATTCTCAACTTCATATGGCCAAGCCAGTGTGTTGTGAGCTTACCTTGGTTCTCTTGATATCTGGAAACATATAACAGAGCCCAATCACCAGCAGAAAATTTCCTGGTTTTGATGTGTTGATCATGCCATTTCTTCCTTTGTTGTTGGATTGCTTCTATGTGTTGCAGGGCTGATTTTCTCATTTCATCCAAAGTATTTAGCCATAGGAGACGGTCCTTCTGTGCTTCAAATATTTTCATATTGAGTTCAAGAGTTTTTCTCAAAGTTTTGTGCTCAAATTCTATGGGCAACATGGTTGTTTTCCCATAAAGCAGCTCAAAAGGTGTAAACCCAGTTGTCTTCCATGTAGTTCTGTAGGTCCAAACTGCTTCAGGAAGTCGATTGCTCCAATCTTTTCTATGGAGCTGCATTGTCTTTGTTAGGATCGCCTCAATTTCCCTGTTTGTTACCTCTGCTTGACCATTGGCTTGAGGGTGATAGGGGCTGGACTTCCTATGTTTGATCTTATAGTCATTCATTAGTGCAGTGATCAGATTCGATGTGAATTGAGCTCCCTAATCAGTTACAAGTTCTCAAGGAACTCCAAAGCTAGTGAAAATTTGTTCATATAGAAATTCAGCAACTTTGTTATCTCGATCATGAGTCATAGCTTTTACCTCAACCCACTTTGTTACGTAGTCTGTGTAAAATAGAATGTATGACTTGCCATTTGATGGTGGATCAATTGGTCCCACAAAATCCATTCCCCATTTATCAAAAGGGGTGACTATTACCTATGGATATAGTGGCATTTCATCTGACTTGGTTGGTCTTCCCATACATTGGCATCTGTCACATTTCCTTGTATAGGCCACAACATCCTTGTGTAATGTTGGCCAGTAGTACCCTATTGTAAGAATCTTCATTGATGTTCTTTTTGCTGCAAAATGTCCCCCACATGCTTCATCATGGCAAGCATACAAGATATCATAAGTCTCATCTTCTCTTACACATCTTCGCATCACTTGATCAGGTCCAGTATAAAACAGACAATTTGCAATCCATTAAAAGTTAAAACTTTTCTCTATTAACAATTTTTTTTATTTTAGAGAAAAGTGGGCTGGTATCCTGCTTGCTGCTAGATAATTGGCAATGTCTACATACCATGGTGTATGTGCAGCAATGGAAAACAAGTTTTCATCTGGGAACCTATCATCAATAACCTCGTGTTCAACAGGTGCAGCTGATTGAAGTCTTGATAAAAATTCAGCTACAACATTAGCTCTTCCTAGTTTGTCAATTATTGTAATGTCAAATTCTTGTAACAACAGGAGCCATCTTGCCAATCTACCAGAAATGGCAGGTTTGTTCATCAGATACTTGATTGCTGCATGGTTAGTATGGACAAATATCTGATAACCTGTGACATAATGCGTAAATTTATTTAAAGCATACACTACTGCGAGAAATTCCTTTTCTGTAACAATATAGTTGAGCTCAGGACCTCGAAGGTTCTTGCTGATAAAGTAGATAGCATGCTCAATTGAATTTTCTTTTTGACTTAAAACTGCTCCTATACCAAAATCAGAGGCATCAGAATGTATGTAAAAAGGCAAATTCCATTTTGGACCTTGAAGAACAGGGGCTTGAGTAAGCAAGTCCTTTAATCGCAGGAAATATTTTTCACAGGCTTTTGTCCACTTGAATTGAGAATCCTTAGTTAACAAGGCATAAATTGGACTGGAAATTTTATTAAAATATTTTATAAACCTTCTATAATACCCTGTATGGCCAAGGAAACTTCTGACATCTTTTTGTTTTGCAGGAGTTTGTAAATTCAGAATAACTTCAATTTTAGCAGGGTCGACCTAAATTCCATTCTTTGAAATATGATGACCTAGAACAATACCTTCTTCCATCATTAGAAAACACTTTTCACTGTTTAGAGACAAATTTTTCTCTTTGCACCTTTTTAATACCTTTTCTAAATTCACTAGTGCTTCTTCAAATGTGACTCCATAGGTAGTGAAATCATCCATATAAATCTCCATACAGTCATGAGATATATCAGCAAAGATACTAATTACTGCTCTCTAAAATGTTGTTGGCGCATTGCATAGACCAAAAAATAAGACCGAATAAGCAAATGTTTCCCATGGATAGGTAAAAGTGGTCTTATCTTGATCTTCAGGGGCAATTTTTATCTGATTGTACCCATTGTAACCATCCAAAAAGGAAAAATATCTTTTCCTAGACAGTGAATCCAATACTTAGTCTACAAATGGTAGTGGAAAATGATCTTTTTTAGTGGCAGTGTTCAACTCTCTGTAATCTAAACACACTCTCCATTTTCCACCTTTCTTGGGAACAATAACTAATGGAGAAACCCATTGACTGTTAGAGATTGGATAAATAAAATCAGCATCAAGCAATTTTTGAAGCTCACTTTTAACTATTTCTCTAAGTGCTGGATTTACTCTTCTTTGAGGTTGTCTAACTGGTAAACAATCTTATTTAATATATATCCTATGAGTACAAACCCAAGGATCTATTCCTTGCATGTCCCCATACTCCCATGCAAAAGCTTTATGCTGATCTTGTAGCATTTTTAATAAGATAGCATGTTGAGATTGTGACAGCTTGCTATTGATATTCAAACAGTGACCTGGAGACAATTATATCCGCTTAGTGAGATTACTCATAGAATCTACAGGTGATGTTTGTACCTCTAGTGGAAGCAAGTTATTAAAAATTGTTGGAAGTTTAGACAGTGAACTCTTAGAATTTGGTTGCTGTAGGAACCATTGTAGATGGCTGCCACTTGGATCAGATGAACTACCCATATCAGAGTTGTACTATAGAATTTGAAAAAGCAAAGCATCCTTACTCTGAAGTTGTGAGAATGGATCATTTTGAAGCATCATTAATTGAGTCAAAGAATTGGCTTCTTCAGTTTCTTCCCCCACATCTGGCCAAATAGGTTGGGACAAATCTGGCTGAGGTCTAGCAGGCGGATACAAAGCCAACTTTTTTGTGGACTGTCCATAAAAAATGGTCATATCTTCATAACAACATCCTATAAAAGCATCAGTAGTTGCTAACCATGGTCTACCAAGAATAACTGGATACCGTCCTAAAGTTTCCTTAACTGATAATATTGTGAAATTAGCTGGATACTCCCAAGATTCAAGAGTGACAATTACATCTTCCACCATCCCATCAGGTTTAACTATGGAGCTATCTACAATCTGTAGAACTATGGGTGTAGACCTAATGTTTGAAATGTTCAAGGAGTCCATAGTATGCTTTGTCATAACATTAATGGCAGCACCTAAGTCAATCAAAATATTTTTTATAATTTGGCCATTTATATGTATTTGCACTACAGGACTTCTAGGGTCAATATACTTTGGGATGACTACATTTCCTAACATTATATCAGCCAATTTTCCTAAGACATGAATTGTTTGGAGATCCTTTTTCTTTCGTCCAAGCTTCTTCAAACAGACCTCTTAGCTTTTCCAAAAATGGGAACATCTTTAATAGCCTGAAATAAGGGGATTTGAATTTGTACATTTTTGAGCTGATCCAGAATGTCAAAAGTGGGTTCTTCCATGGATTTAAATGCAGTACTTTGCAACCTCTGAGGAAAAGGTGTTTTTTCTTGACTTTGCAAAATAGGCTCCTCAGAAACCATATCAGGTATAGACATATGCTTAGTAGGATCAGCAGGTGTAGTAGATTCTTCAAGGGGAGAATCTGGTATTTCAGTAATTAGAGGTAGTTTTGGAGCAGGTAAAGTGGTTCCAGACCTCAAATGGATGTCATTAACATTTCAGACAAGCTTGATATTGGTTGGCTTTGGCAAGATACGTAGGCTGCTATGGCTGCTGTTGTTGCCTATTATTGGGATTTGGCAATGGCTGGGTAGGCATAGGCATTTGTTTTTGAGGTCTAGTATTTGTGGCAGTTGCTACAGGAGGTGGAATAAGGGCCTGTGGTTGCGGCTGTGGAAGCTGCAAGAATCCAGGGGACTGGTTTTGCCATTGCCGAGGTCCTCCCCATTGAGGATTTTGCTACCAATTACCTAAAGGTGGGGTCCATTGTCATTGTGGTTGCTGCCAACCTCCTTGAGGAGATTGCCATTGCGGGGTCTGATAATTAGGCCAACTTGGTTGAGGTGGATTCCAGGGTGGTGGTGGTCCATATGCATGTTGCCATTGGTTATTATAGCCAGAATAAGGATTACCAAAAGTTAAAGGATCTTGAGGCATACCTTGTCTTTGGGCCCATAGTCTCCTTTGTTCAACAAATAACACTTGATCATCATCACCTTCTACTAGCTTGAAGTTAGTAGTTAGTTGCTTAGCTTCCAAATTAGCCACTATCTTGCATCTACAGTCATGCTTCTTCTGTCTGCAATATGGACAGAACTCAGCCAAAACTGCCTCAGTTTCCTCATGTTTCTTCCGAGCTTGCATAGTGTCCAGTTGTGTAGCCATATTATTAATGATGTCCTGCTTGAAGTCAGACAGCAAATTTGTTATCTCCATCTGAGAAACTCCACCAGAAGAAGACTTCCCCACTGTAGCATGATGACCTTGACCTTTCTTATCTATTGCTCGGGAGTAGTTAAGACATATTTTCTTTATATCATCCCAAGGCAGTTGGGTTATATCACCTCCTCCCATTAGGTCTAGGGCGTCTATACAGGCATCACTGATTCCCCTTAGAAAGAGTAGTTTCTGAGAGTCCTCATTGAGAGTATGGTTTGAGCTCCTCTTTAGTGAAAACAAACATTTGGAAATATAATCTTCCAGACTTTCATCCTCCTTCTATTGAATTCAGAATATGTCATCACCTTTGCTGGCACTCTTACAATATTCCTTATACTTCTCAAGGAATTTCATCTGCATGGCTGCCCAACTATCAACAACGCCTCTTCCTAGACTCATCAACCATCTGAGAGCTCCCTCCTTCAAGGTGGAAGGAAATAACTTCAGTTTATGAGCATCTGAGTTGTAGTCATAACTGTGACAGAGGACATCAAACTCAAACAGAAAAGTTTCATGGTCCTCTGTGACTAGGCCATAGAATTTTGGAAGTAGTGAAGAAGGTATATTCTTAATATTTTCAGTATCTCGTTGGGGAACAATGGGAAACTCAAAAGCAGGAGGTGGATTATTTTCCATGTTTGCTTGCTGGAATAACAGAGTGAATGGATTTTCCTCAGGTTCATTGTCAGCTGGGTCAAATGGTAGTTCAACAAACAGGTTTTCAGGGAGGAACCTTCCCAGTGCGTCTCTTCTTATTCTATGCATGCAATACGATGAATGGTGATTTAAAAGATTTTGAAATTTTTTGACTAACAAACTAAACTAATACTGAAAAGGACTTCTGACAAATCCTTAGCTTAACGCCATCCCCGACAATGGCACCAAAAATGGTCATGCCCACAAAATGATATGAAAATCATAGTAAAACCTTTCCTGGGAATTGGACATTCCAACAGGTGACTAATATCTCTCTATGGACATTCATTTACTTGTCAAACCAGGGGACGTATACTTTAAATGGCGTAGCACAATATATGCACTAAGAACTGGTTTCGGTCAAAACTTAGCAGAAATAAATACTTGGAAGGAATTCTATCTATGCTACATGAAGGTAATGCAAAGTTCTTTAACTCAACTATGATTTGATTAAAACAAAAACCATAATAGCTATGACTGAAACACAAACTATGAACTAGCCTTATGCTGCAGGAACAGGCATAGGGATGGATTCCCTATGCTGCAGGAGCAATACAAGACTAAGTTTGTCAATTTTAGTGATCTCATCATTGTCATCTAGATTAATCACAATAGGAGGACGAATGATAATGTCCAATGAAGATTGTACCTATTGTTGTGGTTGAGGAGAAGAGTCATCATGTATTGCTTTTGTCAAGTGTGGGTTGTGATTTTCTTTATTTTCTTCATGTAACTTGCGAGCAAGGGCACGACGTCTATGCCTACGCTCCCTAGCTCCTCTGTTTCTTTTGGTTTTGTTGTCAAGCTGTGTTTGTGAAGGAGTGGGTTGATCAACCATAGGTTGCTTGTCTTCTCAAGGGGGAGGAACGAAAGGAACCATGGAAGGTTGGTCATCCACTTTCTCCTTTGCTTTACATAAACTTTTTTTATGCGAGGAGGCATGAGAAATTTTTTATCATTGTCTCGTGTTCTTTTGGATGATGTTGAGGAGGTTTTAGTTGTTGGTTAAGATTGCTTGGTGGTTCTTGTTTGGGTTGAAGAATTGTTTCATCCAGGATAGGAGTGTTGGAAGGGGATGGGGACATGTTGCAGAGAGAAAATTTGGCTATTTTTCGTTGCTTTTAATTTTTGGTAAGCAATAAAAAATAAGTCTTGTCGAGGTGTTATAGGTTCCATGGGCTCGAGCCAAAAGGCTTCTAAGGATAAGTTTCCTTTCGAAGACAAGGGGTTAAATCCACTATGGTGAATAGTCAATATTTCATTATCAAGTGGAAACTTTAAGCATTTGTGTATAACTGAAGGGACAAATTTCATTGAGCAAAGCCATGGATGGCCTAGGCACAAACAAAACTAGTTTGACTATGGGATGATGGAGAATGTAACATCCAATGTTTTTGGTCCTATTTTTAATGGAAGGATGATCGATCCTATCGTAGGGAAATAAAAACCATTTTGTGTTTCAATCCATGCTTTTGGTTTATCATAATCATCTTGATAGAGATCATGTAGTACCAAAAATTCCTTAGTGACCATGTTCTCTCCATAGGCGGGATCTCTTAGTATCCCATTAGTGGGCTTGTCATAGATACGATCGGCTATGTAAAGATGACCATCGGGGAGATTTTTAAGTATGCCCTTAGGGGAGAAAGTAATATCAAGAGATTTCTTAGGTTGGATCTTATGAGGGATAATGTCTATTGCACCGACCATTTCATCTAGAGGATTAACAGTGGTAATGTGTGGGGTGGGATCAAGATGTTCATCATTAGTATCAACATTCATCACATAATTATTTTTAATTTCACTAGCTTTGACAAATGAAACATTATGTTTGGGCATTGAATAAGTGAAAATTTGTAAGTTTTGATTTGGAGGGGCAACAAAATTATTGCCTTGATCACTAACACCTGCAATGGATATACGGCTAGAATAAATGAGGTCTTGCACAAGATGTTTAAGATTCTTATAATGTTTTGTGTCATGTCCATTTTTTCTATGATAGTGGCAATAAGCATTGGATTTAAAGTTTGGAGGTAAAGGATTAGTAGGATCAGATGCTTTGATGGCAAGAAAGGTGATTATTTTTTGTTGCAAAAGTTGGGATATTGTATTATGAAGGGTGTCTAGTGAAGGTGTGAATTATCTTTTCCAATCTCCATAACTAAAGGAAACTGTAGTTTTAATAGCTGCTACTTGGTTGTTGATAGGTTGAGTTGGTTGTTGAGGGGGGTTGAACTGTAAGAACCCTTTGTTTTTATTTTGGAATTGTTGGGAAGTGTGTTGGTTAGCATGTTCATATTTCTCAGTTCAATTAGAAGTGGACTTTGTATCTCGACTACTAACCAAATTGTGATAATTGCAAAGGGTGATACACAAGCATAAAGGATGGAAATTTATTCATGGTGAGTTTGTCCTAAATTTTAGTTTACAAGTTTTCTATAAACATCTTTTGAAGGTGTGGGTCAAGAATCTTGACATCAATTTGAGAATACAGCAATTGATAGCATGAGATAACATCAGTTATCTTTTCTTCTTCATGTTGCTTGCATCTCATCAAATCGGCCAAGGTATTCTTTGGAGTCATATGCACTTGTAAATTATTTATAAATGCATCAACTAGTTCATTAAATAAACAAATTGAATTGTTCGGTAAGGATGAGAACCATTCCAAGGTAGTGTCTTTTAAAGTCCTAGGAAATAGTTTTGCTAACAATTTATCATCAAGGACAAAGTCACTAAATAAAGCAGTGTAGGAATTAACATGGTTAGAAGGATCTTCCTTCCCTCCATATTTCTCAAATCTAGGTGTCTATATTCCTTTTGGCATCAGTGTTTGCAATATTTCCAAAGATAGTGGGCTGCTTCAAACATAATAGGTGGGTGGTCCATTCTGATTTTGGTTTATGGTGGATATTTGTTTTTGCATGGATGCTCGATAGTTTGGAAAAGTTGGGTAATGAGAGGGTCATTGTAAGTCATGTGAGGTGGAAGGGAAAGTATCTATGGAGTGTATGTAGTGGTAGGGAAAGTGAATGGAATTCTTATGGATGGTATGGTAGAAGAGGATTGAACATGTGATGCCACATAGGAATTAGGAATGCTAGTAGGAATAGTTGAGGAATGAATCACATTACTAACTAGTTGCATGGTTGTAGTGACATGCGAAGTGGTATAGGTAGGAATGGAGGCCACTGTTGAAGGAGGAGTGTGAGGTCCTCCTTGGCTAACAACAATGTTTACTGGTTGAGAGACACTAGAGGTGGAAGGAACATGTTTTTGGTATATCTCAACTATTTGTTTCATAACGTTCAGGCCTTCTTCACTTTCAAGCATGCGATGGATGTTTTCTATGGTAGGAATTGCAGTATTTTGTCATGCGGGATGTGATTGTTTTGTGTGTCAACTAGAATGTTACTAGAAGGAAAAGAGTTGCTAAAGGTAGTATCCATGCCTAGTGTACTAGAGTTTCCATACTAGGGGTGGAAGCTTTAGATAACCCAAGATCCACAACGAGTGTGTTATCATGGGATAACATGAGTCTCGAACTTCTTCTCACTAAGGTATTAGCAATAGGACACCAAACACTCATGCAAAGGTTTCTAAATGCGGGTGAAGGAAAATGTAATATAAACTAAGAGCAATAAAATAGTGACAACTAAAATTATAGAAAGAAACACATAAATTCATAGACAACAAGCAGAAATGCAAAAATTGCAAATTAAATCTTGAAAAATGTAGTAATAAATTGCAACTAGATTAAGTCACCTAGAGTGGTGAATTAGTCCAAGTAGTGATTTTTTTGAAAATTTTCTAAAATTTTAAATGGAATTTTATGCTTTTTAGGTTTTCAAATGCAAATACAGTATGAAAATGCAAAATTTTGTTGATTTTCAATGAAATGTAATGCAAAAATGTAAGCTATATGAGCTTTTCACTAATGCAATTTTTGGTGGACACGAAAATTTTACTCCTTTGTCAAAAGTATAATCTGTGGCCTAATTTGGTCCTATTTTAGACACCCTTGTACCAATCACCCCTTAAAAATTGCATTTATAGGTCCCTAATGTTCATTATTTTTTATCTAGAGGCCCATTTGACTAAAAAATCATACAAATCCTGACAAATAATGTTTAAATCATAGGTGGCGAATGAGTCCCTTTTTGGGGAATTTTCAATTTCAAGAGGGAAACTCACCGACTTAACTCAATTTTTTAGTGGATGTCGGCCTCTTAGGTTTAAATAACAGGTAATTAGGAATTGATGCCTATAAATATTTGATTTTAGGTCAATTTTCACATCTCCTAGTCATTTTTACAAAGAAAAATCAAAAGCCAAGTGTTGAACATATTCCACAAGAAGATTCATTAGTCTTTCTGCAACAACGTTGAAGCTTTAGGACAACAAGATAGGGTTTTTGCAAGTCTTCAAGCTCGCTCGTATTCAAGATCCAACATTGCAAAGGGTTGATCATGGATTCCTATGGAGAATCATGGGGAAATCTAGGTTGAGGAGGTGCAACTAGCCATAAAATCACACCTAACAACTTGTTGTCAAAGTGATTCCATCTTCCATTTTCTCTCTATCTTCAAATTTAAAGTTTGCATGTCATTAATGTGCATTTGAAATGTTGTAGGGTTTCTTTGGTTCAATTCTTACATCATTCAAGCTCCATTTAAACATCTTATTCTAGCACATTAGAATAGGGTTTTGTCTTACTTCAGATTTTCCTAGTCTTAGACACACTTAGGGATAGGGTTTTATGCCTATTTTATCCATTCAAGGTTTAATTACCAAACTAGGGGTTTGACCAAGGAAAACCCCCATTATAAAAAAATTATATTATGTTTTGTAGGTGTTTTCGAAGATTCTAATTAGGGATTTAGTCAGGAAGTGTCATGCAGGTGATAAAGTACATATTTGAAACTTAATTTTTAAAAAAATAAAGAAAGCACTAATTCACCATGAATGGAAAATGAGTCCCATTGGAGGTGTATATCAAATTAGAGTGTAGATTCCAGTACCCTTTTGGGAGAAACAAACTTCTGAGCAGAAACCCTGGTCTGGGACTAATTCGCCCAGGTTTGCAAGTGAGTCCTAGTTAGTCAAAAAGTTAACATTTCCATTTTTCAAAGTCATTTCCAGTCTTCAACAAGTTTAATGGTGAACACACTTAGTCTTACAACTTTCTATATTTTGTTCTATTTGCATTTCTATTCACTTTTCTAGGTCTTTTGCATACAACACTATGTTTTCAAACACTTTGCATTTCTTAGTTTGCATTCAATTAGTGATCTATTTTATTAGTTATTTGAATTTAGATCATCTCATTTAGGCATATTGCATCCATATCAAATTAATATTTGAATGTTAACATTGCTTTTTGGCCCAATCTTTATCCTTTTAGGTGAAAAATCCTAGAAGGACAATACAGCATTCAGGTGCCAAAATCTTTGTTTACATTTTGATGAACCTGTCTTTAGAACATTTTTACTTTTGATTTGAAGTGCATTTACAGCCTAGGGCTAGTTTACATCAAAATTGCATTAGGTTTTTCATTTTTTTTGCATCCTAGGGTTTTCAAAAAATTACATTAGTGAAAAGATCATATAGATTTCATTATTGCATTTAGATTCATTCAAACTTATTTTCAGTTTATATTAGCATTGTATAGACCTGAAAACATAGAAAAAAATTAGAAAGAAATCAAATTTTTTTTCAAAATTTCCCTAGTGGGACTCATTCACCATCTTGGGTGAATCAGTCCTAGTACACTTTTTGCATCATTGTTTTCAGAATTCATTTTCCAGTTTTTCACCTTCTATTTGGTACAGTTACTTTTCTATTTTCGTTCGGTTATTTTTTGTTACATTCAAATCATTAGCATTAGTATCATTTACTTTAATGACACGTATGGATAGCCTTAGATTTTTCCAATGTTCATTTTCAACATTAGTTCCTAGTTCATTTAGATTAACTTCATCAGAAAATACAAACAAAACATTAACCAATCCAATGAAATAATCAAAACCATGCTTCACTTTAGACAAACTATATCATCCAAACCTCTTAGTAGTGATGACTTGGATAGGTTAGGTGAAGCCCTACAAGGTTTCCTCTCACTAATTCAATCCACTAAAGTTTTTAATGAAAAACCTAAAACAATTCATGGCAATTCTCATCTCCCAAACCTTTTAGTAGTGATGACATTGATATGCTAGATGAAGCCCTTGAGGACTCCATGTCACAAAAGCCATCCATGAAGGTTTTTTGTGAATAACCTAAAACACAAGATGTCAATGTAATTCAACCCCAAGTTTTCCTTTACCCACCTTCACATCAACCTCAACCCCACCTAAACCCAAGTTTACCCTTTACCCACCTAACCATGATGTTGTTTCCCACACACATTTTACTATAAACAACCCACAACCACCACAAACAACCCAAAACTCCTTACATTTACCCAATTCCATATTTCCTAGTGCTCCTTGATTAAGAGAGTATGAAATTTTTGAGCAACTTATGAAAACTCCCACCAAAATATCTCTTTGGGACCTTCTTCAAAGTTAACTAAACTATCATTCTATGCTCCAAACAACATTGCAACAAATAGTGGTTCTTCCTAGTACGAACACAATTGAGGTGGCAGCTCTTATACAAGGGATGAATAGAGTTAATGTCAACATTCCCTTTCATCAACATGAGCTCCCTCCACGCCAGTATTGGCATGGTGTGATGGTTTATAGGTGGCATTGTTGTTCTTGCCACCAAGGTTCAAACCCCATTGGGGTGGTATTGTTGAATAGTTGTATCCGGTTCATAGCTCTGGTCAAAAGCGTTTACCCCTTGAATTACAAAAAAACATGAGCTCCCTCCATTAGAATTAAGGAAGCAAAATGAGACCTTTATGATAATTTCTCAATATAATATAATAGGAATCAAAAGAACCCTTGTTGACAATGGATCTACCCTTAATGTCATTGGTACATTTTGACCCATTTTTTGACGAGCATCCGTCAAAATTTTGATGGAAAATTCTGGGCTGGAATTTCAACGTTTCAAATGCCGTTGAAATTCTAATGCAATAATGGTGAACAACCGTCGAAATTTCAACGGACGCTCATTGAAAAATCGGTCAAAATGTATTAGTGTGTGTACAATGTAAAGCTCCTAGATCAATTACATGTGGATAAATCACAAATCAAACCTGATTCCTTATCTATTAGAGGATTCAACAATACTACAATGCAACTGCTCAGCGTAATCAATTTACCTATCATAGTCAGAGTGGTTACCTTGCACACTCCTATTCATGTCATGCCTTATGATCTTTCGTACAATCTTCTTTTGGGAAGGCCATAGGTTCATGAGATGCATGTAGTACCTTCGACCCTTCATCAAATAATGAAATATGTCTATAACAACAAAATTTATCAAGTTCCAATAGACCTGAAGCCTGAAAGTTGCTTACAACTTGAAAAAGGAACAATGAGTCCTCTGAACACTTTAATTCCAACATCTCAAATAGAACCTATTTTGACCAATAAACAAGAAGAAGAATCAGTGTCTAGAAATTATTAGGTGATGATTGGGGTACATTAGAATTCACACATTCATTTATGGATGAATACATAATCACAGGAAAATAGGATGAAGAACAATAACAACCAACGATTATGACAACTCAGAATTCCAAAAAAATCTCCTCAACATCTACCTTATCTACTTTGGCAGAAAATACAACCTACACAATAAATTTTGATGAAATATATTATCAACAATCATCCAATCCACAAGAAATGGAAAGACTTTATGGATAGGGATATGAGCTTGTGAAACAATTGGGATATACTGGTAAAGGATGTGGAAAGAATGAACAAGGAATTTGTGTCCCTATAAAACCTAATACACAAGAGACAAAAACTAGTTTGGGGTACTCTTTCTAGGAAAAAAAAAGAAACTCAACGACCATCGCTAAATATTAACACCATCACATGTAAACAAAGAATCACTCTTACACTAAAACATCCTGAATTCCTCGATATGGATTCCCCAACATCTTGGGAATATGTTGAAAGTGATGAAGCCTTGAAACAACTGTTAGGAGATTCTAATAAGCCATCTTCTTCCAAGAGAAATTTACTTGTGTTATGATTAGTACCAAGCACAAATATGATGATATTAATGAGATAGTATGTGCATGATCATCATGGAAAAAATAGGCCCTTAAGTGGCGAAAAATTCAGAAAAATCAGAGTCAAGTAACTTGATGTAAAAATTTGAATAATTTATCTATATTATTTCAAAAATATGTAAGAATAGAATCTATAGCAAATTGAATGTAGTTTCTAAACTACTAATTTTATTTAAAAAAAATAAAAAAAATCTATTTGGTGAAAATTTGAAATTTCAATGCAGTAGTACTTAAATATCAGGGAAAAAATAAGAAGTAGGTGTCTATCTGACCACCCTAACTATAATAAAATGATAATATTTTTTTATAATATTCTAGATATAAGTAGAGGACTCATGTCATGATGTGATAGATAGCTTTTAAAAAAAAAAATCTAGGTAAATAATTAATTATGATTTTTTTATTACAACTTTTAAAAAATATAAAAACTTGTATGTCTGACCACCTTAACTTGGTCAAAAATTCATGAAATTCAATTTTTTTTTTAATCTTATATTATATGAAGTAGAGAATGTGACACATCTTTCAGATTCAAAAAATATGACACCGTTTGAAATCTATAGATGTTTTTCAATCAACCTATCGATCATGACATTACTCTTAATTCAAATAGAAAATGAATAATAATTACTTATTAAATTCAAAGTAAAGCATAATTTATATTGGTGGAAGGATGAGAATCTCCTTTAAAAACCCTTTTTGTTTCATCAATTTTGGGAAAAAAAATTCATCATCCACATACCCTACACATACCCATCATATCGCCACTTTTTGGCCCATCATGATCCTGCACATACTCGAGACAAACATGAGCATGGAACCATATGATCCTGATCTTCCTAAGTCTAATGCCCTCCCATTAGGAGATACAATTGATATACCAATGGACATAGATGATAAGGAAAACATTATTAAGATTGGGAAGTGCCTTGATGATGAAGAAAAAGAGGATACTACAACCTTGCTTCATGATTTTCCTAAAAATTTTGCTTGGAAATATTTTGATATGCCAGGAATAGATTCGAAGATAGTAACACATAACAATGTTCTTACTAAAAATGCTAAGCTTGTTCAACAAAGATATGAAAAAATGAACCCTAAAATAGCTTTGCATGTTAATGGAGAACTTGAAAAACTCCTCAACACAGGTTTCATTCACCCTATTGATTATTCTCCTTGGATCTCAAACATCATCATAGTTGCTAAGCCTGATAATCATATTAGGGTATGTGTGGAATTTCGGGACTTGAATAAAGCATCCTTAAAGGATGATTTTTCCCTTCCTAATATGGAAATGATCATGGATTCAACTAATGGACATGCTTTGTTGTCATTCATGGATGGATTTTCTTGTTATAATAAAATCTTCATAAACCCAGAAGATGAATATAAGACAACATTCACAACTATTTGGGGAACGCTTTTTTGGGTTGATGCCTTTTGGATTAAAGAATGTAGGTGAAACTTATTATAGAGAAATGAAATTGATACTCTATTATTACATACATAAAATATTGGAAGATTATGTTGATGAAATCCTTTCCAAATCCTTAACAAGACAAGACAATGCGAATTTCCTTCAAAAAATCTTTGAACAAATGTGTAAATACAACATGACACTCAATCCTAAAAAGTGTGTCTTTGGAGTAGATAGTGGAAAAAATTTAGGGTTTATCATATGTCACAAAGGCATTGAGGTGGACACAAAGAAAATTGATGCTATCATAAACATGCCACCTCCTCAGAATATTTCTCAATTGCGCATGTTACAAGGATGAATTCAAGCCATCCATCATTTTGTCTCCTCCTTAGCTGGCCAAACATTAACTTTCACACATCTCCTCAAAAAGGATGTGCATTTTGATTGGAATGAGGATTGTAAATAGGCCTTTGAGAGTTTTAAGGAATACCTTGCAACTTTTCCCTTTTTGCAACCGGCTATGCCAAACAAACCATTCATCCTTTACAAAGCCACATCAGCCCATGCTCTTGCAGCATTGTTGGCTCAACAAGATGACAATGGAAAAGAACATCATATTTATTACACTATTCAAACTTTAATATATTATAAAACATGCTAAACACCAATCGAAAAACAATGTTTGGCTCTTGTATTTGCTACTAGTAAGTTTTGACATTATTTACTCAGTGCTGAAATACAGGTCATGACAAAATTCTATCCTCTTAGTAATCTTTTTAATAAAACAGACTTATCAAGGCATCTAGCTAATGGGTAATGTTGTTGACTGAGTTTGACCTTAAGTTTGTTTCACAAAAAGAAATCAAAGGCCAAGCCTTGTCTAACCACTTAGCTAGTGCTCCTTCTCCTCTAGCATTACCTAGCCATGACTCTTTTCCTTATGAGAGTGTGTTGACAATAGAAGCTAAAACATGGGAATTATATTTTGATGTTTCTAAGTGTAGAATAGGCTCTGGTGTTGGGATTATATTGATCCCACCTATAATAAATCCTATTTTCTTTTCATATCAATTCAATTTCCTATGTACAAATAACACAGTTGAGTATGAGACACTTATTGTTGGGTTATGTGCTGCTTTAATCATGGGTGTCAAAGAGATTAAGATCTTTGGTGACTCACAAATATTAATTAAATAAATCAATGGGACATATCAAGCCAAGCATGAAAAATTATCTAAGTACAAAGATCTTATCATGCACTTGTTAGAGAAGTTCCATAAATTTACCATTGATAACATCCCACGAAAAGATAATCAACTTGCAGATGCAATGGAAAGTGCGGCCTCTCTTATATCCCCTCAAGATCCTTCAAAAAAATTCACATTCACTATTCACCCTATCATGAAACCTTTGATTGATGACAAAATGGAAGAGGTTTTAACAACAAATGAGGAAAAATCGAGTGAATGGTATGATGCCATATTCAATTATTTGAAAAGTGGTACCTTTCCTGAGCCAACAACTAAAAACCTCCATGATCATTTATGAAATCTTGCATCTAAATATGTCATCCTTGCTGATGTGCTATATCGAAGGTCATTCAATGGTATCTTACATTGATTGTTGAAAAAATCTAAGATACCTCTAGCACTTCACCAGACTCATGAAGGTGCTTATGGTGGAAATTTTGGAGGGAAAAAATTTGTTCAAAAACTTATCCATATTGGGTATTATTGGCACAACATGGAACATGATTGCTTTGATTATGTTCAAAATTTTCATAAATGTCAAGAACATAACAATTTACATCATGCTCCTGCTAGTGAAATTCAAACTCAACTTCCGATATGGCCCTTTGCGGTTTGGGGATTGGACATTATAGGAAAATTTTCACCTCCTTCTTTCACTAGACATGCCTTTATCATCACTACAACTGATTATTTCACAAAATGGATTGAGGCCATTCCTCTTTGATCTACAACAGCTAAGGTAATATGTCATTTCATCCTAGAACACATTATTGCGCACATTGGGCTCCCTTTTGCATTAGTTTCTAATAATGGTACACCATTTAAGAATAATGGAGTGAAGAAACTTTTGGAGACCTTTAATATCCAACATCATTATTCGACACCTTATTACCCACAATCTAATGGTCAAGCTAAATCAACTAATAAAGTCCTTGAGCAAATCATGAAGAAAACTATTATAAAAAATCATAGGGATTAGCACACACAATTGCATTATGTACTTTGGGCTTATCGTAAAAGTGTTCGATCTTCCACAAGGACCACACCTTATAATTTGGTCTATGGTAGTGAGCAATAATTCCCTTAGAGATAGAAATTTCCACATTAAGAATTTCTCTTCAAGGACTTGTTGATGATACACATTATAGAAAACAACGATTACATTAGCTGGAGATGCTCGATGAATAGTGCATTAACGCTCTTGAACATATTCAAGCTTATTACAAAAGGAAACATAATCATTACAACCTTAATGTTATACCTCGTTCATTTAAAAAAGGTGACTTAGGTCTTTTTGCTAATTAGTGCAACGTCAATGCCAACGCAAATGAACATGACAAATTCAGTTCTAATTGGTTAGGACCTTACATCGTTGATTTTTTTCTTGGGTCTGGTGCATACATGTTAACTAAACTAGAAGGCACGCCCCTTAAAGAACCTATCAATTCCACACATTTGCATCAGTATTATTTCTAATCCCTTTGAATAGTATGAATGATAAAGCAATGTTGTTAGAGCTATTGAGTCATATCCTATATGCTTTCACATTGCTTTGTTCTTGACAAATCAATTTTGCATATGTCTTGAACATTAAAGTGGTTATTTAACTCATTTTTATAATTACTTTGGGCTTCATACTATTAAAATTACTCTTGTGTGTTATGATAAGTTAGATCATCGAATATATTTAATTTAGCATAACATACTTAATTATCATGTTGTATCTAAAGGAAACTGCAATAAGTTTTACTTAGATCAGATAAACTTTGTTAAATCATGAAGACAGTAATTAAGTAGTCTTACCAAGGCTATTTAATTAATCACATTGCCATTTAACATTCAAACACATTAAGACAAATCATAAAACATCAAATGCTCATATATATATATATATATACAAAGTTTTATGTACATATCATCACAATATACAATATCACTAAGGTATGTGGGAACTATACCCCTCAGGCTCTGGTCCTCGTGATTTGGTACCGGGACATTGGGTGATGGTTGTATGTGATCGTGATCATGATCCTCCGAACTTGAGTGCAAAATCTAAGCCTTGTATTCGTCCAAGGGCCAACTAATGCTCCCTTGCTATCTGCTCCCTCTCTGCCTATAGCCATGATACCTCTGCCTGAAGTCTCTCAACCTTTGTTGGAGTCTGGGATGGTTGTTCTATAGTCTCGGCTAGGTGAAGTCATCTCTTCACACTCTCATACGCTACCCGTAGCCTCGTGAATGGTCTAAGCAACTCAAGATCCTCCTCCACGATTGGTGGGGGTACGTAATCCTGGTCCATCTCCTCCTTGTCAATGGATGTAGGAACTATCTCTGCAACCACCTAATAGTAAAGCTCTCACCAGTCTCTCATCACTCTTGCAAGGTAGAAACAACACACAATCAATACACAAAATCATGATATATATAAAGAAGCATAAGCACTAACATACATGCATAGAATAAAATATCATCACCTATATCTTTGGTAGGCTGAACAATATAAACATCATCCTGTGCAAGGGGCATGGAGGACATGCTAGCCTCTCCATGACTGCGAGTACTAGTGCCTACTGTAGCTACTGCTCATGATCTCGTCATACAGATGGGAGAGGGATCTCCCCACTCATATTGATTTCTAGCTGCTCCCTCATCACTCTCACTTAGAAGTGGCTCCTCCTAGTCATACTCCTCCTCCTCCTCCTCCTCCTCATCCTCATACTCATCTCCTTCATCCTAGCTATCATAGTCAAGATTTTCTTCCTCATCATACTCATCATCTATAATATCAGTGAATATGTCTATTGCCCTGTATAGTACCTCCTCGGCCCTGTCCTCTGCCTCATATCCCTCATCTATCACTGGTCTTGCATCACCTATAGGGACATCCATTATAAATATAGGAGCTGGTCATGTCTCTGACCAAAACTCCTCATGCTCATTTGTGCTACTAATGTCATTAGCATCAGATACTAGAGGTTGATCATGATTTAAGAAATCAAAGTCACTCTCAGAAACATGTTCTATAGTGAGTTGTACAGTATCACCTATTCTCTAGGAACTCCACACTGATCTCTTGATAAAGTGGCATTCCCTCGGTGGTGTCTACACCTATCCAAACTGCCGCATGACTTGACCATAATAGAAAGGATGCACTGCATAGTCATGTCAGCCAGCCAAAAATCTATCTTGTTGCATCCTCCTCAACTGTCTTGTGGGATCTGGCCACTATGGTGTTAGCTAATAAGATATCCAAAGGATCTCATCATCCTCCAGCTAATCAAATATCACTCTCCAAAAATGCAAGTCTCCATACTTCCATAAGCACCATAGAGGATAAATGAACGATCAAGGATACCCTACAGTCTTAGCACATGGGAAATTGATAGGCTTGGTGCATGTAATATGCTCGAGGCACCACACCTACAGAAGCATGCAATGCACCATAGTGTCTATCTCCTAAAATACAAATCGACCCAGATCATAATATCGATGTACTAGGATACATCATCCCCAAGCATAAACTATCTTGTACTCTGCCATCCCGTGAATCAAGTGAACTAATCCTCCATCAAGGTGTGGCATTCATCCATCTAGATTAAGTACTAATGCCACCATATGCATCATGATCCATCTCACTATTGGGGCTCATGAATATAGTAGCATCAGTAGCTCGATTCTCACCCTCACACGCTCATCATGAACTGGTCTATCAAGGTAGTAGTGCATGTTAGCTTTCCGCTCATGAAATGACCGATCTCCTCGGAAGCACACCCATTCTCCCCAAATAGGAACTCAGAGAATACAATGTACATCCTCTAAGGTAATTGTCATCTCCCCAATTGAGAGGTGAAATGTGCATGTATCTATGTTCTAGCGCTCCCACAAAGCCATCAACATAGCATCGTGGTACCTCATGGGAGGCATGAGGTACACCCAATAGATTCCTATGGCCTAAAGGTGCTTTGTCTCCTCTACTAATAGTGCTAGGGCTAGGTCTCTCAAAAAGCTCAACTATTTCCCCCCTAGGCATTGCCGTGATCGGGTGGGTAGCTATCAAAATCACAACAATATGCTCTAAAAACTCATCTAATATCTTTAATTTTTACACTATTCATCATGCAAGTGTACTAAAGTTCTTCTAGTGTGCTTTCCTAAAGGCCCTAGACACTTTAGCACCCTTTTGGCACACTATGCAAAGAAATGGGACACTTTGCGAAGAAATGGGACACTTTGCGAAGAAATGGGACACTTTGCAGACAAAAGGAACACTTTGTGAACAAATGGGACACTTTGTGAAGAAAGGGGACACTTTGCAAAAAAAAATTCCAAGATCCTAAATTAACCTATAAATTCATTAAAAATTATTAAATCACTGCAAAAACACTGAGCAAAGGTTGCAGAGTTGACTCACCTTGTGATGTTGCTCACCGTGTGCCACCTGCTCTCGAATCACATCCAGTTGTGAAGGTCTGTTATCTCGTCTATTCTGCATCTTTTTGTCTCACTCATCACTCTCACGCTACAAGAAGTTAAATGAAATAGTAAGTGATACAATAATTTACTTTCACCTCTTTTAACTCTTTTCATTCTTTTTACTCTTATGCATTAAACTAGGGTTATACCTATTTAATGAGTTTATAAGGTACTTTTAATTCAAAACACCATAACAGGTGTGAGGGAACTCTATTTTTGACATTGTTTGATGTGTTTAAATCATGATTCTACACTTGATATAATCAATTATCTATCATTATGTGGCAAGACACTTGGAAATTCCCTACGATATGATTGTTTCTATTCAACGTGGCTAGATTGCTACCTTGATCCCACCTTTGTAAAGCAAGAATAATCAAGGGGGGGCATATATCTACCCTCAAATTTGATTTCTAGAAGTTAGATAAGATTATTTTTGGAAAACTAACAAATTTGTGTTGTAGGGTGCAGTTCCTATAGATATGGCTTTACAGATAACTACACTGGGGGCTTCATTTTCCTTTCTTTTGAATGAGTATCCTTTTATGCAATAAAGTATACTGTTTGAAGTCCTTTAGCTTACATAGGCATGTAGAGTCATATGGGCACTAAAGTGGGGGCTAACTGTGAACTCATAAATGGTACTCCTTTGTAGAAAGTACAATCTGTGGCCTAATTTGGTCCTATTTTAGACACCCTTGTACCAATTACCCATTAAAAACTACATTTATAAGTCCCTAATGTTCATTATTTTTGATCTGGAGGCCCATTTCACTAAAGAATCATACAAATCCCGACAAATAATGTTTAAATCATTCATATCTCAAAAACCCACCTCTGAAAACCTCATGTGGGACCCATTCGCCAAGGGTGGAGAATGAGTCCCTTTTGGGGGAATTTTCAATTTCAAGGAGGAAACTCACCGACTTAATTCAATTTTTCAGTGGATATTGGCCTCTTAGGTCTAAATAATGAGCAATTAGGTATTGATGCCTATAAATATGTGTTTTTAGGTCATTTTTCACATCTCCTAGTCATTTTTACAAAGAAAAATCAAAAGCCAAGTGTTGAATATCTTCCACAAGAAGAAATTCATTAGTCTATCTACAACAAAGTTGAAGCTTTAGGAAAGCAAGATAGGGTTTTTTCAAGTCTTTAAGCTCACTTCCTATTCAAGATCCAACATTGCAAAGGGTTGATCATGGATGCCGATGGAGAATCATGGAGAAATCTAGGTTGAGGAGATGCAAGTAGCCATCAAATCACACCTAAAGACTTGTTTTCAAAGTGATTCCATCTTCCATTTTCTCTCTATCTTCAGATGTAAGGTTTGCATGTCATTAACATGCATTTGAAATTTTTTAGGGTTTCTTAGGTTGAATTCTTACATCATTCAATCTCCATTTAAACATCTTAGTCTCGCACATTAGAATAGGGTTTTTTCTTCATATTTTCCTAGTCTTAGACACACTTAGGGATAGGGTTTTATCCCGATTTTATCCATTCAAGGTTTAATTAAAAAATTAGCGTTTTGACCAAGGTGAACCCCCCATTAGAAAAAAAAGTATCTTCTATTTTGTAGGTGTTTTTGAAGATTTAGATCTAGGATTCAGTCAAGAAGTGTCGTGCAGGTGATAAAGTGCAGATTTGAAACTTGATTTTTTGGAAAACAAAAAAAGGACTAATTTTCCATGAATGGTGAATCCGTATCATTGGAGGTTTATGTCAAATCAGAGTGTAGATTCCAATACCCTTTTGGGAGAAACAAACTTCTGAGAAAAAACCCTAGTTTGGGACTAATTCGTCCAGGTTGGCGAATGAGTCCTAGTCAGTCAAAAAGTCAACATTTCCAAATTTTTAGAGTCATTTCCAGTCTTCAGCAAGTTTAAAGGTTTACACATTCAGTTTTACAACTTTCTTTTTTGTTCTATTTGCATTTCTATTCATTTTTCTAGGTCTTTTGCATACAACACTATATTTTCAAACACTTTGCATTTCTTAGTTTGCATTAAATTAGTGATCTATTTTATTAGTTATTTCCCTTTAGATAATCTCATTTAGGTATATTGCATCCATATCACATTAATCTTTGAGTGTTAACAATGCATTTTGGCCCAATATTTATCCTTTTAGGTGAAAAACCCTAGAAGGTAAATAAAGCATTCGGGTTCCAAAATATTTGTTTACATTTTTAAAACCCTAGGATGCAAATGAAAAAATGTAAAACCTAATGAAATCTTGATGTAAGATATTCCTACGATGTAAATGAACTTGAAATCAAAGGTAAAATGTTCTAAAGTCATGTTCACCAAAATGTGGACAAATTTTTTGGCGCCACAAGACTCCCTAACACTTCTAGGGTTTTCCATCTAAAAGGAGAGAGGTAGGAAAAAATGTCCAATGTCCCCACTCAAGACTAAAGAAATATGAATGAAATATTCCTAAATGTAATGCCCTAAATGCAATAAACTGATAAAAGCTATTGATTATTGATGCAAAACTAATAAAGTACAAGATGTTTGAAACCACAATGTGATATGAAAAATGACTTAAGAATGCAAAAAAAAATAACATAAGTAAAAGAGATTGGAGAGGTGCACTTGGAAACTGCAATGTGATGTAGAGAGGCTCTGGAATCCTATAGAAATTGTTGTTGAAGCCAACTGGGACACTTACGCCAAGTTGGGTGACTTAGTCCTATTTTGGGGAGATTCTCTTAGAATAGGTTTCATCCAAAAGGGTATCTAGAAATACAAAAGAAAAAAATCAATCCTAGCAGTGGGACTAATTTTCCATTGATGGAAACTTAGTCCACCTTTAGCTTTTAGGAATTTCGAAGATGCAATTTGTAGCTCCCGGTCTGCACTTTGGTTTCTGATAGGTGTCCGGTTCTAAATCTACATAATTCAGTCTGTGACTAATCTCCAAGCTTCTCTTAGGGATTTGCTGACTTTAAATGACTTTTATGAAAGGATGACATCTTTTAACACCTTGCTCTTTGAAAAATATGCATACAAGACCTACAAAACACAAATGCAAAGACGGGAAAAAGGGTTAAGGGTTAGTAAATAGGGGTTTACATTGGTCAAACCGCAATTTGGTAATCAAACCCTTGAAAATGAAATGAAATGGAAAGAGAATGATGGATGAACAACATGCAATGCTACAACTCACCAAACCCTTGATGTGGAAATCTGAACATATGGAAGTAAATGCTCTAGTGTATGCTTGATAATACCTAGAATGCTTGAGAATGATTAAGTGAATGAATGGATTCTTTTAAAAATGAATGGGGTTGAAAATGAGAGGAAAACCCTTTATTTATACTTGATTTTACAAAATTTCTCAAAAATAACACATCACAGGCTGACCTCAAGGTCAAGAGAATAATATCCTGCTAGAATTTTGAAATAATTTTGTTTTTTGTGCCAAGTGGGACTAAGTTGCCCTAGGTGGCGGCTTGGTCCCACCAGGGAAATTTTAATGGGTGTCAGGAATTAAAGTGTATTTAATTATGTTTAATGGGATTATTCTCTGAAACACACTTAAGTAGGGCCAGAAAGTGTATTAAGGGGCCATTTAAACATAAGAAAGGGTCAAATTATTGAGATCAAGCCTAGAAAAGCATAAAGTTTGTTACAACACTTTTAAATAAGGATTAGTAAGTGATAAAAAGAGGTTTTTTTTGTGAATTATATTAATAAGGTCCTAGAAAAGTGTGAAAGTGAGTTACAACATTTCACAACACTTTTACAAGACATCATAGAATTCTTAATGATTCATAAGGGTCCAAGACCTAATATGAATGTGTTGAATACATTACAACATTAAATCAAGTTAAAATCAAGCCAAAATCACCAAGAAGGCCTAAACAAGAGGAAAAAGTAGAAGGGTTACTTTTTCTATGTCCACAATGCCAAATTTCCCAAAATTAAAACACTACAACCCAACATCAAATATAGGATAATAAAATCCCACCAAGAATTCGATTTAAAATAGGTCTATGTTAAAATGGGACTCAGAAAAATGAGTCCTGATGTCTTTATCACAAGACACAAACTCCAAGAAATATTAAGTTCAATGCAATATTTAAAATTAGGTCCTGAGGCCTAGGTGGGACCCATACGCCCAAGGTGGTGTATGAGTCCTAGATCACTAGATCTAGAACACATAATCACAATCATAAAACTATGATTTTTCATTTGTTAAGTGTTGAGATTATCCTTAGAAAAATACATTTAGTAAGGCTTGTGGATGAAAAATAGGACCAAATAAAGAATAGAGAAGTCATATTTTAACTAGGAGGCCCAAACAACTGTGAAAATGTAAAGGGATACATTTTTTCTACAATACATTTATCACCCACTTTAGTGAGAGGAGTAACTTGCTTCAAAATCACACTAAATTAGATGAATTCAGATGAAGAGGGGTCTAGGTGTACCAATGCTAGTGAGATAGGATGACAACGATCAAGAGGGATGATCAAGCCCTTAGGATCAAGATCTTATGGAAAACCAACATAGGAAAAAAATAACATGCATGTGAGTGATGTATGAAGAAAGAACAAGGAACAAGCATACACTACCAAAGACATAAAGAAGAAAATAAAAGGAAAAAGAAAGAGGGGTGGATCAAGTCTTGACTATTTTTCCAACACGATGTGGATCAAGCCTTATTTTTTTGTCAAAATGTAACATTTACAAGTGGAGCACGATGTGCACTATGCCAACAAAACACATGATCACACAAGCTAGTGGAACCTCAAGCCATCCACTAGGTGAGCCCCTAGTGAGACGCATATGCACATAGCCAGTATGCATCCACACAGACAAGAAAGTGGCTATGGGAAACTCATTGTTAGGTCAAATCACATATATTAATCACACCAAAGATATGCCTCCTAATAACTTTGAAAAGGCACCACACAACATGAACAATAGGATCCATGAGGAAATAAAAACTTTGTATGCTAACACACATGAACAAACAAGATGGCTCCATAGGCAAGCAAAGTGTGTTGCAAGGTGGCTATATAACATTTACTGTAAATGAAAAATAGTGTAAGGTACATTCAAAGGGGTTTTTCTTAGTTCACACAAGGTCTCAAATTAGGGAACATCATGTCTAATGTCTCCAAGAGAAGACCAATTGAAGAATAGAAGATTCACAACTTAGGGAATGCATTCTGCTTGGAATTACCACTAAGAGGAATATAATATGCTAAGAGATATCATGCTCTTGAAGGACATTACACCCAATGTCATCACCAAGAGATAGAAACATTGCATGAAGTAAGATGACCACACAATGATACATGATTTGTAAAGTGAAAAATAATAATGCCAATGTATGCCCAAACTTTAAAGAAATTGCTAAACACTATGTTGTGAGCAATTACTTTAAAGTAGCAAATGAAATATTCTAACAATAAAGAGGACATGAGAGATTATTTGGAAAGCCCTATTCCAAGTCATATGTTTCCAAATAAAGCTACGTCATGAGAAGGGGTTACCCCCCCCAATGAAATACCAAAATAACATATGAGGGATCTATAGATTTGGGGTCAGTGTGGGAAACATCATCATTCCCCAAATACTCATGGAAGAAGAAGAATGAAACAAAGAGAGTGAAAGAGAAGAAAATATTTTGGGTCAACATGGAAGAGACCTAAATGTCTCGACGCCTTGCATCATCCCCAAAAATAAAACACAAGACAAAGAAAAGATAAAGGTTTATGACATATAGAAGAATACATATACAAATAGAGGAATGCCATAAAGAGAGAGATACATCAAATAAAATGGTACAGGGGATCACACTAGTAAGGCACATGTGAGTCAACCTATAGCAAGTTTTCTACATCCCAATCCTATTCATTGTATACAAAATGTAGACAACTAGCCAAAGGGATAACGGTAAGTGCGGTACAAGAGGCATCACCAAGTTTAACACTCTTCTTAGTTGAATGGTCATTTAATCTCATAAAAGAGGAAAATAATTTATTCAATTCATTATGCACTTCATCATAAATTAAATTATAAATCTCATCATCATCATTCAAGTTAATCACAACAGGAGATTGAATGATAATGTCCAAAGAAGGTGCCAGTTCTTGTTGTGGTTGCAATATAGGATCTTCTTGTTGTGGCGAAGAGGGAGACTCATCATATATTTCTTCAGTTAAGTTTGGATGTTTATTTTTCTTGTTGTTTTCTTTTCTTAACCTTCAAGCAATAGCACACCATCTACGCCTATGCTCTAGCATTTATGTTTCTTTCGATATGATTTTCAAGTTGCATTTGTGTAGGAGTGGTTTTAACAACCATTCATTTTTTTCTTCCTTAAGTGGAGGAATGAAAGGAACCATAGGAGGCTATTAAACCACTTTCTCTTTAACTTTGTAAACTTTTTTTTATCTTCAAAGGTACGATGGAATTTTTTTGGTTGTATCTTGATCATTTGTAGGAGATAGGAAAAGGATCGGTCTTGGGTTGGCCTTGGGTACTTGGAAGGTATTTTGGTTCAATCATGGTTTCATCAAGGATAGGAGGATCATTCATGGGTTGAGCCTTATTTTGAAGGGATAATTCTGCTATGTGTTTTTCCTTAAACTTTTGATAGGATTTGAAAAATCAATCTTCACGAGGTTTAATAGGTTCAATAGGTTCATGCTAAAATAAATCCAATGAGAAATTACCATGGGAAGACATACGATTAAAGCCACTATGATGCACAATAAATATCTCATTGCCTTTATGGAAACTTTAAGCATTTATGCACAACTGACATGATAGCTTCTATGGAGTGTAGCCATGGACAACTAAGCTTCATATGGAATTGATATGACATAAAGATGATAGATAATGAGGAATCTAATTTTTTGGTCTAACTTTTAAAGGAAGGATGGTCAAATCAATTGTACGACAAGGAAAACCATTATGCATTTTAATCCATCCTTTTTTTTATCATATGTGTCCTGATAAACTTCATGCACAAGTAAATATTCTTTAGTGATCACATTCTCTCCATAGACGGGATCAACTAATATCCCATTAGTGGGATTTTCAATGATTCAACCAACTATGTAAAGGGGACCACTGGGTGCATGTTTAAGTATGTATTTTTTTATGAGAAAGTGATATCAAGAGGCATTTTAGTGTGGCTCTTATGAGATTGAATTTCAATAAATCCTACCATATTATCCATAGGACTTTGTTGATTAGTATTCATGTTGTCATCATCTGTGTCAACATTCATCATATCATTTGTAGTTTTAGTAGCTTTGACAAATGAAATATTATGATTTGGCATGGGGTTAGTAAATATTTTCAAGTTTTAGTTAGGAGGTGCAATAGAATTATTACCTCAATCATTGACACCACCAATTTGAATATGATTGGAATCAATGAGGTCTTGCACTGTGTATTTAAGACGCTTAGAATATTCTGTATCATATCCATTTTGATGGTGAAAATGACAATAGGAATTTTATCTAAAGTTCATAGGTAATGGCATATCAGGATCAATATCTTTAATGGAAGATAAGGAAATAAAATTCTACTCTAGAAGTTGTAACATGGTGTTATGGAGGGTGTCGGGTAAGGAAGTAAATTTTCTTGTCAGATCCCAAAATGTAAAAGTATTTGTCTTCTTTATAGTATCCACTTGAGTATCAACATGTTTAGTTGGTTGAGGGAGATTTAGTTGAAGAAATCCTTTATTCTGTTTTCTAAAAGGTTGGTAATTTTTTTGATTTGCAAATTTAGACTTTTTAGGATGGCTAGAGGTGGGTTTTGTTTCACGAGTACTAATTGAGTTTTGATAATCATGAAGGGTGGTACACAAGTGTATGAAGGAAGGAAATTTCATCATACCAAGCTTATATTGCATCTTAGTTTGTAATTTCTCAATGAAAATTTGTTGAAGGTGAGGATCAAGAATCTTTATGCAAATTTGGGAATAAAGAAATTGGTGGTGTGAAATGAAGTCGATAACCTTTTCATCTTCCTTTTTCTTATATCTCATCAAATCAGCTAAGGTCATCTTACAAGTCATGTCCACTTGGAAATGGTTAATAAAGGCCTCAACAAGTTCATTGAATGAACGAATTGCATTATTCGATAATGAGGAATACTATTCTAAAGTGACCTATCTTTCAAGGACCTAGGAAAAATCTTAGCCAAGAGCTTATCCTCAAGGAAGAAATCACTGTATAAGGCAGTGCAAGTGGAAACATGGTTAGAAGGATCTCCTTTCCCTCCATATTTCTCATACCTAGGAGTCTCTATACCTTATGGTATTGGAATTCTTAATATCTCAAAGGATAAGGGATTTATTTTGGCATACTATGAAGGTTGGCCATTTAGATTTTGGTTTATGGTGGAATTATTTTTTTTGAAGGGATGAAACATTTTGTAAAAATTGGTTAAGGATGGCATCATTGGTTATGTTTTGGGATGGAGGTGAATATGGTGGAGGTGTATATGTGTTTGAAGGTCAAGTGAATGGAACACTTATGAGAGGTAAAGTCATAGGAGATATGAAATGAGATGCCACAAAGATATAAGGATTGCTAGTGGAAATACCCAAGGTAGGAATGACATTACTAGTAGGTTGCATCATTGTACTAACTTGATGGTTGGTGTAAGTAGGAATAGAGGAGATGGTTGTAAGAAGATTAATTTGAGCTCCTCCTTGAATTTTAGGATTTTTTGAAGTCTGATCACAAATAGTCATCGAGGTAAGATGTTTGGGTATGTGTAGGATCATGATGGAAAAAAAGGCCCTAACTGGTGATGAAATTCAAAAAAAATAGAGTTAGGCAATATGAAGTAAAAATTTGAATAAGTTATCTATATTATTTCAAAAAATGTAAGAATAGAATCTGTAGAAAATTGAATTTAGTTTCTAAACTACTGGGTTTATTTAAAAAAATATATATCTATTTGGTGAAAATTTGAAATTTCAATGCAATAGTACTTAAATTTCAGGGGAAAAAAAAAGTAGGTGTCTGTCTGACCACCCTAACCACAATAAAATGATAATATTTTTTTATAAGATTTTAGATATAAGTAGAGGACTCATGTCCCAATGTGATGTATATTTTTTTGTAATTTTTTTCCAAGTAAATAATTAATTATGATTTTTTTATTACAACTTAAAAAAAATATAAAATCTCGTATGTCCCACCTTAACTTGGTCAAAACTTCATGAAATTCTTTTTTTTAATCCTATAGTATGCAAAGCATAGAATTTGATGCATGTTTCAGATTCAAAAAATGTGATACCATTTGAAAGCTATATATTTTTTTCAATCAACCTATCAATAATGACTTTAGTCTTAATTCAAATAGAAAATGAATAATAATTATTTATTAAATTCAAAGTAAAGCATAATTTATATTGGTGGAAAGATGAGAATCTCCTTTAAAAACCCTTTTTGTTTCATCAATTTTGGGTAAAAAAAAGTTGTTATCCACATACCCTACACATACCCATCATATTGTCACTTATTGGCCCATCATGATCCTTCACATACCCGTTTGCTAAAAATATGAGCTAAGGTATATGTTGTAGTGTCAAAAAATGGGCCCCTTGAAATTTTCACACTAATTTGGGTCCTCCTTGTGGATTTTGGCTTAATGTTGCCTTGAATTAGGGTTGTAACGTGGATAACACATTGACATTAGGTCTTGGGCCCTTGTGAACTAATGGAATTTAATGGTGCCTTGCTAAAGTGTTGTGAAGTGTTGTAACACACTTTCACACTTTTCTAGGGATTTATCAATTAACTAAGCATAATTAATATAATTTTAATCATAATCAATATTAATCTTGCCTTATTTAGAGTGTTGTAAAATTTTGCAACACACTTTCACATTCCTCTAGGCTTGTCACTAATAATTGGGCTTTCTTATGGTTTAATTCACCCTGTTTTGCATCCACAAGCCTCATTTATTGCATCTTTTTGAGGATAATCCTGAAACCAATCATTAACCAATCATAATTTAGGTGTTCCTGGCATGTGTGGCCTAGATTTAGTGTATGGGACTCATTCGCCACGTTGGGCAAATGAGTCCCACCTAGGTATTTTTGGCCCTGATGTAGGTTTCACACATTTCTAAGAACTTTTCATTTTTGGTCCCATACATTATGTATGATGGGACTCATTCGCCACCTTGGGAAAATGAGTCATGTGTTACCAAAATTCAAATTTAATTCAAATTTTTGGTGGGATTTTATTCTCCTAGATCTAATGTTGGCTAGTAGTGTTGTAATTTCAGGAATTCTTGCATAATTAAGTATTAATACAAGGTTCTTTCTCTCATATTTTCACCTCCCATTCAAGAGATCACCTGGAAAATTTTACAAGCATTCAAGAGTTCAAAAAATCATTTGAGCATTCACAATAGCATTGAAGGCATTTCAAGGGTAGACTATCAAGCATTCTAAAGCATTCTTCAAGTGCCAATCATAATGTTAAAGATTGTATTCTTCATGTTTTTTATTGTGCTAAAATTTGTGATGTAGAGTTGATGATTCAAGCAAGCATTAAATTCCAGATAAATATCATTCAAGATGTCAAGAACCACATCTATTGCAGCCATTTCAAGCATTATTGCAGCACCTTATTGCAAGGGTTTGGTGAGTTGCAACATTGCATTTTGTTCATTCATCATTCTCCCTTCATATTTTCTTTCATTTCAAGGTTTAATTATCGATAAGGGGTTGGACCAAGGAAATCACCTATTCACTAACCCCCACAACATTTTTCCTTCTTCTTGTGTGTGATTTGCATGGCTAGGTTGAAAATTGGGCAAGAAGCAAAGTTGGAGAAAATTTGTCAAATCCCTCAAGTTGTCAAAGTTGTCATCAAACCTTGGAGAAGCTTGGAGAAGGTCTATAGGTGGAAATTTGCAGTTTCAAATCCAGAAACTAGTCAAAAAGAGGAGAGCGGACCAAGAGGCACATAATCTAGTTTAGAACTTCTAGAAAAGTAGAAGTGGATTGATTTTCCACTATTGGTGAATGAGTCGCACTGTATAGACCTAACATAGTTTTTTACAGATCTGGATACCCTTTTGGATAAAACTTGTTCTCGCACATTTTCCCAGAAACTGGACTAATTTGCCCAGCTTGGCAAATGAGTCCTAGTCAAAATTATTAGTAGATTTTTCAGTGATCCAGACCTCCATTCTGCCTTCTTCAATCTTCTAGGTGCAAACTGTTAGTTTCATAGCCTTTTGTTACATTTTTTTCACTTTTCTAGGCCATTTAGAGATAGTTTGCATTCAATTAGGGTTTTGCATTGTGTTTTGCATTTCATTGTATTTTCTAAGTTTACACTTAGTGGTGAACCCCTCATTAGACCTCATTCATCCCTTGGGAAAACCCTTTGTAATATTTCAATCTCCTTTGCATTCAAATCTCAAGGGTTTGTTCTTGAGTGAGAGTAAGGAAATGGTCTCTCCTTTTAGGTCCAAAACCCTAGAAGCAAAAAAGAGAGCCACCATTTTTCTTCCTTTCATTTTGGTGAACCTACATTTAGATAATCATAATTCTGATTTGCAGTGAATTTACATCTTAGATTTATCTTGCATTAACATTGTATTAGGTTTTGTATTGGTTAATTTTCATTCTAGGGTTTCAATTATTGCATTAGTGAAAGCTTATATACCTTGCATTGTTGTATCTAGTTTCATTGGAAATTAGTAAAATTTTGCATTTGCATCTCAAATTTGCATCAAAAAATGTAAAAAGCATAAAATTAAATTCAAAATTTCTTAAATTTTTCAAAAGAAATAGTACTTGGACTCATTCGCCACCTCTGCCGAATCAGTCCCTCTGCATACTTTTGACTGCATTTTTTGGCATTTACAATTTAGTTTCTGAGTTTTTGTTTGTTGTTTCTACATTTCTATTATACTTTCTAGAATTTTAGTTATTATGAGTGTTTGGTGTCCTATGGCTAATACCATAGTGATAAGAAGTTTGAGACTCATGTCATCCCATGATAGCACAATCGTTGTGGATCATGGGTTATCTAGAGCTTCCACTCCTAGTACTGATAATATTACACTAGGTATGGATAATTCCCTTAGCAACTCCTTGCCTTCAAATAGCATGCAAGTTGAACCAAGGAATGTCAACATCCCACAAGAAAACATAATTCAAATTCATGAGGACCTAATAAACTTACAACATCAAATAGGCCTTGAAAACATTTCAACTACTGCAATTCCTACCATAGAAAACATAAACCGCATGCTTGAAAGTGACGATGGCCTTGACCTTGTCAAAAACATAGTTCAAATCTTTGGAAAACATCTTTCGTGAACCACTAGTTGTCCTTTTCCCATAAGCAATGTTAAAAGCCAAGGAGGAACTCAAATTCCTCCTCCCACAACAATTGCCTCAATACCTACCTACACCAACCTTCAAGTCACAACAACAATGCATCAAGTTAGTAATGTGATTCCTTCAGGCTATGTATTCCTGCTAGCATCCCTAGTTTCTATGTGGCATCACAAGTTATATCTCCTACCTTACCATCTATAAGAATTCCATTCACCTATCCTACAACCACATACACTCCATCACCACTTTCACTTCCATCTCATAACATAAGCAATGAACCTCTCATAACACAACTTTTCCAAATTGTTTCATCCCTTCAAAAGAAATTTTTTACCATAAACCAAAATCAAAATGGTCCACCTACATATTATGTCAAAAGTAGTTCATTTTCCTTGGAGATATTGCGAACACCGATGGCACAAGGTGTAGAGGTGCCTATATTTGAGAAATATGGATGGAAGGGATATCCTTCTAACCATGTTAATGTCTACAATACCTTTTGTAGTGACTTTATCCTTGATGATAAACTATTGGAAAAACTTTTTCCTAGGTCCTTGAAAGATACTACCTTAGAATGATTCTCTTCTTTACCGAACAACTCAATTCTTTCATTCAATGAAATTGTTGAGGAATTTTTAAATCATTTCCAAGTGTATATGACTCCCAAGATGACCTTGGCTGATTTGATGAGATGCAAGCAAAAGAGGAAGAAAATATAACTTATTTTATCTCATGCTATTAATGAATTTATTCCCAAATCGATGTCAAGGTCCCTGATCCACACCTTCAAAAGATGCTCATAGAAAGTTTGCAAAGTAAAATCCAAGAAAATTTGACTATGATGAAATTCCCATCCTTCATGAACTTGTGCACTACCCTCCGCGATTAAGAAAATTTGGTTAGTATTCGAGATACAAAGTCCACTTCTAGCCAAATTGAGAGATTTGAGCCCGCAAAACAAAACAATCCCCAACCTTTTAGAAAAGAAAAGGGTTCCCTAAATTCAACCCCCCTCAACAAACAACTCAAAATGTCAATAACCAAGTAGCTGCTATCAAAGCCATGGTACCCTTTAGTAATGGTGATCTGAAGAGACAATTCACTTCCTTGCCCAATACCCTTCATAACACAATGTCCTAACTTCTAGAACAATAAATGATTACCTTTCCACCCATCAAAATACCCAAGCCTAATAAGCCTTTATGCCCGAGCTTTAAATCCAATGCTTATTGCCACTATCATTGACAAAATGGACATGACACAAAACATTACAAGCATCTTAAACACCTTGTGCAAGACCTCATTGATTCTGGCTATGTATCCATTGGAGGTGTTAGCGATCACGGAAATAAGTCCATTGCCCCTCCTAACCAAAATTTGCAATTTTTTTACCAACCTAATGCCCAAGCATAATATTTCATTTTTCAAAGCAAGTGAAACTACAAAGAATGATGTTATGACTGTTTCAAAACAAATGATGAAAACAATGATTCTATTCTAAATAATGATATCAATGTAAATCGTATAGATGAAATGGTAGGGATGATAGACATCATCCCTCATAAGGGCCAACCCAAGAGTCCTCTTGACATTGCTATCTCCTTTAAGGATATACTTAAACATTTTCCCAATGGTCCTCTTTACATAGTCAGTCATATCTATGATAAGCCCACTAAGGGGATATTAATAGATCCCACCTATGTAGAGAACGTGATCACCGAGGAATTTTTAATTTTTCATGAACTCTATCAAGATGAATACCATAAACCGAAAGCATGGATCAAGACACACAATTTTTTTGTGTGTCCTACGATAGGATCGATCACCTTACAATTGCAGATAGGACCAAAAATGTTAGATGTCACATTCTCCATCATCCTATAGTCAAACCAATTTCATGTGAAGCTAGGCCACCCATGGCTTCGCTCCATTAAAATCATCCCTTTGATTGTGCATAAATGCATAAATTTTCCATTTGAAAATGATATATTCACTATCCACCATAGCAGCTTTAACCCCTTGTCTTCCAAAGAAAACTTTTCCCTAGATGCCTTTTGGCCCAAACCCATGGAACATATAAAACCTCAAAAAGAATTATTTTTCTTGTCCTATAAAATGTTCAAGGAAAAGAAGATAGCATAGATCTCCCTCTGAAACATATCCCCATTGACATCTGAAACTCCCATCCTTGACGAAACCATGCGTGAACCTAAACAAGAACCAAAAAACCAAGAATAACCAAAAAAATAAACTTCACCTACATCCTATAAATGACCAAGAGATGATGAAACCAACCCCGCCAAACCTCCTAGAGTAAAAAAAATTACAAATTCAAAGAGAAAGTGGTTGAACAACCTCTTGTGGTTCCTTTCGTTCCTCTACTTGGGAAGAAAAGAAACCTACAATTGATGAACTGGCTCCTATACAAATGACACATGAGAACAAAACTAAAAGAAACAATGGTGCTAGAGACAATATGCATAGATGTCGTTCCCTTGATCGTAAGTTACATGAGGAATTAAACAATGAAAATCAAGATCCGAACTTGACTGAAGCAATGCATGATGACCCTCCTCCCTAGCCAAGACAATAAAATTCAATGCAACCTCCACAACAAAATTTGAACTCTTCTATGGGCATTATCCTTTGACCTCCTATCATGATTAACTTAGGTGATGATGACGAGGTTGCTAAAATTGATGAAGAGGTACATAGTGACCTGAGTAGATTTTTTTCCTTTCCATGAGCTTAACAAAAAATCTCCAGCGAGTGTTGAACCTAGTGCTTCTCCTAGTTTGGCACTTGCTCTTGTCCCTATGGATAGTTTTTCACCTTCAGTATACACAAAACATGATTGGGAGGCATATGACTTGCTCTTAGGTTGACTCACATTTTCCTTACTAGTATTTTCCATTATTTCTTTCTCATTTTCTCTTGTGTGTGATTGCATGTGCATAATGTGATCCCCTATGATGTTCTATTTGATGTTCTCTTTTTCTTTGTGAAATTCCTCTATCTATACCTTCATTCTTCTCTATGTCCTGCATCTCTTTCGCTTTTAACCCTATGTCTCTTCCACGTTGACCCAAAAGGATTTCTTTTTCTGTTGCCTTTTCATTTTCTCTTTTATCTTGTGTTTTAATTTTGGGGATGATGCAAGGCATCGAGACACCCTATGTCTCTTCCATGTTGACCCAAAAAAAAAATTCTTTTCTTTCACCATTTTGTTTATCTTTCTCATCTTTTGTCTTGTGTTTTCCTTTTGGGGATGACTCAAGGTGTCAAGACATTCATGTATCTTCCATGTTGACCTAAGAGGTTTTTCTTTTTTTGTGCTCTCTTTCTATCATTCTTTTAGTTCTATGTGTATTTGGGGATGATGATAGTTCCAAGCTTTCTAAAAACATTGTAGCAAAAAACATACTGACCCCAAATCCATAGATCCCTTTTGTGTTTGGTGTTTTCATTTTGGGGGAAACACCGTCTCTTTTCTTTTACTCTTTCATGATGCAACTTTACTCGGAAACATATGACTTGGCATAGGGATTTTCAAGTTATATTTCATGTCTTCCTTCTTGTTAGCATTTTTCATTTGCTAATTTAAAGTAATTGCTCATAGTACGGTGTTTAGCAATTTATTTAATGTGGGGGCATACATTGGAATTATTATTTTGCATTTTCCTTTTTCTCGGTTGTTAGTGTAGCCTTCATACTTCATACAATGTGTTTTTTGCTTTGTGGATGACATTGGTTGCAATGTACTTTAGGAGCGTGATCTCTCTTAGCATATTATATTCCTCCTAGTGGCTTGAAGTGACAAACTACATCCCCTAAGTTGTGAATCTTCTATTCTTTGACTGGTCCTCTCTTGGAGACAATAGGTATAATGTTCCCTGAGTTAAAGACCTCACATGAGTTAAGAAAGAATCCTTTGAACATTATTTTTATGTTGCATTTTGCATTTTTTGATATATGGAAACCTTGCATAATACAATTTGCATGCCTGTGGAGTCATCCTATTTGTTCATGAGCTCCAAGCATACAAAAAGTTTTGCTTATCTCATGAAGCTTGAAAATCATTTTTTTGTGGCACCTTATTAAAGTTATTAGGAGGTATAACTTTGGTATGAATTGAGCAAGAAGCCCAATCCAAGGCATGAATTTCCCCATAGCCACTTGCATGTGTGTGAGTGTATACTAGCCATGAGTGTATGTTTCTCTCCTTTTAGGACTTCTCACCCGGTCAACAGTCAAGAGTTTTGTTGCCTCAGAGTGAGTACACATTTTTTGGAAAAACAACCTAGATCTGATCCACATCATGATGGAAAAATAGTCAAATCTTGATCTGATTCTTTTATTTCTTTCCTCTTCTTCATCTTTGGCAGTGTATACTTCGCCTTTTCATTGTTCTTTATATCATCTTCACCTATGTTCCTTTGTGCTTATGTTGGTTTTCCATGGTATCTTTATCTTGGGGACTTGATCACCCCTCTTGATCATTGTCATCCCATCTTGCTAACATTGGTTCATTGGAACCCCTCTTCATTTGTGTTTGTCTACTTTAGTGTGAGTTTGAAGCAGGTTCATCCTCTCACTAAAGTGGGGGATAAATGTAGTGTCAAAAATGGGTCCCTTAACATTTTCAAACTCATTTGGGTCCTCCTTGTGGATTTTGGCTTAATGTTGCCTTGATTTAGTGTTGTAATGTTGATAACACATTGACATTAGGTCTTGGGCCCTTGTGAACTAATGGAATTTAATGGGTCCTTGCTAAAGTGTTGTAACACACTTTCACACTTTTCTAGGGTTTTATCAATTATCTAAGCATAATTAATATAAGTTTAATCATAATCAACATTAATCTTGCCTTATTTGGAATGTTCTAAAATTTTGTAACACACTTTCATATTCCTCTAGGATTGTCATTAATAATTGGGCTTCCTTATGCTTTAATTGGCCCTATTTTGCATCCACAAGCCTCATTTATTGCATTTTTTCGAGGATAATCCTAATTCCAATCAGTAAACAATCATAATTCAGGTGTTCTTCTCTTGTGTGGCCTAGATTTAGTGTTTGGGACTCATTCACCACCTTGGGCGAATGAGTCACACCTAGGTATTTTTGGCCCCGATGTAGGTTTCGCAAATTTCTAAGCACTTTTCATTTTTGGTCCCATACATTATGTATGATGGGACTCATTCGCCACCTTGGGTGGATGAGTCCTGTGTGAAAAAAATCCAAATTTAATTCATTTCCAATGGGATTTTATTCTCCTAGATCTGATGTTGGCTTGTAGTGTTGTAATTTTGAGCATTCTTGCATAATTAAGTATAAATACAAGGTTCTTTCTCTCATATTTTCACCTAGAATTCAAGAGTTCACATGAGAATTCAAGCATTCACAAGAGCATTCAAGGCATTTCAAGGGAAAATGATCAAGCATTCTAGAGCATTCTTCAAGTGCCAATCATCATGTTAAATATTGTATTCTTCATGTTTGTTATTGTGCTAACATTTGTGATGTAGAGTTGATGATTCAAACATGCATTATATTCTAGATCAACATCATTCAAGCTAGATTCAGGAAGCACATCCATTGCAGCCATTTCAAACAATATTGCAACACCTTATTGGAAGGGTTTGGTGAGTTGCAACATTGCATTTTGTTCATTCACTATTCTCCTTTCATATTTTCTTTCATTTCAAGGTTTAATTAGCGACAAGGAGTTTGACCAAGGAAAACCCCTATTCACTAACCCCCACAACATTTTTTCCCCTTCTTGTGTACGATTCGTAGGGCTAGGTTGCAAATTTTCCAAGAAGAAAAGTTGGAGAAAATTTGTCAAATCCCTAAAGTTTTCAAAGTTTTCATCAAACCTTGGAGAAGGTTGGAGAAGGTCTACTAGTGGAAATTTGTAGTTTCAGATCTGGAAACTACTCAAAAAGAGGAGAGCAGACCAAGAGATACAAAATCCAGTTCAGAACTTCTAGAAAAGTAGAAGTGGACTGATTCACCACTATTGGTGAATGAGTCCCACCGTACAGGCATGACATAGATTTTTACAAATCTGGATACCCTTTTGGCTGAAACCTATTCTCGCACATTTTCCCAAAAATTGGACTGATTCACCCATCTTGGAAAATGAGTCCCAGTTAACATTATTAGCAGATTGTTTAGTGATCTAGACCTCCATTTCACCTTCTTCAGTCTTCTAGGTGTACACTTTCAGATTCATAGATTTATGTTACATTTTGTTCACTTTTCTAGCTCATTTAGAGATAGTTTGCATTCAATTAGGGTTTTGCATTGTGTTTTTCATTTTATTTTCTTTTCCAAGTTTACACTTGGTGGTGAACCACTCATTAGACCTCATTCAGCCTCTAGGAAAACCCTTTGCAAGATTCCAATAACCTTTGCATTAAAATCTCAAGAGTTTGTTCTTGAGTGAGAGTAAGGAAATGGTCTCTCTCCTTTTAGGTCCAAAACCCTAGAAGCGAAAAAGAGAGCCACCATTTTTCTTCCTTTCACATGAAATTTGTATTCCTTTTTTACTTCCAATCATTCGATGTATGTTATCCATGGTAGGAATATCCATGTTGGAAATGTTTTTAGTACTCACTTGGTTTTGTAGGTTTTCTAATTCTTCATGGATTTGGATTATGTTTTCTTGAGGGACACTAGCAACCATTGTTTGAACACTTTTCATACTACTTGAAGGTAAAGAGTTATCAAGGGTATGGTCCATACCTAGTGAACTAGTATCAACACTATGAGTGAAAGAGGTAAATAACCGAAGATCCACAATAAGTGTGTTATTGTAAGATGACATGAGTGTCAAACTACTTCTCAATATATAGTATTAGCAATAGGACACCAAGTTGTAAACCTCATGCAAAGGAAAATTAATGAATGCAAGATAAATGCAATGAACACAAGATAAACAATATGCTTTAATTCCAATTCTGATGTTTACAAATACACTTAAAATGAAACTAAATAAAGCTAGATCTAATTAAATGAATGAAACAAAATATCAACAAACTAAAATATAGATCTGACAACAAAAAACATAAGCATAGAAATGAAGTTTTTAATATTATAAAATATAGATTTATACCTAATTCAAGACTAAATCACCCATATGGGAAAATGAGTCCCATTTAGGGTTTCTAGAAGGTTCAGATACTAAAAAACAAAAAGCATAGAATCCACAAAAATCTGGAAATATTAAATCGCTCAAGTGGGTAAATGAGTCCTAGATTATGGTTTTTAAACCAAATTCAAAAAATTCTAAGTTGATCTTAAGGTTTCTAGATTTTATTTTCAAATCACTACTTTCAAGTATAGTTTTCCAATGAAATTTAATGATGTAAGATGCAAAAATGCAACCTATATGTACTTTTCCACTAATGCAATATTTAGAAGCCCTAGATGCAATTCAACTAATGCAATTGTAATGAAAAGTTACTCTAGATCTAGGACTACAATGTTCTCCATATCATAAATAAAGGGTCGAAAGGTCGAGTTCACCAAAATGAAAGAAAGAAAATAGGGTTCCACCTTTTAGGAGATGGAACTAACAACCTATTTCACTCTTAGTTCACTAAGAAACCAAGATCCCTTAACCAAGTGACTCAATTGAGGGAAGGAATACGAGGGGTGGTTTCCTTAGGTGTGATTAAAAGGGGGCTTCACCATTAAAATAAAGCTTCAAAGGAGAAATAAAAACTATAATGCACTAAACCCTAGAAACTTAAAACATAAAATCAGATTACTAAACAAAGAGAAACAGGCAAGTACCTAGAGGATTGAAGATGTCTAAACAAGCTTTGAAAACTCTAAAAAAATTTCTTCTGAAATGCACTAGGACTCATATTCCAAGATGGGTGATTTAGCTCTGCTATAGGGATCTAGGGAGAATATGGAATCTTCTACTAACAAATAAAGATCTACAGAAAATTGATAAAGGGGGTATACTAGCACTCATACACCCTGTCTAGGTGTGATTTAGTCCTAGTATTAGGTTTGACTAAAATTTTTGTAGCCTCTAGTGATCTTTTGTAGCTTTTTTCTTGCCTGATCTCCACATTTGAAAGTTTAAATTCTAGCTTGTAGGTGAGTTTCCGTGAAGATGATAACTTCTTGACAACTTTGACAACTTTTGCAACCTTATCCTCAAAGGATCTTCAAGCTCCAAATCACCTAGATCTATGATCACACATCTAAAGGGAAAAAATGTTTTGTGTTAGGGAATAGGAATTTTCCTTGGTAAAATCCCATTTTGGTAATTAAACCTTGAAATGAAATGAAAAATCATGGAGGAATGATGAATGAATAAATGCAATGTTACAACTCACCAAACCCTTGAAATAAAGGCTACGAACTTGTGGGAGATGGCTCTAATGGATGTAGATCTTGACTCTTGATCTTAATATGAGATAATGTCTTTGAATTCTTGCTTGATTCATGAAACCTACATCATAAATTTTATCTCAAAGAAAACATGATGCATGATGAATTTGACATGATGCTTGAATCTAGAATGATACTCCAAATGCTTAATAATTTCCTCTTGAATGCTCTTGTAAAATTCTCACTTGAATCCTAATAAGAAAACTTGAAATTTTTCTAGGAGAAATTATGTGAAATAACCTTGTACTTATACTTCTTTATGCCAAATTTCTTGAAATTACAACACTACAAACTGACATCAGATCTAAGATAGTAAAATACCACCAAGAATTTGATTTAAAATAGGTCCTACTTAAAGCAAGACTCATACGCTAGGTTGGGCATATCATTCCCATTGTCTTAAACACGAGACATAAACTCCAATAAATGTTAAGTTATGTAGTGTAGAAAAATGTATCCCTTTACATTTTCACACTTATTTGGGCTCTCCCTACTAAAATTGGGCTTCTTTATGCCTTATTAGGTCCTATTTTGCATCCACGAGGCATATTTATTACATCTTTCTGAGGATAATCCACACTTACCTAATAACGAATCATAATTCATGATTTTTGGTTGTGTGTTTCAGATTTATAGATCTAGGACTCATATGCCACCTTGGGTGTATGGGACCCACCTAAATCTTTGGGCCAGATCCTGAATTTGGCATAGAACTTAACATTTATTGAAATTTGTGTCCCAATCTTAGGCTAATAGGACCCATACAACCCAACTAACATATGATTCATGCTTTATCTTGGACCTATTTTGAATTCAATTCTTGGTTGGATTTTTTTTCCTAGATTTGATGTTGGCTTGTAGTGTTGTAATTTTGGGAAATTGGGCATAAACAAGTATAAATATAAGGCTATTTCACATATTTCCTCCTAGTAATTTTTATGAGAAAGTGTGATCTAAGCATTTGAGAGAAAATTATCAATCATTTTGGAGCTACATTCAATATTCAAGCATCATGTCGAAGTCATCATGCATCATGTGTGTTCTTTGAGCTAACATTTGTGATGTAGGTTTTCATGATTCAAGCAAGCATTCAAATCAAGATCCGTAGCATTCAATCAAGAGTCAATGTCTACATCCATGCTAGTCATTTCACATAAGATTGCAAACTTTGTTACAAAGGTTTGATGAGTTGAAACATAGCATAATTGTTCATTCATCATTCCTTCATTCTATTTCATTTCATTTTAAGGTTTGATTACCCAAATGAGGTTTGACTAAGGAAAACCCCTATCGACTAACAAATCAAAAAAATTCTCCCTCTACATATGTGATTTTAGATCTAGGTGTTTTGAGCTTGAAGATGCTTTGAAGAAAAAGTTGCAAGATTGAAGAAAGTTTTCAAAGTTGTCAAGAAGTTGTCATCTTCACAAAATGTCACCTAAAGGAAAGAATTCAAAGTTTCAGACTCAAAAATCAAATAGGTGAAAAGCTACAGAAGATCACTAGAGGATACCATAGTTTCAGAAAAAACCTCATATTGGGACTATGTCACCACCTTGGCCATATGAATCTCAATATACCACTTTTCATAATTTTTTGCAAATCCTAGTTTACCAGTTATAGATTCTAGATTTAACCAAAAACCATTAATGATAACTTTAAGAAACCCACCTCAAAAAAAGATATAAAATCTTGGCAAATATTTCATTTTTTTAGGAAAAATATTAATTTCTATTGGCGAATCTTTCCTTTTTTTGAAAAAATATTAATTTTATTGGCGATTTTTTACATCACTAAAATTTTGTAAATTTTTTTTGGCAAATCTTGAAAAGTAATAGGAAAATGCATTAATTATGATGGAAAATCAGTCCAATATAAAAATAATTCCCATGGAAAAGTATGGGCTCAAGAGTGGAAATTATTGATTGGTTTAAGGGGTAGACTATAATATTTACTTGCCACCATTGTTTTAAAATATAATATAATAGCCCTCATTATGTTCTTCAAGGTAAAATGTACCCACAATCTATAATTCTCATGGGGCTCAAATTTTTTTTTTAGATCATTCATCTAACAACCCTTGTTGTACCCCTTGAGGTAAAATGTACCCACAATCTATAATGCTCATGAGACCTAAAATTGTGGGGCCCATGAGCATTACAGATTGTGAGTACATTTTACCTCCTATAATACAAGGAGGGCCTTTAGATTATATTATAAATCAATGGTGGAAACTAAAGATTAGAAATATGCTCATAAAGCAGCTAATAATTATGATATACTATTGGCAAATTAATATAGATTTCTACTATAATTTATAAAATTTAGGTGAATCTAATCTAATCATGTATTGAATATTGTGGCAAATTTTTGAGTTAATTTTTTTAATAAAATAAATTCTTTGGTGATTTAAATAAGACTATAATAAAATTTTGTAAAAATGTTGCGATTCAAGTCACATTATAGCTCAAGCTATTAGCCAATTTTGGATTCCAAAATTTCAACTATTAGCCAATTGGTTTATATTAGCCACTAAAAACATCACTAAAAACCATAAACTAGGACTAAATCACCCAGTTTGGAGTATGACTCCTAGTTCACTGTTAAAAGTTGGAATTCCAGGGTTGTAGATCTTGTTTTGAGCTTTTTAGTCCTCCAGGTGTACCTCTATTCATTCTCAGTTTATTATTTTGTTTACAAGTTTTAATTCCTAGGTCACATAGCTAGATTTGCATATTTCATTCATTTCCCTTTTTTCTAAGCCTTTTCTTAGTGGTGAACCCCCCTTTTTAATCACACCTAAGGAGACCTTGTAGCAACCCCCTCTCTTGATTGAATGATTTTTTGTTGCTTCTAGGGTTTCCTTTAATGAACTAAAGTGAAATAGGGCCCCTTACGTGTGTTCCATCTCCTAAAAGATGGAGGACCCTATTTACATGTGTTCACTTTGGTGAACCTGACCTTCCAACCCTTTATTTCTAATTTGGAGTGCATTAAAGTCCTAGATCTAGCGTACATTAGATTTTCATTAGATCTTGCATTAGTTAATTTGCATTTAGGGCATCTAAATATTGCATTAGTGAAAGTACATATATGTTACATTTTTGCATCTTGCATCATTGCATTTCATTTAAAATTTATCATTGCACATAGTCTCGTCAACATACAAATTAGAAACTCTAACATTCACTTAGAATTTACTAAATTTAGTATCAAAACCCTTATTTGGGACTCATTCACCCCTCTAGTTGATTCAGTCTTACTAAAAGTTGTACCTATTTTTTGGGAATTCTATGTTTTGTATTTTCACTGTTTGACCCTTCTAAAAACCCTAACAGGGACCCATTCACCCCTCTAGGTTATTTATTCCCATGCCAAACCTAAAACTACATTTTAAAGCATTAAAAACCTTGTTTCTATGCTTCTATTTACTGTTTTTAGATCTATGTTTTAGTTTACTAAGTTTCTATTTCATTCATTTCATTAGATCTAGCTTAATTTGGTTTTATTTCAAGTGCATTTATAAAATAATAATTGGAATTAAAGCATATCAGTTAACTTGTGTTCATTGCATTTATTTTTCATTCATTTATTGCCCCTTGCATGAGCTTTACCACTTGGTGTCCTATTGCTAATACTATAGTGAGACGTAGTTTGAGACTCATGTCATCTTGTGATAGCACAATCATCATGGATCTTGGGTTATCTAGCTCTTTAATTCATATTGTTGATACTAGTTCACTAGGTATGGACCATACCCTTAACAACTCTTTACCTTAAAGTAGCATGACAAGTGTTGAAACAATTGTCACTAGTATCCCTAAAAAAAAATAAGACAAATCCATGAGTAATTATCAAACCTACAACATCAAGTGAGTACTAAAAATATTTCCAACACTACTATTCCTACCATATATTACATACACATCATGCTTGAAAGTGAACAAAGAATCGAACTTGTGCGTAACTTAGCTCAAGTATTTGGAAAACATCTTACCCCCAACCACTAGTTGTGCTTAACCTTTGAACAATGTCCAAATTCAAGGAGGAACCCCAATTCCTCCCCCTACAACTATTACCTCTATTCCTACCTATACCAACCCTCAAGTTACCACAATGATGCAACCTACTAGTAATATATTTCCTACCTTGGGTATTTCCATTAGAAAACCTTGCACCTTTATGGAATCTCACATCATATCTCCTACTACTTTACCTCCCATATGCATTCCATTCAAGAGTACACCTCCACCATATTCACCTCCATCTCCCAATAGTACAACCAATGATGCCATACTTAACCAAGTCTTGGAATATGTTTCATCCCTTCAAAATAAAATTTCCACCATAAACCAAAATCAAAATGGAAAACCATCATACTATGTTAAAAGAAATCATTATCCTTGGAGATATTAAGAACTTCGTTACCACAAGTTATAGAGATTCCTAGGTTTGAGAAATATGGAGGAAAAGGAGACCCTTCTAACCATGTTTCTGCTTATACCACCTTATGCAGTGACTTTTTCCTTCAGGAGCAGCTCTTGGATAAGCTTTTCCCTAGGTCCTTGAAAGATACTACTTTAGAATGGTTTTCCTCATTACCTAATAACTCAATTCATTCATTCAATAAATTTTTTGAGGCCTTTATCAACCATTTCCAATTGCATATGACTCCTAAGATGACATTAGATGATCTGATGAGATGTAAGAAAAAGGATGATGAAAAAGTTAATGACTTCATTTCACGCTACCAATCACTTTATTCCCAAATCAGTGTAAAGATTCCCGATCCTCACCTTCAACGGATGTTCATAAGAACTTACAAAATAAGATAGAATTTAAGCTTGACATGATGAAGTTTCATTCCTTTGTACAATTGTGTACTACTCTTTGTTAGTATCAAAACTCAGTTAGTAGTCATGAAAAAAAATCCACATCTAGCCGACCTAAAAAGTCTGAATCCACAAATCAAAATAATTACCAACCTTTTAGGAAACAAAATAAAGGATTTATTCAACTAAATACTCCTCAACCAACCCAACATGTTGATACTCAAGTGGTTGTTGGGTATGTGCAGGATCATCATGGAAAAAATAGGCCCTTAAGTGGCACAAAATTCAAAAAAATTAGAGTTAGGAAACTTGACGTAAAAATTTAAATAAGTTATATATATTATTTCAAAAATATGTAACAATAGAATTTGAAGAAAATTGAATGTAGTTTCTAAACTACTAGGTTTGTTTAAAAAAAAGAAAAATCTATTTGGTGAAAATTTGAAATTTCAATGCAGTGGTACTTAAATTTCGGGGAAAACATAAGAAGTAGGTGTCTGTCTAACCACCCTAACAACAATAAAATGATAATATTTTTTTATAATATTTTAGATATTAGTAGAGGACTCATGCCCCGATGTGATGCATTATTTTTTGTAATTTGTTTCCAAGTAAATAATTAATTATGAATTTTTTATTACAACTTTTTAAAAAATATAAAAAATCATATGTCTGACCACCTTAACTTGGTCAAGACTTCTTGAAATTCAAATTTTCTTTTTTAATCTTATAGTATGTGAAGCATAGAATGTGATAGATGTTTTGGATTCAAAAATTGGATACCGTTTGAAAGCTATAGATGTTTTTCAATCAGCCTATCAATTAGGAATTTAGTGGTAATTTGAATAGAAAATGAATAATAATTACTTATTAAATTCAAAATAAAGCATAATTTATATTGGTGGAAAGTTGGGAATCTCCTTTAAAAACCCTTTTCATTTCATCAATTTTGGGTAAAAAAATAGTCATCATCCACATACCCATCATATTGCCACTTTTTGGCCCATCATGATCCTGCACATACCCTGCTATAAAGAAGACAAATCCTTTTACATTTGGAGATCTGAATAGACAACTTACTCCCTTACCCAATACCCTCCATAACACAATGTTACAAATTCTAGAACAGAAAATGATTTCCTTACCTCCCATAAGAACTCCTAATCCTACTAACCCATTACCCTAGAACTTTAGATCAAATTCCTATTTTCATTATCACCGAAAAAATGGACATGATACCAAACATTGCAAGCATCTTAAACATCTTGTGCAAGACCTCATTGATTCTAGTTGACTTCAAATTGGAGTTGTTAATGATCAAGGAAATAAGTTGGTCACCCCTCCCAACCAAAACTTGAAAATATTTACCAACCCCATGCCAAATCATAATATTTCATTTGTCAAAGCTAGTGAAACTAAGAAGAATGATGTGATGAATGTTGACACGGATGATGAAAACATGGATATTATTGAACAAGGTCCTATGGATACTATTAAACAAGACCCTATAGATAGTATGGTTGGATTGATCAAAATTCTACATTATAAGGGATGAAATAAAAAGCCTCTTGACATTTATTTCTCATCTAAAGACATCATTGCAAATGAACCTAATGGTCATCTTTACATAGCTGGCCAAATCAATGATAATCCCACTAATGGGATATTAATTGATCTCGTCTGTGGAGAGAATGTTATCACTGAAGAATTATTTCTTGTGCATGAACTTTATAAAGATACATATGAAAAACTGAAAGCATGGATAAAAACACATAATTGTTTTGAATTCCCTACGATGGGATCAATCACCCTTCCTCTACTTGTAGGACTGGACAATTAGATGTCTCATTCCCATAATCCCAATGTCAGATCAATTTCATCTGAAGCTTGGTTACCGATGGATATGCTCCATGGAAGATGTCCTGTCGGTCATGCATAAATGTTTAAAGTTTCCCTTTGACAATGAAATATTTACTGTGCACCATAGTGGCTTTAATCTTGTGTCTTCCCATGGGAAATTTTCTATAGATTTATTTTGGCCTGAGCCTATTGAACCTATTAAACCTTGTGAATAACTTGTTTTTCAAATCCTATCAAAAGTTGAACACGAAATGCATAGGGGAGCTATCCCTTCAAAAAATGCCTCAACCTATGATAGAGCCTCCTATCCTTGATGAAACCATGATTGAACCAACACCTGTTCCAAATAACCAAGACTAACCCAAGACAGATCCTTTGCCTATATCCTACAAATGACCAAGAGATAACCAAAACAATTCTATTACCCCTCCTAAAATAAAATAAAAAATTGTAAAGCTAAAGAGAAGATGGTTGAACAACCTCCTATGGTTCCTTCCATTCCTCCCCTTAGGGAAGAAAATAAACCTATGGTTGATAAACCCACTCCTACACAAACACAACATGAAAATTGTAGGAAAAGAAATAAAAATTCTAGAGAGAGTAGGGTAAATTCCATGCTATTTCTCAAAGGTTAATTGAAGAGAAAAACAAACAAAATAAACAAAAAAATTAAGTGAGGTAATACGTGAGGAGTCTCCCTCTTCTCCACAATAAAAAGATGCTATATCACAACCACAACAAGAGCTAAATCCTTCTTTAGACATTATCATTCGATCTCCTATTCTAATTAACTTGACGATGATGATGAAATTGCTAAAATTGATGAAGAAGTGCATAATGAACTGAATACATTGTTTTCCTCTTCTATGAGCTTAAATGTTAAATCTCCTAAAAAGAGTGTTGAACTTGGTGATAAACCTAGCTCAGAACTTTCTATTTTCCCTGTGGCTAGTTGTCTACCTTCTATTGAACCATAGATTTTTGGGGGCTATGAACTTCTCTTGCACTCTTAGGGTTTTCACCTAAAATGAGAGAGATAAGCAAAAAACCTAGGTGGTTCAATCAAACTAATGAAAGTATAATGGAAATATGGATGAAATGTACCTATATGAGATAAAATAAATGGAAATAACTGATAAAATCTATTGATTATTAAGCGAAAACTATTGAAATGCAACTTGTTGTAAAACACATTGTGTAATGCAAAAACATCTAGAAATGAATGCAAACTATAATAGGAATAAATAAAACTGAAAGTGTGCTGCTGAGATCTTGATGGAGACTAGAAATTCCTTTTGAAATGTTGTTGATATTGATTTTTAGGCCTGGTGAGAGTCATTCATCATTCTGGGTGAATTAGTCCCAGATCTGTGAAATTGTTCCAAAGCCCGTTTGAGACAAATGTGTAACCAAAAACGTAGAAAACAAAAATTAGGCCTAGAAATGGGAATCATTCTCCACCCTTGGAAAATGAGTCCACTTTTGAGTTTCTAAAAATCCAAAAGTGGAAACTAAAGTCTCTGATCTACTCTTTATGCTTCTTGAGGTGTCTAGTTCTAAAAATATCAAATTCGGGCCTAAAGGTGAGTTTTTGTTGATGTTTTTCCTTATCCAATGAAGAGATGACTTGAAAAAATTTGTAACACAATATTCAATGATTTCTAAACCTCCAAGATGTCTAGATATGTAAATATACAAGACAAGAAAGAGGAATGTTGGATATTAGGGCATGGGGGTTTGCCTTGGTAAAACCCCTTTTAGGTAATTAAACTAAAATGGAGAAAGAATGTCATGAAGCATGTAAAAAATGAGTTATTACCTTCCCATGATGTTTGATCTTGAATTTCTTCAACAAGACATGAAGAATCTTCCCTTGAATGTCTTTGGAAGCTATGTTGAAGGACTTAAAATGATAAACCCTAGCTTGCTTGACTTCAGAGAGAATATAGATGATGAATGAATGATAAGAGATGTGTGAATGAGTTATGATATTGTGAAGTAGGGCTTATAGACTTTATTTTGTAGGAAATTCACCTTATAAGCCTGTAAATTGGATCCCTAAGGCCAAAATGAAGAAAAATTAAACTTAAATTCCAAAATTTCTTGCTCAAAAGTTAAAAATAGGCCAAATGGGACTGATTTTCCACCTTGGGAAAATAAGATCCACCTAGCAAGGACTAGTTCACCACAGTTAGCGAGTTAGTCCTAGCAGAGGGGCCCATTTTCTAGGTAGGTTGTCAGGAGATAAGAAAATTTAGTTTATATGATGACTTAGTCAGTTATTTCATCAAGTTATGCCTCGAAATGCATAATATGGGGTACTAGGGGCCTATTAATGATTTTTTAAAGATAAATTAGGGCTGGGGATAGAGAATTCAATGTGAAAGTGTGATTAAATACACTTGAACACTAAAATGAGGTCCACTTAGCCTAGAAAGGCACAAGAACCAATGTGAATGTGTAAAACACATTACAACACTAGATAAAAGTTAAATTTAGTTTACAAGCCTTGTAGATTGATGTGATAATGCAATTAAATACATTTATAATTTTGAATTAAGGGAAAATGGGTTTATGAAGTCTAGAAAAGTGTCAGTTTTTTTCAACACTTTACAACACCTTTACAAGACATTGATAAATGCATTTGCAAGGGTCCAAGACCTAGTGTCGATGCATAAAATGACTCACAACACTAAATCATGGAATCATTAAGTCCAATTTATTATGAATTATTCCCATGTCAAGCAAGTTTCCTTTTTTCTACAATACATTCGTATACGATGAACAAGATTGGGATGCATATGACCTGTTGTAGGTTTAATCACATGTGCCTTACTAGTCTTACCTTTATTTTATTTTTCATTTTTCATTTATATGATTGCATGTGCATAATGTGATCTTCCCGTGCCATTCTATTTGATGTATCTCTCTCTCTCTCTCTCTTTGTGACATTTCTCTATTTGTATCTACATTCTTCTTTATGTTGTAAAAATTTATCATTTTATTTATCTTGTGTTTTCCTTTTGGGGATGATGGAAGGCATCGAGACATTTAGGTCTCTTCCATGTTGACCCAACAACTTTTTCCTTTTATCTTTTTCATTTGTCTTGTGTTTTCCTTTTTGGGATGACACAAGGCATCGAGACATGTCTCTTCCATGTTGACCCAAAAGATTTTCCTTTATGTTATTATTTGTCTTGTGTTTTACTTTTGGGGATGATGCAAGGCATTGAGACATTAGGTCTCTTCCTTTTTAACCTAAAATATTTTCTTTGTTTTGACTCTCTTTGTGTTATTCTTCCTTTTCCATGAGTATTTTTTGAATGATGACAATTTCGAGCTCTCTAAAAACATTGTAAAAAAGACATACTGACCCTGAATCCATGGATCCCTTATGTGATGTTTTTGAATTTCATTTTGGGGGCAACCCCTTTTCAGGACATAGATTTATTTGGAAACATATAAATTGGCATAGTGCTTTCCAAATAAGCTCTCATGTCCTCTTTATTGTTAGAATTTATCATTTGCTACTTTAAAGTAACTGGTCACAACATGTTGTTTAGCAATTTCTTTAAAGTGGGGGCATACATTGGCATTACTCTTTTTACAATTCAAATTTCATTATGTAGTCTTCTTACTTTAGTGATGCATCTTTCTCTTTGTGGTGTCATTGGATGTGATGGTCTTCAAGAGTGTGATCTCTCTTAGCATATTATATTCCTCTTAGTGGCTTGATACAGCACACTACATCCCCTAAGTTGTGAATATTCTATTCTTCAATTGGTCCTCTCTTAGAGACATTGGGCACAATGTTCCATAAGTTAAGACCTTACATGAACTAAGAAAAACTCCTGTTAACATACCTTACACTATTTTCACATTTACAATAACTGTTATATGCCCACCTTGCATAACACACTTTGCTTGCTTGTGGAGGCATCCTGTTTATTCATGAGTATCAAGCATACAATGTTTTTCTTGCCTCATGAAGCCTATAGTTTGTATTGTGTGGCACCTTATCAAATTTATTAGGAGGTATAGCTTTGGTATGGTTAGCATATGGAAGCTGAACTTAGGAATGACTTTCCCATAGCCACTTGCTTGTCTATGTGAGTGCATACCGACCACGTGTGTGTCTCTGGGTGCTCACCTAGTGGGCAGCCTGAGGTTTCACTAGCCCTTGTGAGCATGGATTTGGTTTGCATAGTGTAATTTGTGTTCCACTTGTAAATTTTTTTGGATAAACAACTTAGATTTCATCCACATCGTGTTGAACAAATGATCGGGGCTTGATACACCCTCCTTTTTGTTTTCCTTTCATCTTTTTGTTTTTGGTAGTGTATGCTTGTACCTTTTTGTTGCTCCTTACATCATTAAATTGTGTGTTCTTTTGTGCCTATGTTGGTTTTCCATAGTATCTTGATCCTGGGAGCTTGCGGAAATGTCTTGATCCTTGTCATCCTATCTCACTAGCATTGGTACACTTGAACCCTTCTTGATGTGAGTTTGTCTACTTTAGTGTGAGATTGAAGAAAGATCCTCCTCTCACTAAAGTGGGGGCTAAATCTAGTGTATATAAATGTATCCCTTTACATTTTCACACTTTTTTGGGCCCTCCGTACTAAAACTGGGCTTCTTTATGCCTTATTTGTTCCTATTTTGCATTCGTAAGCCTTATTTAATGTACCTTTCTAATGATAATCATGACACTTATCTAATAACCAATCATAATTCATGATTTAGATTTGTGTGTTATAGATTTAGTGATTTGGGACTCATAGAACACATTGGTCATATGGGTCCCACCTAAGTCTTGGGGTTGGATCCTCAATTTGGCATAAAACTTAACATTTCTTGAAATTTGTGTCCCAAGCTTAGGCTACTAGGACTCATATGCCCCAACTGGCATATGATTCCTACTTTATCCTAGACCAATTTTGAATTCAATTCTTGGGGGGATTTTATTCTCCTAGATCTAATGTTAGCTTGTGGTGTTGTAATTTCAAGAAATTTGGGATAAAAAACTATAAATATAAGGTTATTTCACATATTTTCTTCTACCAATTTTTATGAGAAAGTTTGATCTAAGCATTCAAGCATTCTAGCCATTCAAGAGCCTTCAAGAGAAAATTATCAAGCATTTTTTAGCTACATTCAATATCCAAGCATCATGTCGAGTCATCATGCATAATGTGTGTTCTTTGAGCTAACATTTGTGATGTAGGTTGTCATGATTCAAGCAAGCATTCAAGTCAAGATCCATAACATTTAGTCAAGAGTCAAGATCTACATCTATGCTATCCATTTCACATAAGATTGCAACCTTTGTTACAAGGGTTTGGTGAGTTGCAACATATTCATTCAACATTCCTTCATTCTATTTGATTTCATTTCAAGGTTTAATTACCCAAATAGGGTTTGACAAAGGAAAACCCCTATCCACTAAAAAATCAACATTTTTCTCCCTCTACATGTGTGATTGCAAATCTTGGTGTTTTGAGCTTGAATATCCTTTGAAGACAAAGTTGAAAGATTGAAGAAAGTTGTCAAAGTTTTCAACAAGATGTTATCTTCACAGAAAGTCACCTACAATGTAGAATTCAAAGTTTCACACTAAAAAATCAGATAGGAGAGAAGCTACAAAAGATAACTAGAGGATACTATAGTTTTGGAAAAACCCTCATATTGGGACTAAATTACCACCTTGGTTGTATGAGTTCTAGTATACCACTTTTTTAGCATTTTATGTAGATCCTAGTTTACCAGTTATAGATTCTAGATTTAGTCAAAAACCCTAAACTGGGAAAAAATTGCCCAATCTAGCATATAAGTCCCAGTTCACATTAAAATTCATAATTCTAGGGTTGTAGACCTTTTTTTTAGCTCTTTAGCTTTCCAAGTGCACCTTTGTTCATTCTTAGTTTATGATTTTGTTTACAAGTTTCATTTCCTGGGTGACATACCTTGATTTGCATATTGCATTCATTTCCTTTTTTTCTAAGACTTTGCTTAGTGGTGAACCCCCATTTTTAATCACACCTAAGGATACCTTGTAGCAGCCACTTCTCTTAATTGAACCATTATTTTTTCTGCTTCTAGGGTTTCCTTTAATGAACTAGAGTGAAATAGGCCCCCTTACGTGTGTTCCATCTCCTAAAAGGTGGAGCACCCTATTTCCTTGTGTTCAAATTTATTTCAATGTTTAAAATCATGTCCCGAGACCTAGGTGGGACCCATACACCTAAGCTCGCGTATTAGTCCCAGATCACTAGATCTAGAACACATAATCACAAACATAAAATTATGATTTGTCATTTGTTAAATGTTGGGATTATCCTTAGAAAAATGCATTTAATAAGGCTTGTGGATGCAAAATAGGGAAAAATAAGGCATAAAGAAGCCAAATTTTAACCAGGAGGGCCCAAACAAGTGTGAAAATGTAAAGGGATACAATTTTTTACACTACAGTTTCAATTATGTTTTTGTTTGTTGGTCTATGAACTAATTCCCAAGTAGGATTATTCTCTATTTGCATAAGTTCTTCCATTGCCTCATCTAATGTTCATCTTTACATGTTTCACTTACTGCTTTAGGTTCAACTTTAGAAAGTAAACACAAATTTACCTCAACTTCATCAGCTTTTCTTCTTATTAATACCCCTTTCCTCTTATCTCCAATGATTTGATCTTCAGAATGATTTTTTTCACATACTTAGGGGTTTTAGGGGTCTTCTCCAAAGCTTCTTCCTCTTCATTATGCACTTATTTTTCATCAACTTTTTCCTCTTCTTCTCTACAATCAGGTTCATCTAACACATATTCATCTACTACAATAGAATTTTGCAAGTTTTCATCAACTTTAACATTTGTAATTTCAATTATCTTTCTCAAGATTTTGTTGTAACATCTGTAAGCTTTTCTTCTAGTAGAATATCCAAGGAAGATACCTTCATCATACCTTGCATCAAACTTTACTAAGTTTTCTTCTTCTCTTTTGATGTAACATTTTCTTCCAAATACTCTAAAGTATTTCACAGTAGGAATCCTTCCATACCATAACTCATAAGGATTCTTTATGTTGTTAGATATATCTTAAACTTTGTTAAATATGTAAAACAATAGTATGAATAACTTGTCTCCAATAGACTTCCGATAGATTTTATTCCTTCATCATAGCCTTTTCGGCTTCTTGAATAGTTCTATTTTTTCTTTCAACAACTCCATTTTATTGAGGAGTTCTAGGGGCGGACAAATGCATCTTTATTCCATGAACTTCATAAAATATGTTAAACTCATAAGAGGTGAATTCACCACCTCTTTCAGACCTCAAACATTTGATTTTTAAATCCATTTCATTCTCAAGCATAGCTTTAAATGTCTTCAATTTATCTAATGTATTGAATTTCTCTCTAAAAAAAGTAACCCATGTCATTCTAGAATAATCATCAATCAAAAGCATAAAGTACATGTCACCTTGAAACTTCTTGCCCTTGTAGGAACACAAAGATCTATGTTCACTAATTATAGTAGTCTGATAGTAGATTGTTCCTTTCCCTTAAAGCTACTCCTTGTTTTTTTTCCAAATTGAGAACTCTCACAAACAACATTGATAGGTTTTGTGATTCTAGGTAAATATGTCACTGTGAACTGAAGTAATTCTTTCCAAATTATCAAAATTCATGTGACACATCCTCTGGTTCCATAACCAACTATCATTAATATAAGACATAAAGCAATGACCATCAACATCCTAATAAATATTTCCATATGTTCTCTTACCAGTAAAAATCATAGTTTCAGACCCTTTCTAAATCTCACATGTTTCATCCTTAAACACAAGATTATATCCTTTGCTACACATTTTTCCAAAACTCAAAGTGTTATGCCTTAAACCCTTAACATAGTAAACATTGTTAATATTATGCTTGCCATCAAAACTCATTGAACCTATTGCACAAATCTTAGCTCCTAAATCATCTTCAAATTTAACTAATCTTGCATCATACTTTTCAAGTTTAACAAACTTACTTTTATCTCCATCCATGTGTTTAGAGCATTCACTATCAATAACCCAATAATTCTTATCCTCTTTGACATAAAAAATAGATACAAAAGTAACTTCAACCTTATCCTTAATCTCTAGAACACTTTCCTTCACACAACTTTCAGGGTTACTAGAACCAGATTCCTCTTTTATAGCAAAAAACAAAACATTCATTATCCACAAAATCTCCATAATTAGATTCATCGTAAGAAATTCCAGCATCTTCTCACATAATAAGATTTCTTAATCATTTCTCCTTTTTTTTCCTTATTCTTGTTGTTTATAGCTCTTTTCAAACATCTTGAAGCATAATGAACTATATCACGATAGCTAAAACATTTGAAAGGTAATTTACCTTTGTACTTGGGTATGTGCACGATCATGATGGGCCAAAAAGTGGTGATATGATGGGTATGTGTAGGGTATGTGGTTGACGAATTTTTTTTACCAAAAATTGATGAAACAAAAATAGTTTTTAAAGGAGATTGTTAGCTTTCCACCAATATAAATTATTCTTTACTTTGAATTTAATAAATGATTATTATTCATTTTCTATTTGAATTATGACTAAAGTCTTGATTGATAGGCTGATTGTAAAACATCTATAGCTTTGAAATGGTATCACATTTTTTGCATCTAAAACATGCATCACATTCTATACTTCATAGACTATAGGATTAAAAAAAAAAAAATCATGAACTTTTGACCAAGTTAAGGTGGTCAGACATACGAGTTATTATATTTTTTAAAAGTTGTAATAAAAAAATCATAATTAATTATTTAATTGGAAAAAAATTACAAAAAAATATGCACCACATTGGGACATGCATCCTCTACTTATATCTAAAATCTTATAAAAAAATATATTATCATTTTATTGTGATTAGGGTGGTCAGACAGACACCTACTTATTTTTTTCCTAAAATTTAAGTACTAATGCATTGAAATTTCAAATTTTCACCAAATAGATTTAAAAAAAAAAAAACCTAGTAGTTTAGAAACTACATTCAATTTTCTACAGACTCTATTCTTACATATTTTTTAAATAATATACATAACTTATTCAAATTTTTACGTCAAGTTGCCTAACTCTGATTTTTCTGAATTTTTCTCCACTTAAGGGCCTGCTTTTTCCATGATGATCCTGCACATACCCACTTACTGGTGCCATTTTTTATCTTCCTCATATGGTTAGCTTCCAAATCATCAAGATCTTCTTCATTTGAATCTTCACCCTTTTCTAATTTACTAGCCTTGAATACAGTCGCTACTTTTGTACCTGAAAGGTGGAAATTTTTTTGGTCTCTAGGGTTTAGGACCTAGAATGACAATCTTCACTCTCTCTCATTCAAGAACAAACCCTAAAAATATCAATGCAAAGGAGAAAGAGATCTTGCAATAGGGTTGTCCTAGGGGCTTTCCTAGCAGTTCACCACCAAGCTAGGGCTTAGAAAGACAAATGCAATGCAAAATGAAATGCTCAAACTTAATTTGATGCAATGACTTACTAAATGATATAGAAATGTATGCAAAAAAAAAAAAAAAGTTGTAAGATGAAATGTGTGCACTAGGGGATCTAAAGATGATTGGGAGGAGGTCTGAAATGCTATAAATTATGACTTTAATGCTTAGTGGGATCCATTTTCCAAGCTAGGTGAATCAATCCTAGATTTGGGTTTTTGTGCAGAAACAAGAATCTAGGAAATGGGTATGAATGTTTAAAAATATGAATTTTGACCTAAACTGGGACTCATTTTCTAGAAGTGGAAAATCAGTCGAAATAAGTTTTATGAAACTTCAAGGTCTAAATTTGGTCTTCAAGGTCTTCTCTATGCTTCCCAACTAATTTCTATATTTGAAACCCTGGTTTGCAACTTGTAGAATTTCTCCAAGTATCTCCAATACAAGGTGACAACTTTCAAAACTTTATGAACTTTGGAAACCTTCTCCAAACTTTCTCCTTAATGTGTCTTCAATCTAAACTTGGAAATCATATACTAAATAGAGGGAAAGAGTTTTTTTGTTAGTGGAAAGGGGTTTGCCTTGTTCAAACCCCGTTTTCATAATCAAACCTTGAAATAGAATGAAATAGGAATGGAGAATGATGAATGAAAAAAATATGATGTTGCAACTCACCAAAATCTAGAAATGAAGTGTTGCAAACATGTATGAGATGGCTCCAATGGATGTAAATCTTGGCTCTTGCTTGAATATGATATATCTTGAATAAAATGTTAGCTTGAATCATGAAACCCTACATCATAATTGTTAGCTCAAAAACAAACACGATGCATGAAGACTTTGACATGATGCTTGATATTTGAGTAATGCTCTAAAATTATTGATAATCTTCCCTTGAAGAAACTTGAATGATCTAGTGAATGCTTGAATGCTCTTGTGAACTCAACTTTGCTATAAGGATGCTCATTCAACTTGGTAGGTGTAAAATGAGTGAAATAAACTTTTATTTATACTTAATTATGCAAGAATTCCTGAAATTACAACACTAAAGGCCAACATCAGACCTATGAGGATAAAATCCCACCAAAAATTTGAATTAATTTTGATTTTGGGCCACACAAGACTCATTCGCCTATGGTAGTGAATGAGTCCCATTAGGCATAATTTATGGGACCATTTTTAAAAATTCTTAGAAAGGTGTGAAAATAGGTTTGGGACCCAAAAACTTAGGTGGGACTCATTTTCCCAAGGTGGTGAATGATTCCTAGATCACTAAATCTGGGCAATTCAACTTGAAGCACCTGAATTATGATTGGATATTGATTTGTGTTGCAATAATACTTGAAAAGATGCATTAATTGAGGCTTGTGGATGCAAAATAAGGTCAATTAAAGCATAAAGAAGCCCAATTATTAATGACAACCCTAGAAAAGTGTGAAAGTGTGTTACAAAACTTTACAACACCCTAGATAAGGCATGCTTAAGGTACATTTTTGTTAAAAAGAGGTTTATTAGGTTTAGTTAATTGATAAAACCTTAGAAAAGTGTGAAAGTGTGTTACAACACTTTAGTAAGGTTCCATTTAAATTAGTTAGTTCACAAAGGCCCAAGACCTAATGTGAGTGTGCTAAACACATTACAACACTAAGTCAAGGCATCATTAGGCTCAATTTTACAAGGACCAAACTAGTGTGAAAATGTTACCGATGACAATTTTTGACACTACATTTGGCCCCCACTTTAGCGAGAGGATGAACTTGCTTCAAATTGACACTAAAGTAGACAAACTTACTTCAAGAGGGGTCAAGCATACCAAGTCTAGTAAGATGGGATGACAACAATCAAGAGGGGTGATCAAGCCCCCAGGATCAAGGTCCCATGATAAACCAACATAGGCACAAAAGAACACACATGGAAATGATACAAAGAGCATCATAAAGGCACTAACATACACCACCAAAGACAAAGAAAAGTAAAATAGAACAAAAAAGGGGGTGGATCAAGCTTTGACCATTTTTCCATCACGATGTGGATTAGATCTAGGTTGTTTGTCCAAAAAAGGCACGCTCACTATGAGGCAACATAAATTCAGGTTGTATGTTGGGTGAGTATCTGAAAGAGGTGAGACACATACACACACGATCGGTATGCACTCACAATCATACATGAGTGGTTAAGGGAAAGGAATGCCTCAGTCAGGCTTCCCATCAAACCATACCAAAGTTATACCTCTTGATAACTTTAATAAGGTGCCATGCAAAATGATTTTTGAGCTTCATGAGGCAAGAAAAAATTTGTATGCTTGGTGCTCATGAACAAAAAAGATAGCTCAACAGGCATGCAAGGTGGCCATATAACTAAAAATGCAAATGCAACAATAAGGGACATTCAAGGGATTCTCGTTTAGTTCATGCGAGGTCTTCAACTTGGGGAACATTGTGCCTAATGTCTCCAAGAGAGGACCAATCAAAGAATAAAAGATTCACAACTTAGGCTATGCAATGCATCACATCAAGCCTCTAAGAGGAATGTAATATGCTAATATATATCATGCTCTTGAAGGAAATCAGACCCAATCTCTACCACAAAGTAGAAAATGCATTATATAAAGTAAAAAGCCTACACCATGAATCATGAAAATAAATAAAAATGAAAAAGAATAAAGCCAATGTATGCCCACACTTTAAAGAAATTTCTAAACACCATGTTGTGAGAAATTACTTTGAAGTAGCAAATAATAAATCCTAAAAAATAATAAGACATGAGAAATAAATTGGAAAGCCCTATGCCAAGTCATATTTTTCCATGTAAAACTACATCATGCAACTAAAAAGAGAGGGGTTGCCCCAAGAAATGAATAAAACCAAACACATAAGGGATCTATCTATGGATTTTGGGTCAATATGTTCTTTCTACAATATTTTTAGAGAGCCCAGAGTTGTCATCATTTTCCAAATACACATAGAACTAACATAATGACACAAAGAGAGCAAAAACAAAGAAAAAACCTTTCTGGTCAACATGGATGAAGCATGAATGTCTCGATGCCTAGCATCATCCCCAAAAGGAAAACACAAGACAAATGAAAGGATAAAAAGGAAAAGCTTTTGGGTCAACATGGAATAGACATGACTATCTCGACACCTTGTGTCATCCCCAAAAGGAAAACACAAGAAAAATGAAAAGATAAAAAGGAAAAGATTTTGGGTCAACATGGAAGAGACATGACTATCTCAATGCCTTGCGTCATCCCCAAATGGAAAATAAGAGACAAATGAAAAGATAAAGAAAAGCGAAAAGATGCACAACATAGAGAAGAATGAAGGTACAAATAGAGGAATGTCACAAAGAGAGAGAACATCAAATAGAACATCATCGGGGATCACATTACACACATGCAATCACACAAAATAAAAATAAATAATGAAAATGTATGGTAAGGCACATATGATTCAACCTAAAGTAGGTTGTTTGCATCCCAGTTATGTTCATTATATACCAAAGGTGGACAGCTAGCCAAAGGGATAATAGTAAGTGTTGAATTAGGCCCATCACCAGGTTCAACACTCTTCTTAGGAGAATTTCCATTTAAGCTCATGGAAGAGGAAAAAAATGTATTCAATTCATTATGCACCTCTTCACCAATTTTAGCAACTTCCTCATCATCATCTAAATTAATCAAAATATGAGGTCAAATGATAATTATGGACACCAGAAATGGATGCTTCACTTCCTTGTCCACAAAAATGGATACAAGGAGAGAGATCCAATTTCATAATATTCACATTCAAGGACACTTTAGAGATCTCAACCTAATGAAGGATGTGAGAGATTTGACTGTAAGGTATCCTTGGAGATGATTGAGACAAGAAATGGGTTCACCATCAAGTGTAAACTTGGAAAACATAAAATGGTTGAAAACATGATGTAATATGCAAAAAAATGCTAAATGATCTAAGAAAAGCACTAGAAATGTAAATAAATCTAAACAAAAAGATGTGAATGGTGTGAACTTGGAAACCTTGAAGAGACTAGAAAGAGCTCTGAAATTTTGAAAATGTTGATGTTTAATCCTGTGGGACTCATTCGCCACTCTGGGAAAATCAGTCCTGATTCTGGAAAACTACACCAAAGCCTATTGTAGCCAAATGGGTATCCAAATCCACAAAAAAAATTGAAAAATAGGTACAGTGGGACTTATTCACCACTCTTGGTGAATGAGTCACTTTGAATTTTCTAGAAACTTAGAATTGGAATACGTAGCTCTCGGTTTGCTCAATATGTATGTCCAGTGTCTAGATGTGAAACCCTAATTTTTGGGGCTGTGACTTTTTGTGAAGATTTTGACCTTTCCAATAGGGAGATGACTTCAACAAGTTTGAAACCTAATCTTCAGTGATCTCCATGCCTTTCAAAGCACCTAGATGTATAATCACATAAAGAAAGAGAGAGAAAATGTTGATTGTTAGGGGATAGGGGTTTTCCTTGGTCAAACCCCCTTCAGGTAATTAAACCAAATGATGAAACAAGATAATGAAGCATGAACATGGGATAATGCAATTAAAACCTTTCCATCATGATGGATCTTGGAGTATTGCAAAAATTTATGAAGAATCTTTCCCTTGAATGCATTAGAATTGATCTTAAAAACTATCTTGATGACCTTGTGTAGAATTGAAGTGCTTAACCCTTTGCTTGCTTGAATTGATAACTAGAATGGATGATGGATGGATGAAATAATGATTTGATAGCTCATTTATATAGGAAATCCACTCAAATGTCCATTAATTTGGTCCCAAAGGTTGACATAGGAGAAATTTAAACTTAAAACCCAATTTTTCCCACTCAAACTTTGAAAATAGCTCAAATGGGACTCATTCACCATCCTGGGTGAATGAGTGCCACCGGATCCCATAGGGGCTACTTTTATAGTTGGGATGTCGGGGAGTGAAGTATTTTAGTTTTTATGATGATTTTTTGGGGGTTTTGATCAAAATATTCCTTGGGATGAACAATATGGGGTCATTGGGGCCTATTAATGATGATATTAAGGTTATAAATGCAATGGGGCCCAAAATCCAATGTGAAAGAGTAAATAAATACACTTTACAAAACTAAATTAAGAAAAAATTGTGTCTATTTAGCTTAGAAGGGCCCTAAATTCCATGTGAATGTGTGGAACACATTGCAACACTAGATTAGGTCCACTTGTTTTACAAGCCCCTAGAATTTAATGTGAAGATGTAAATAAATACATTTTACAACATTAAATTACAGCAGAGTTAGGTTTATTTAGCTTTAAAAGGACCTAAGACCTAGTGTGGATGTGTAAAACACCTCACAACACTAGACCAAGGTGACATTAAATCCAATTTATCATTAATTATTCCAAAATCAAGCAAGGAAAATGCATACTTTTTCAGTGATCACATTTATCCCCCACTTTAATGAGAGGATGAACTTGCTTCAAACTCACACTAAAGTAGACATGCAAGACAAGTCCAATCATACTAATGCAGTTGAAAAAGGATAAGAAAGAGAAAAGGAGGTGGCCAAGCCCCTCAGATCCAAGATCCTACATCAAACAAACATATGTATGAAAGGACAAACACGAGGAAAAATATTTGCAATAGAACACGATGCACGGTCATGCAATGACAATAACTAGAAGAAGAAAAAATAAAAGAAAAAATACAAAGGTGGATCAAGCTTCAACAGTTTTTCCAACACGATGTGGACAAAAATGAATGAAATAGAAAGTGTGAACCTAAGATATGGATGAAGATGAGAAATATAGTTTGGAATGTTGTTGATCCTGATTTTTAGGCCTGGTGGGACTCATTCGCCATTCTAGGTGAATCGGTCCCAATTTTGTGAAACTATTTCGGAGCCCATTTCAGACAAATGGGTATCAAAAAATGCAGAAAACCAAAAGATGGCCTGGAAGTGGGACTCATTCATCAACCACGGTGAATGAGTCCACTTTTGAATTTCTAGAGATTCAAAGGTGGAAATAGGAGCCTTCGGTCTGCACTTTCAGATGTTTGGTTCTGAAACTGTCAAATTCAAACTTGTAAGTGACTTTTTGTAGGTATTTTGACTTATCCAATGAAGAGATGACTTGAACATATTTTCAATGTAATATTCAATGATTTCCTAGCCTCCAAGATGCCTAAATCTACAAACATACAAGGAGAGAAAGATAAATGTTGGATGTTAGGGCATGGGGGTTTGCCTTGCTCAAACCCCTTTGTAGGTAATTAAACCAAAGTGAGAAAAGAATGTAATGAAGAATGAAACAATGAAGTCAATACCTTTCCATGATGTTTGATCTTGCATTTGTGTAGCAATGGAGGAAGATCTAGCCCTTGAATGTCTCTGGAAGCTTTCTTGATTGCTTGCAATGATGAAACCCTAACTTGTTTGACTTGCTAGATAAGATAGATGATGAATGAATGATAAGAGATGTGTGAATGAGTTAAAAGACTAAATTAGGGTTTAGAGACTTTATTTTATAGGAAATTCACCTTATATTCCCGTTAATTGGATCCCTAAGGCCTACATGAAGAAAAAAAACTTAAATTCCAAAATTTCCTCCTCAAAAGTAAAAAAATGGTCCAAATGGGACTCATTCACCACCTTGGTTGAATCAATCCCACCTCATAGGGAATGATTCACCATAAATGGTGAATTAGTCCCAGAGGGGCCCATTTGACAGTGAGGATGCTATGAAGTAAGGAAATAAGGTTTATATGATGACTTTATTGGGTATTTAATTAGATATTGCCTCAAGACGCACAATATGGGGTAATAGGGGCCTATTAGTGATGATGTGAAGGTCATTTAGGGCTTAGGACACATAATTCAAAGTGAAAGTGTGATTAAATACACTTTACATTACTAAAATGAGATCCACTTAGCCTAGGAAGGCACAACATCCAATGTGAATGTGTAGGACATACTACAACACTAGATTAGCATTAAGTTTATTTTACAAGCCTTATAGATTAGTGTGATAATGTTATTAAATACATTTTATAATGTTGAATTAAGGGAAAATGGGTTTATTAAGTCTAGAGAGGTGTCAAAGTTCTTTACAACACTTTACAACACCTTGACAAGACATCAAAAAATGCATTTGCAAGGGTCCAAGACCTACTATGGATGTGCAAAAAACCTCACAACACCAAGTAAAGGCCTTATTAAGTATAATTCATCATGAATTAATCCCAAATCAAGCAAGTTTCCTTTTTTTCTATGGTACACCAAAAGCTACATCATGAATAAGTATGCCACATGTGAGTCAACATAAGGCATGTCGTCCACATCCCAAGCTTTCTATTATATGTTTATGAAAGATGATCAACTACCTTAAAGAGAAAACAACAAGTGACATACAAGGATAAGGATAACTAACCCTTTCCCCCACTTAGTACAGGACAAGGATGAGCCAAAATGATTTATGAGAAACATGCTAGACTAAAAATCAGTATCGATTAGAGGAATGAGGTTCCCCCACATAAGGAAGAGCACCAAACTCCTAAAGATGTTGGATTTTAGTACTCAAAGCCTTACATTCATTAGTAGCATGACCATGAACTCTATGATATGCATAGAATGAAGTCTTGTAATAATTTTTCTTTCGAGTTCTTGGAGGAAGGGATATCAAGTGATCTTGGAGGAGTCTCGACAAGATACCCTCTTAAACAATAGAATATGTTCCTTGATTATGCGACAAAGATATCTCTTGGTTAGTACAAGATGTCATACTTATGCAAGACTCTTTAGGTTGTGAGATTTTTTTCTCTCCTTTATAGGAGGGTGTAAAATCTAACGAATGAAAATCATTAGTGTGTTGCGAGATGAACTTGACATTAAGCGAATATTTCTTTGTTTGTTTCATTTCAAAGGAAAAAATGAAGACCACTAGTGTCTATTAGTTCAAGATGCATTACTTTTAAAGTTAGCTTAGATGAATTTTTTGTGAGAGTGTTGATATAAAGTGAAGGCTTGTTTATTTCTATCAAAGGACAATAACCAAGACCATGAGTCATTTCTTGTGTGTTAGGCTCTATAAGATTGCATATACCTTTTTCTCTAGCACCACATCCTTTTCCACTATAGCCAAGTTGTTTCACAAGTTCATAACCTTTTCCATAAAGATTTTTCATTGCTTTTGGATCCGGATGTTGCTCATGATTATGCTCATCAATTTTTTTTGTGTAATTTTCTTCCATGTCTAAAGTGGATGAGGTGGATGCTTTCAAAAGGTCTTCCAAATTTATCACTTTTTCTTTTTCCTTTTTAGAGTCTTTGTTTATGATCTTGTATTCTCCCATGAATGTTGGTGTGAAATATAAGGAACTCCAATCATCTTCTAATAGCTTTGTGACTTCCTCAATGTGTTTTTCTTTTCCTATTTGTTGTACGGGTTCTACTTGTGTAGTTGGTGTTAATGTTGCTAAAGGATTTTCTTTGTTTTTCTCAATGTTTAAACAACTATTTGGGTTAGGGTCTACTTTGAGTGTGTACGCTTTTTTATTGTAAATGTATTTCATTTTATGATGAGGAGTAGAAGGTACCCCATTCATTGCATGAGTTCACAATCTACCTAATAGAAGATTATATGAGAGATCATGTGGCATAATATGGATCGGTATTTCCAATGTGGCCTTCCCAACTGAAATAGGAAAAGTGATCACACTAGGGTATGTGCAGGATCATGATGGGCCAAAAAGTAGCGATATGATGGGTATGTGTAGGGTATGTTGCCGACGACCTTTTTTTTACCCAAAATTGATGAAAAGAAAAGGGTTTTTAAAGGAGATTCTCATCTGTACACCAATATAAATTATGATTTACATTGAATTTAATAAATAATTATTATTCATTTTCTATTTGAATTACAACTAAAGTCCTAATTGATAGGTTGATTGAAAAACATGTATATCTTTCAAATGGTATCACATTCTTTTGAATCAAAAACATGCATCACATTTTATGCTTTGCATACTATAGGATTAAAAAACAATGAATTTCATGAAAATTTGACCAAGTTCAAGTGGTCAAACATATGAGTTTTTATATTTTTTAAAATTTGTAATAAAAAATTCATAATTAATAATTTACTTGGAAAAAAATTACAAAAAAATATGCATCACATTAGGACATGAGTCCTCTACTTATATCTAAAATATTATAAAAAATATTATCGTTTTATTGGTTAGGGTGGTCAGATAGACACCTACTTATTTTTTCCCTAAAATTTAAGTACTATTTGAAATTTCAAATTTTCACCGATAGATTTTTTTCTTTTTAAATAAACCTAGTAGTTTAGAAACTACATTCTTACATATTTTTAAAATAATATAGATAACTTATTCAAATTTTTACATCAAGTTTCCTAACTCAGATTTTTCTAAATTTTTTGCCACTTAAGGGCCTGTTTTTTTCATGTTGTTCCTTCACATACCCACCAAGCGGTTTTTTTCCTACATTGTCAAATCCCTTAATAGATAAAGATTCTGGTTGAAATTTTGATTTATCCATACAAAGCCTATCCAATAGGTTTACACTACACACATTAAGGGTTGAGCCATTGTCAACAAGGGTTCACTTTATCCCTATCCTATTTTATTGAGCTATGATCATGAAAGCATCATTTTTTTTTGACACTTCCAAAGGGGGAAGTTCACTTTTGTGGAAAAAAAAGTCAAAGTTTATTCCTTGAATCATGGTTGCTATGTCATTTGGTTGTCATTAGAAGGGATATGAACTTTTTTGCAAGGTAGTTTGAAGCTTAGTGTGATAATAGGTGAATTCTGAATTAGGTCCCATAGAGATATCTTTGCAAGAGTATTATTAAGTTGTTCAACAATATCATACTCTTTCCCACTATGTGAAGGAAAATGAGGAGCACTGGGAAATATGGGATTAGGAAAAGTTAAGAGTGTTGGGGTTGGTTGTTCAAGTTGTAGATTGTTTCTAGTGTTATATGTATGAGCAATAGTATTATGACTCGACTACTGTGACACATTATTCTTAGATGGGTAGAGGATGAATTTGGGTTTGTTTTGAGTTTGAGGTTTTTGTGAAGGGGAGTAAAGGATGAGTTGAGGTTGAATAATATTAATGTCCCTTAGTGAAGGAGAGTCTAATGTTACTTCATCATCTTCATCTAAGGGCATAATATCATTATTTTCAATGCTTTCCTTTTGTTGCACCATGATATCCTCCCTAGGAGGAGAGTTGTTAGGACAACTAAAAACTATATGTTCATGATATTTAGAGCTTGGTTCTTCTAAAATTATTTCATTGAAAGTAAGGGAGTTATCAATGGTTGGATTTTCTTGTTTATCGATAGTGGGGAGATTAGGGCAAGACTCTATTTGATTGCCATTTTTCTCTAAGGTCACATTCTCTTGTTCCATATTATCTACCCTAGTAGGAGAGCTTGTAATATGTTCATCCATGATTAAATTTTGTAAAGAAACTTCATCACAAGTAGGGGATGCATCAAGAGAAGGACAGTTATGATTTTCATGCATACCAAATAGATCTTCCCAAATGGTAGGAGCATTAGGGAAGGGAGGGACAAGATTCTCATGACTCTTAATAGGTATATCATATAACACCAACCTATCCTCTTTTCATCGAAGTAGGATATTAGGAGAAAGAAAATTTTGAGCATCATGGATATCTATGATATCATCTTCTTTTGCTAAAACATTCACATGCAAGGAATGAATGGAGATTAGGAAAAGTGATCTTTAGAAATGTTTCTATAATCTCATCTTATTATTTTCCAATATCTTCCAAAGGGGAATGAGGGGAGGGACAATCAAGACCCTCGATGTTTGTATCTTCTTTCACCAAGATAACTTCATCACTAATAGGAGAGGTATCAAGAGAAGCACAAGTATGATTGTTATGATTGTCAAGACTACCATCCTCACCAATGGGTAATGTAATATTAAGGATTGTGTTAATGGTTTGATGATTAACATGTTTCTTAATGACCACATTGGTGTAATTAAATTGAAATCATAAGAGGGGATGTTGTACTTATGCAATCCATTTTTAACCATATCAAAGCCACATCTCTTGAAAGAAAACATGCTATCATGAAAAAGTAAAGAACGGGAAATGCAACGACCTAAAGTAAGATGTTTAAATGCAATTTTCAGATGTGAAACAAGGTAATTTTTTTATTACATTATGCAACAACCTGTAAAATGAAATGTTGTATATACAAATTTGAAATTGAGCAATGCATGAAATGAGATGATTTAAGCTAGATCTAATGAAATGCATGTAACATAAAATCAACCAACTGATACATATAGTTAATGGCACCAAACAAAAGTGAAAAAGCAATGTTTTTAGTGCTCTAAAAGGTTGTTTCAGAGGTGCACTGGGAATGGTTCGCCGAAGGTGGTGAATGAGTCCCAGTAGGGATTTTAAAAAAAAAATTAAAAAAATTTCAATTGATTTTTATGCTTTTTAGTTTGTATGATGTGTATCCTAAATGAAAATTTAGTTTTTCAATGATTTGAGCTCCAAAAATGCAACCTATATGAACTTTCACTAATGAACAAACTTGTGAAACCCTAGATGCAAATTAAACAATACAAATTAGAATTATGATGTTCAAAAGTCGGGTTCACCAGAATGTGGACACCAAAAATGGATGCTTCACTTCCTTGTCCACAAAAATGGATACAAGGAGAGAGATCCGATTTCACAATATTTGCATTCAAGGACACTTTAGAGATCTCAACCCAATGAAGGATGTGAGAGATATAACTATAAGGTATCCTTGAAGATGATTGAGACAAGAAAGCGGTTCACCACCAAGTGTAAACTTGGAAAACATAAAATGTTTTAAAACACGATGTGATATCCAAAAAGATGCTAAATGATCTAAGAAAAGCCCTAAAAATATAAATAAAGCAGAAAAAAAAAGTAAATATGCAAATGGTGTTCACCTAGAAACCTTGAAGAGACTAGAAATAGCTCTAAAATTATGAAAATGCTAATTCTTAAGCCTGGTGGGACTCATTCGCCATTCTGGTCAAATCAGTCCCAATTCTAGAAAACTACACCAGAGCCTATTTTAGCCAAATGGGTATCCAAATCCAAAAAAATATTTGAAAAAAAAGTACAGTGGGACTCATTTTCCACTCTTGATGAATGAGTCCACTTTGACTTTTCTGGAAACTCAGAAGTGGAATCTGCAGCTCTCAGTTTGCTCAATCTATACCTCCAAGTGTATGGATTTGAAACCTTTATTTTCAAGGATGTAAGTGAATTTTTGTGAATATTTTGACCTTTTCCAATAGGGAGATGACTTCAACAAGTTTGAAACCTAATATTCAATGATCTCCATTCCTTTCAAAGCACCTAGATCTACAATCACACAAAGAAAGAGAAAATGTTGATTGTTAGGGGATAGGGGTTTGCCTTGGTCAAACCCCTTTTAGGGAATTAAACCAAATGGTGAAACAAGATAATAAAGCATGATCATGATATAATGCAATTATAACCTTTCCATGATGATGGATCTTGAAGTACTACAACAATTGTTCCTTAGAATTGATCTTGAAAGCTATCTTGATGACCTTGTGAAGACTTGAAGTGCTTAACCTTTTTCTTACTTGACTTGATAGCTATAATGGATGATTGATGGATGAAATAATGATTTCAAAGCTCATTGATATAGGAAATCCACTCAAATGTCTGTTAATTTGATCCCTAATGCTAACATAGATGAAATTTAAACTTGAAAGCTAGCTTTTCATGCTCAAACTTTGAAAATAGCTCAAATGGGACTCATTCTTCATCTTGGGCGAATGAGTCCCACTTGGATGGGACTCATTCACCCAAGATAGTGAATGGGTCCCATAGGGGCTATTTTGCTAGCTGGGATGTCGGGGAGTGAAGTATTTTAGTTTTTATGTTGATTTTGTCAGGTATTTGATCAAAATATGCCTTGGGATGCACAATATGGGGTCATAGGGGCCTATTAATGATGATATTCATGTTATAAATGCAATGGGTCCCAAAATATAATGTGAAGGAGTAAATAAATACACTTTACAAAACTAAATTAAGGAAAAATTGAGTCTATTTAGCTTAGAAGGGCCCTAAATCCCATGTGAATGTGTGGAACACATTATAACATTAGATTAGGTCCACTTGATTTACACACCCCCTGAATTTAATGTAAAGATGTAAATAAATACATTTTACAACATTAAATTAGGGAAGAGTTAGGTTTATTTAGCTTTAAAAGGGTCCAAGACCTAGTGTTGATGTGTAAAACACCTCACAACACTAGACCAAGGAGACATTAAATCTAATTTATAATTAATTATTCCCAAATCAAGCAAGGAAAAGGCATACTTTTTTGGTGGTCACAATAGTGTCTCAAGAAGGCCTCAACTCTTATTGCGGTTGTGTTATAAGATCTTTTTATTTCGACGAAGGGGGGCACTTATCATGCATTACTTCAGTCAAGTTTGGATTTTGATTTTCTTTTTTTATTTCTTCATGTAGCCTACGAGCAAGGGAATGATGTTTGCGCCTAATCTCTCTAGCACCTTTGTTTCTTTTAGTTCTATTTTTTAAGTTGTGTTTGTGTAGGAGCAGGTTGATCAACCATAGGTTTCATTTCTTCCCTAAGGGGAGGAATGGAAGGAACCACAAGAGGTTTTTCAACCAATTTCTCTTTGACTTTGTACCCTTATTTTATTCTAGGAGGCATGACGGGGTTGTTTTTATTGTCTCTTGGTATTTTTTAGCAAATAGGTGAAGGTTTTGTGTTAGGTTTTTCTTGGTTATTTGTACTTTCTTTAGGTTCAATCATGGTCTCCTCTAGGATGGTAGGTTCGGTTGTGGATGGGGACATGTTTTGGAGGGATAATTCTACTATTTTCTTTTCCTTTAACTTTTGATAGGAAAAGAAACAAAAGTCTTATCATGGTTTTATAGGTTCTATAGGCTTGGGCCAAAAGAAATCTAAGGAAAAGTTTCCTTTGGAGGACAATGGGTTAAAGCCACTATGATGGGCGATGAAAATTTCATTTTCAAATGGAAACTTTAACCATTTTTGCACAAGTGAAGAGACTACATTCATGGAGTGAAGCCATGGATAGCCTAGCTCACATGAAATTGGTCTGACTATGGGATGATGGAGAATGAGATATCTATTGTTTTTGGTCCTATTTACGAAGGAAGGGTTATCAATCCCATCGTAGGGCAAGTGAAACCATTATGTCTCTTGATCCTTGCTTTCAATTTATCATATATATCTTGATATAGTTCATACAGAAGTAAGAATTATTCAATGATATTGTTCTCTCCATAGACGAGATCTATTAATATCCCATTAGTGGGCTTATTGTAGATACAACTAGCTATGTAAAGAGGAACATTGGGAGTATGTTTAAGTATATCTTATGAGGAGAAAGAAATCACAAGAGGCATTTTAGGTTGGCCATTACGATGTTGAGTTTTGACCAATCCAACCAAACCATCGATATGATTTTATTCTTGTTGATCAATATCCATAAGACTTTGTTGAATTGTATCTATGTTCTCACCATCTGTGTCAACATTCATTACATCATTTTTTGTACTTTTGTTGGCTTTGACAAATGAAATGTTATGATTAGGCATGGGGTTGGTAAAGATTTCCAAGTTTTGGTTAGGAGGGGAAACAAACTTATTTCCTTGATCACTAACACCTCCAACAAAAATATGATCAGAATCATTGAGTTCATGCACATGGTGTTTAATACGATTGTAATGTTTTTTATCGTGTATGTTTTGTCGATGATAATGGTAGTAAGAATTTTTTCTATAGCTTGCAGTTAATGGTTTATTAGGATGATTTTTTTTAATGGGAGGCAAGGTAATCATCCTTTGTTCTAAGATTTGTGTCATTGTGTTATGAAGGGTATCAGGTAAGGGAGCGAATTGTATTTTTAGGTCCCCATATCTAAAGGGTATCGTGGCCTTAACAACAGCTACTTGGTTATTGAAATTATGAGTTGTTTGTTGAGGGGGATTGAATTGAAGGAAACCCTTATTCTATTTTCTAAAAGGTTGGGAATTTTTTTGATTTGCGGACTCAAACTTCTCAGTATGGCTTGAGGTGGGTTTTGTATCTCAACTACTAACTAAATTTTGATAATCACAGAGGGCAATACACAAGCGCATGAAGGAAGGTAATTTCATCATGGTGATCTTATCTTGTATCTTGCTTTGCAAATTTTCTATTAACATCTTTTGAAGGTGAGGTTTGGGGACCTTGACATCGATCTAGGAATAAAGTGATTGATAGCATGAGATAAATTCAATTATCTTTTTTTCTTCTTTTTTCTTGCATCTCATAAAATCATCCAATGCCATCTTAGGGGTCATATACACTTGGAAATGGTTGAAAAATTCCTCAACAAATTCATTGAATGAATGAGTTGAGTTGTTTCGTAAAGAAGGAAACCACTCCAAGGAAGTATCCTTCAAGGACCTAGGGAAAAGTTTAGCCAAGAGTTTATCATTAAGGAAAAATTCACTACATAAGGTGGTATAAGAATTAACATGGTTAGAAGGATCTCCCTTTCCTCCATATTTCTCGAATCTAGGCACCTCTACATCTTGTGGCAATGGTATTTTCAATATCTCCAAGGAAAATGGATTACTTTTGACATAATATGTAGGTGAGCCATTATGATTTTGGTTGATGGTGGAAACTTTCTTTTGAAGGGATGAAACAATTTGCACAAGTTGATTTATGAGAGTGTCATTGCTTGTATTATAAGGGTATGTGCAGGATCATGATGGGCCAAAAAGTGGCAATATTATGGGTATTTGTAGGGTATGTGGCTAACGACTTTTTTTTCCCCAAAATTAATGAAATGAAAAGGGTTTTTAAAGGGGATTCTCAGCTTTCCAGCAATATAAATTATGCTTTACTTTAAATTTAATAAATAATTATTATTCATTTTCTATTTGAATTACGACTAAAGTCCTAATTGATAGGATGATTCAAAAACATCTATAGCTTTCAAATGGTGTCACATTTTTTCAATCCAAAATATGTGTCACATTCTATGCTTTGCATACTATAGGATTAAAAAAAGAAAAATTGAATTTCATGAAGTTTTGACAAAATTAAGGTGGTCAAACATATGAGTTTTTATATTTTTTTTTAAGTTGTAATAAAAAAATCATAATTAAATATTTACTTGGAAAGAAATTATAAAAAGATATGCATCACATCCAAACATGAGTCCTCTACTTATGCCTAAAATATTATAAAAAAGTATTATCATTTTAATGTGATTAGGGTGGTCAGATAGACACCTACTTCTTATTTTTTCCTTGAAATTTAAGTACTTCTGCATTGAAATTTCAAATTTTCACCAAATAGATTTATAAAAAAAAAAACCTAGTAGTTTAGAAACTGCATTCAATTTTCTATAGATTCTATTCTTACATATTTTTGAAATAATATAGATAACTTATTCAAATTTTTATGTCAAGTTGCCTAACTCTTATTTTTCTAAACTTTTTGCCACTTAAGGGCCTATTTTTTCCATGATGATCCTACACATACCCATGAGATGGATGTAAAAAAATGAAGGGTTGTATGTGATATGTTCAAAGCACAAGCGAAATAAATGCTTGTAGGTGGTAAAGTGGTAGGAGATATGGCATGCGATGTCACAAAGGTACTAGGGATGCTAGCCAAAATACCAAAGGAAGGAATCACATTACTAGTTGGTTGCATTGTTGTTGTGACTTGACGGTTGGTGTAGGTAGGAATTGAGGCCATTGTTGTGAGAGGAGGAATTTTAGTTCCTCTTTGGCTTGTGAAATTGCTTGAAGGTAAAGGAAAAGTAGTTTTTGAGGTGAGGTGTTTTCCAAAAACTTGAACTATGTTTTTCACAAGGTCAAGCTCATATTCACTTTCAAGCATATGATGAATGTTATCTATACTAGGGATGGAAATAGTTGAAATGTTGTCATTTTGAACTTGATGTTGTAGGTTTGCTAAGTCTTCATGAATTTGAATTATGGTTTCTTGCGGAATATTATCAATCCTTCTTTCAACTTGCATTACACTACTTAAAGGAAAGTATTTGTTAAGGATATGGTACATACATAGTGTACTAGTGTCAATACTAGGAGAAAAAGAGCTAGACAACCCAAGATCCACGATGGTTATGCTATATAAAATAAGAACAATGAAATGATTGCAACAAAAATTCTACAAAATGAAACAAAAAAGTACTAATAGTAAATAGGAGCTTAGAAACAGTGTTTTAAATGCTGAAAAATGCAATGCAGAATCTGCAATACGACTGATTCATCCAAGATGGTGAATGAGTCCCAATGAGGATTTTTTCAAAAAAATTAGAAAATTTCAATTAATTTTTATGCCTTTTATGTTGTATGATTTGTAACCTAAGTGAAAATGCATATTTTTTTAATTTTAAATGAAATGATATGCAAAAATGCAAGCTATATGAACTTTCACTAATACAAAATTAGAAACCCTAGAATACCAATTAACTAATGCAAAACCTAATGCAATGTTTGTGCAAGAATGACCTAGGATGATAATGCACTCCAAATCAGAATTATGATGTTCTAAATGCAAGTTCACCAAAATGAAAGATGGAAAATTTGTTGGTTTATAGGGTTTAGGACCTAGAATGACAATCTTCACTCTCTCTCATTCAAGAACAAACCCTAGAGATCTCAATTCCAAGGAGAAAGATATCTTGAAATAGGGTTATCCTAGGGGATGAATATAGACTGATGAGGGATTCACTACCAATTTAGGGTTTGGAATGAAAAATGCAATGCAAAATGAAATGCTTAAACCTTGTTTGATGAAATTACTTACTAAATGACCTAGAAATCTATGCAAAACAAAATAACAAGTTGTAAGATGAAATTTGTGCACTTGGAAATCTGAAGATGACTAGGAGGAGGTTTGAAATTCTAGAAATTCTGACTTTAGTGTGGAGTGGGACTAATTTTCCAAGCTAGGTGAATCAATCCCCAATCTGAGTTTTTATGCAAAAATGGGAATCTAGCAAATGGGTATCAAAATCTCTAAAAAATTGAATTTTGAACTAAACTGGTACTCATTCGTCAAAAGTGGCATTTCAATCCAGTTAGGGTTTTCTAAAACTTCAAGGTTTGAATTTGGTCTTCAAGGTCTGCTCTATGTTGCCAACTAATTTCTGGATATGAAACCCTGATTTGCAACCTATAGAAGTTCTCCACGTATCTCCAATGCAACATGACAACTTTGACAACTTTATACACTTTGACCACCTTCTCCAAACTTTCTCCTCAATGTGTCTTCAATCTAAACCTACAAGTCATACACTAAAGAGAGAGATAAATGTTGTTTTGTTAGTGGAAAGGGGTTTGCCTTGGTCAAAACCATTTTTTTTCATCAAACTTTGAAATAGAATGAAATAGGAATGGATAATGATGATGAAAAAAATATGATGTTGCAACTCACCAAACCCTAGCAATGAAGTGCTGCAAACATGTATGAGATGGCTCCAATAGATGTAGATCTTATCACTCACTTGAATAAGATAGATGTTAAATGAAATGCTAGCTTGAATCATGAAACCCTACATCACAATTGTTAGCTCAAAAATAAACATGTTGCATGAAGACTTTTGCATGGTGCTTAATGTTTGAATAATGCTCTAAAATGCTTGATAATCTTTGCTCGAAGACAATTGAATGCTCTTGTGAATGCTTGAATTCTCTTGTGAACTCAACTTTGGTATTAGGATGCTCATTCAACTTGCTAGGTGTAAAATGAGTGAAATAATATTGTATTTGTGATGCGAAAATATTGGTATTGTCTGAATTACACTTGATCCATGAAGAATCAAAGCATAATGGAGCCACCGATACTCCAATCTCATCAAGATCAATCAAATAAAATTGAAACTAAACATTTTATCAAAACCTAACATACTAAATCATGAAAGATTTCAACACATCTACTCTAATCCATCTAAAACTTATCTTGTTGTGGAATTGGTGTTGTGTTGATGTGGAACGATGACCCTTTCCCAATCCAGTGATTAGTGAGCCTATTTCAATAGATTCTATGGAAGAGAATCGATGAAATCATAGTGATTGATGTATGGAAACCTAGATTATGCTAAGAATGAACATGATGCAAGCTAAGTTACCATGATTTTATGCTACAAATGATCTAATTATGCTATTGCTAAGCTAATATAAGCTAAAATTATGCTAAAAGATGAAAACCCTATTTCATTTACAAACTAACATGGATGCATGGAATCCATTAATGGATGCTCTAAGCTATTATGCAATGAAAATGAACTAAAGTATGCTAACAAGTGAGTAAAATATGAGTGTGTATGTGAGTGAATTCAACAACATAAGTTTGCAATTGAAAAATGGATCCATTTGTCTCGAAATAGTGACCTATTTATAGCAGAGAAAATGAGGAATGAATGGTTGAGATCAAAAATCTTAATCAATGGTTCAAGATAAAGGGGATAAGAGGCATGGATCATGGATTCTGACCAATGGATGAGAATACATGATGAAATTTAATTAAGGGCTCACACTTGCCTCAAACAAACACACTTTTGACCTACTCACACAGGTCAAAGGTAACTTGCTAAAGAGGTTAAAGGTTAACTTGCATTTGAAGCTAAGTGAGTTGATTGGAGGAGAGAGAATATTCTTTAGAATATTCCTTTGGGTGAGGAAAAAGGTAATTTACAAATTAAAACAAATTTTTAATTGTGAAAAAAGGAGGATAAGGAATATTCCATGGGAATATTTCCTTTGCTTGGAAGAAAATTAGTTTAATTTTCTAATTAAGCAAGATTTAATTTATGCAATTAGGGAATTAGAAGAATTAAAAGAAATTTATTAAATTAGATGATTTAATAAATAAGGGAGGGGTGAAATGATATTTAATTAAATAACTTAGGGTTATTTAATTAAATAAGATGACTTGGGATATTAAATTAAACATTTTGATTTATTTAATTTAATTAGATGAAGCGTTAGTGTGAAAAGAGATGAATTAGCCCAATCTAATTAATTAGGACAATAGATTAAAATGATGCAATTAATTAATTAGCTACGCTAATTAAATCAATTAAGCAAAACAAGGATGGATTAAAGAGGAAATGATAGTAAATTTGATTTAAATGTATGATATCGATTAGGACATTTTTTAGTGTCTACATTTTTCCCCTCTTTGAAGTGAGGCACCTACTGCTTCGGTTAAAAGAATAATGCCCTTCCAGATCCAACCTGCTACCTGAATCAAAAAAAAAATATTTTTTTATTTGTTAGATGCCTTAATGGAAGGATAAGAAATGACTCCCTGCCCCCTCGAGAAATCAGGCAATTTTTTTTGAATTTTGGGTTGATTTCTCGATAAAGGTTCAAAAGCTTCCCCAAGGGTTTAGAAAGGTTCTAGGATGCAACTAATGCCAAAAATGAAAAAAATAATGTGAAATTAGGTCTAGATTGGCAAAATTGGTGAAAATAATAATAAACCCCATTATTAAGGTTAAATTAGGGGAAAAATCCATAATTTTCTAGCTTAAATAGGCCAAGAGGGGTCATTTTCAATTCATTTGTGCATTCACACTTAAGGATTTTTTTCAATTTGAGCTTCGACCCTTTGACAAAATGGTGCATCGAGAGATTCCCAAACACAGTTTTGATCGAGTTCGAGAGTTCCAGTGGCTTCTTGGTGTAGGACCACTGGTATGTGATTCAAAACCTGATTTGAAATTTGAAATTTTGATGCATTTATTAGGCATTAGAATTTAGATTATGGCGGCGTCGCTATAAAGCGACGCCCAAATATTTTTAATTGATGCATATGTATATGGTGACATTTCTCATGATTTAAAATTAGGGTTCCTAATTTTGAATGATGACGATGGCTTATTTGGTGACACACATGCTGATTTAGAAATTAGGGTTAGGTTGATCCAGAAGCTAAATCACGATGCCAACTTATCTAGCGATGCACTTTCCAATTTTAAATTTTAAATGCATTAGGCATCGCTATTTGAATTTTAAATATAACAATTCCATTGTAAATAGCGACACTGTTGTGATTTATGAGCCAAAAATTCCAAATAACGTCAAATTTTGAGGATTTCCTGACACCGTGCACTTCATGGGTGTAGGAGGTCTTCCCACCATTAATGTAGAGGGAGCATAGGCAGATGATTCTGGAGAGATTAGGTGATCTTTTAGAGTTGTGTCAAGGCCACCTGAGAGAGATTGGGTTGTGGTATATTGCATACGCACTCGTTATGAGGACCCATTTGGCGATGATGATAGTTTTGTGTGAGAGATGGCATAGTGAGACCTCATCCTTCCACCTTTCGACGGGGGAGGTGACAGTTACATTGGAGGATGTGTGGTGGATATTATGCTTTCCTATCCATGATGATCATGTGATTTATGACACTAATGTTGGGTTTGATGCATGCCTCAAGGTGATGGAGGTGGACCATATTGCATTTGTCACATCACAAATTTATTTGGAGACATACATAGGTCATGTGCCGACCTTTAGATTGATCATTATAGCCATAATTTCAGGTTTGGTGGCTCTAGACAGACATGGTAGATTCTATAGCCTAGGATGGGGCTTGGCATGGCACCAGATGCTACACAAGAGGACTCTTTTTTGCATGGGGGCCTGTGATGTTAGCCTCCTTATACCATGATTTACTTGATTTTGTTTATTGTGATGGGAGAGCCCTCGGTGTAGGGGTTACTCTGCTTCATATTTGGGCATGGGAGCACATTACCATGCTTCAACCGATTGTACATATGGAAAAATTAGAGCCGGATGATCCCGTTGTTTGGAGATATCGAGGTTCCATTAATTTTAGGCACACTAGATAGATCAGGCTCCCATACTGGAGATAGGTTATAGATGATATGACAGTGTTCTATTGGTGCCCATGGCTTCAGATGTCACTATGGTTTGATGATATATGACAATTATACTTTTCTAGAGAGACCCATTACATACAGGGTCAAGAGCACATGATGATTGAGAGATATCTCCCTCACAGGGTAGCCAGATAGTTTGGAGATGTACATGATAGGCCCAATGATGCATATAGGGCTAGTTTTGCTAGATAGGCCAAAGAGGTTCCCACATGGGGACTGCCCATTCCAACTCTAGAGGCTATTGAGAGCTTTCGATAGTTGGTTTCCTAGCCTTGTGAATATGATTAGGGTCAGCTCATAGCATAAACCACTCTGGCATATGATGCATGGTTCATCCCACTGAGGTGACTTACAGATTCGATAGGTTCTCCTTCCCGGGAGAGACTACAAGGTAGACGTACCAAGGGCAGGGGACAAGAGGCCAGGATGACTATGGTGGATAGGTTTTGGGGGCTCTTCTGGTTATGCAACAACCACGGGTTCAGCCACATGTGTAGCTATAGATGCAGGCATAGTTACAATGATGGCCAAGACCACCACCACCACCAGATGTGTGAGATGCATAGATTCAGTGACTGCAGTAGTAGGTGTAGGCATTAATTGGTGAGTGGGACCAAGCCTACCAATAGGTTTTGGATCTTACTATTGAGTGAGACCAGGCTCAGCAATAGTTGATTACGATGACAACAGAGAGAGATGTAGTGTTGTAGAGGGTACAGGCTATCATAGGAGAGAGGGATCAAGAGGTGGCTAGCAACAACAAATTGTGGTTATGGTGGAAGCGACACATGGTCAGACTATGTTAGCATGCTTATATAGGGAGGTTGTCACAGAGGTTGCATATTACAAGAAACATTATCACCAAGATGTTCTAGAGGCTCTTCATCAGCTAGATTTTTCATAGCACAACGATGCACATCCCCGTGCAGAGGATTAGCTTGAGAGGTAGACTGGAGAGGGTAGAAACCACTAGGAATAGCCTTTTGATATATAGTCACTTTTTTATTTTTCCCCATTCTTTATCACTGGCATACATTCATGGGCTCCTTTCTGATAGCCTCATGGATACTGTACTTATCATCAATGTACATTCACTGGTTCTGATTTTGTACCATGACACATTTTTTGATATATATATGTGAAATGGATACAAATGATTCATGCTATGATGTATTCACTTTATTTCATGTATGGATGCATTTTATTTTGTGCCTATGTGATATATGATGAGTAAGATATAGATGGATTGAATGTTATATTCTTTTTCATTATCTTTTCACAATATGACATTGATGGATGATTATGATATGTAGATGTTATGGATGGAAATGATGTGGATGGATTTCTTTTTGTATATTTTCTATGAATGTTTTGATGATGATGTATGCATATGAATGTATGGATGCAATTTTTTATGATATACAATAACTTAAGATGCTTAGAATAACAAATCTATATTATTCATGACAACTCAAATGATAATGCAAAATGTATGATGTGATATGATCATCAAATGTGTGATTATGTTGATGGATGCCTATGATTATTAGATACATGTACGATGATGTTTTGTGGATGTAGGGTGGATGCATTGATGATTTTTTTGTTGACTGTCATGATACTAGGTTAGTGCGAAGAGAAGATAGAAGAATACAAAATGAATGATCGTTGGTTTTGATGATTGCTTAAAAATATCCAATAAGTCCTTGATCCATCAAGACTTTATTAGAGATGGTGGCAAGATGATGCAAAATTTAGGATGAAATGCAGTATGGGGTGCTCACACTTCAAGATTGGGACTTTTTGTCATTCCTTATTGTTTGATATAACACATAGATATGATGCATCAAGGTATTGATAACCAGGATGGTGTTGTATCTAGTGTAACAGACTTTGACTCGACAAATAGATAGGATAGTTCCTGTTCACATCTTGACATACAAAAACGTCATTGGAATGCAAGTTATAAGTTTAGAATATATTGGATGAAAGCATATGCAATAGTCAACAACATAGTCCAAACGACCTTCCTACACACAACTAAGCAAGTATGCGCTAAGATTATTTTACAAGAGTATCCACAAGCATGGAAAACAAAAGATAATGATCGATGCCCCATTCCTTTCTCTCTAAATTTTTTTGTTTAGACATCATCGAGAGGTCCTCAGAATGGGTCATTAAGATAAATCATAAGAAAAGATCAAAGAAAAATAGTCAGTATCATCTATAGCTCTTTCCTAGTTTGAGTTTAGCTAAAGTGATTTCTGATACTGATGTCCATTGCAGGAAGGATACATCCTAGGACATGTTGATTAGAGGGTTGTTTGATGTTGGGATGATGATGAGAAGATGAGTCGTTGCTACAAATTTCACTGACTCATTTACCTCTGATTTAGACTTTAGATTTTGAATTTTAAATTCACACTTTATGACTCGCTATATTTTCTTTCTACCTGTTTCACCAAAGGGTGAAGGTGATGATTGTTTATTATGGGTGAAAGTTTATTGCGGGGGAAAGTGAGATGGGATGGGTGAGATTTTGGTTTTTTCTAGAATATTTCAATGTTTTTGGTATTTTGAAAATGTTTTGAGGATGTTTTTGGTCTTTTTGGAAGTTTATGAAAATGTTTAGGATTTTTGGATTTTTTGAGGCTATTTAGGGTTTTTTGAATGTTTTATGGCTTTTTAGGTTTTTTTTGTGTATTTTCTATTGTTTTTTAATTTTCCATTTTCAAATGTTTTTGTGTTTTCTGAATATTTGGATGTTTTGGGATTTTTGAGATGTTTTGATGTTTTCAGATTTTTTGAATATTTGGATGTTTAAGGTTTTCTAAGTTTCTGAGTTTCAACCAAGAATCTAACCTAAAGACCTATCCTAGGGGCCTTGGGGACTAATCATAGATTATCCTTACCTATGTTATACACATAGAGACATCGTAACTCGATTGACTTGACCAATTTACAAGACAAAGATATGAACAGATGAGAGATGATAGTTTACTATGATGGAATGCTAAAGGAATGACCTAGGGTGTCTTTTGATGTAGTTTTACAAAGAGACATTATTTTTTTGGATTTTTGATGTTCGACCTTTTTTAGGGATTTTGATGTTTTCTGGATGTTTTGGATTTTAGCCTTTACAATTTTCTGCATGTTTTTGGATTTTACTTGTACAGGATTTTGCAAATGTTTTTGTATTTTCTGGATAAGATTTTATGAATTTTTTTGGTGTTTTGTGATAAGATGTCCCATGAACTCAAGATATACAAGAACTTGATTGTGATGCATAATGAAATTCCCCTAGTGTGATATGTTAGCCTACTTCGATAAAGGCGGGACATAATGACCTTGGGAATATGTGAAATAGTGCTAAAGAGTTCATGATACCTTACAGTGACAAGCCATAATAAAGACATGAATGAGGGATGAATAACAATGTAAAGAATGATAGGCCAAAAGAGCCAAAGAATAGATGAAGATGCTTTATTTACGCAAGGAACCTATTTACTAGGTTTTCACCAAGGTACTTTCCCAAAGCATCACTGAAGTGGTTTTCACTAGAGAAAAAAAAAATCTTTACTTTTTTCAATCTTTTTTCTTTTTTTTTTAAATTTTGATCATTATTTTATTTTTTCATATTTTTTGATTTAAACCCTTCATGATTAGGCATAAAATTTTTTGAGATGCAAGCTCTTGATTGGCTCCTACAGGGGTTCACCTTCAGGGGTTGACAGTTGGTATGCTCCTAATCTGAAGCTTGTTGTGATGACAAAGGGACCCAACCAATTAGGCTCAAACTTTCCTTTGTTGTCTTAATCTGGAAGGTTCTTCTAATTTTGGTTAAAGACAAGATTGTTTACTTGGGATGACCGACATTTGATTCTATTGTTAGAGATTTGTTTCAATCAGTTTTGATATACTCGCAAGTGATTAAGGGTGTCAATACGACACTTATCTAGGAATTCTAGCTCATTCAACCGAGACACTCTTTATTCTTACTTAGTTATCAAATTATGTAGTGATATTCATAATGATGGGAGCTCAACCTCAATAGGAAATATGGCTTTTGATCAATAGACCAAGGAGAAATGGGTTGCATCTGTAGGCGTACAAATATAGGTTTAATAAGCCCAAAGAGTGGGATTTAGTTACAGATGCCAGTCACGGCCAACTTCACTAACTATTTTCTTTGGCATTTTCAGGATAGTTTTGTTCATTGCTTCTGCTTGGCCAATGCCTTGGGGGTATTATAAGGTAGAGAATTAGTGTTGGATGTTGAATTTTTGACATAGCTCTTTCACATCTTGATTCTTTAATGGTGTTTCATTGTCTAAGATGAGGGTTTGTGGTACACCATAATGGAAAATTAGGTAATTTAGGATAAACTTAGCTATCTGCTTCCCCATTATGTAGGTCATAGGAATTTCTTCAACCCACTTAGTAAAGTACTCAATGGTGGTTATGATAAACTTATGGTCGTTGGATGAGGTTGGAGTGATTTTTCCTATGAGGTCAAGTCCCCACTATGAAAAAGGCCATGGTGTGATAATTGGTTACAACTCTTGAGCTAGAGCATGGATTAGATCCCCATGACATTGACATTGGATGCATTTTTGCACATAGTAATGAGCTTCTTTTTCCATGGTTGGCCAATAGTACCATGTCTTCAACAATTTCTTAGATAATTTCATACCGCTACAATGGGACCCACATATGCCATCGTGTACTTTTGTTAAAGAAGTTAAGGCTTCTTCCTGGCTAATAAATCATAATAATGTCCTTTTGATGATTCGACGGTAAAGGGTATCACCCAGGATCACAAATTGGGATGTCTTTTTGACAAAGGTATTTCTAAAGCTCGGGGTGATATCTGATGGAAGGGTTCCTATTAAGGTAAGTAAATATGTCATGGTACCACAAGGATCTAGGACCAACAATGAAACATGAAAATTCAAATTCAAGAATTTTGAAAGTTGGTACGAGGAGTTGGTCTACCAAGAATTCACATTGGAGAACAATGTTCGACATGTCTAGTAATGATCTGATTGTTGTCATGGTGTTTGCTGCTCTATTTTTCATGCAAGGAATCTCATCAAAAGTTTTTTCTATAAAAAGATCTTTGAGATTCTCCACCATCTTCTTTTAAGGAGTGATCTTTTCATCTTTAGTTTGATAGTCATTATTGACTCGGTTGATAACTAGTTGTGAGTCTCCATAAACTTTCATTTCTTGTATCTACCATTGAACTACTATCTTGAGACCCGTGATCAAGGCTTCAAACTCAACAATGTTATTGGTACATGGAAATGATAGCTTGTATGACTTTGGAATGAAAAGAATGGCTGGGGAGTGATGAAAAGAATGGCTGCTCTTGATCCATGTTGGGTGAATGATCCATCAAAGTACATCTTGCACTGAGTTGTGAGATTAATAAGGAACACTAATTCATCAGGAACTTAGATATTAAAGGGTTATCATCATAGATGGGTACTTCTACTAGCTGGTCTGCAATAACTTGTCCTTTGATTGTCTTGCACTCCACATACTCTATGTCAAACTCTATCAACATCATTACCCATTTAGCCATTCGTCTTGTGAGGGTTGCTTTGGATAACATATATTTTAATGGATCAATCTTTGTGATGAGCTTGATTTGGTGTGACATGTAATGCCTAAACTTTTGTGAAGCTAAAACTACCACTAGGCATGCTTTCTCAATGGGTGAATAGTTCATCTCATAGCCTACCAAGGTTCTGTTGATGTAGTATATGGCTCTTTCTTTTTTGTTTTCATCATGTTATGCTAAAAGAGCTCCTAGTGCTGCTGGTGTTGCTAAGATGTACAAGATTAGTGGCTTGCTTGGTATCAGTGGCATAAGTACTGGAGGTGTTAGTAGATAATCCTTGATCTACTGGAAAGCTTTATCACATTTTTCATCCCATTTGTAAGGTATCCCTTTATGGAGAAGATGTGAAAAGGGGTGAATCTTATCTAATAGTTGGACTATGAACCTTCTAATCGACTACAATCTTCCTTATAATCCTCTCATCTACTTCAATTTATGGGGTGGTTCCATGTCGAGGATGGCTTTTACCTTTGTTGGATCAATTTCTATCCCTCTTTGTGAAACAATAAAGCCAAGAAGTTTCCCTAATGTGACCTCGAACACACACTTTTTTGGATTTAGTCATACTTTGTATTCTTCAAGCATGTCAAAGATAGGTCCTAAGACTTGTATGTGCTCACTTCTCTTCTTTTATTTTTCCAAAATATCATTTACATAATCTTCAAATGTTTTATGGATCATGGCATGAAAGATGAGGGTCATTTCTCTTCGATAGGTAGGTCCTGCATTCTTTAACCCAAATGGCATTACATTCCAACAGTAGGTTCCCCATGGACAACTAAAGGAAGTTTTATGTTGCTCCTCTTTAGCGATTATGATTTGATTGTAGCCTGAAAAGACATCCATAAGCGACAACATTTCATGCCCAGCTATAAAATCCACAATGAGATCGATGTTGGGTAGAGGAAAATCATCATTCAGACATGCCTTGTTCAGATATCTAAAATAAATGCATATTATGATGCCCCTAGTGGCTTTTGAGACTGGTACTAGGTTTGAAACACACTCAGTATAATCTATCGGTTGGATGAATCCAATGTCAAGAAGCTTTTGTAGTTCTAGTTTAACCAAAAGTGTTATCTGAGGGTGCATCTTCCTTAATTTCTGGTTGACTAGTTTGGTGTCAGGATAAACTGCTAAGTGATGTACAACCACTTTTGGATCAAGGCCTGGCATATTTGTATATGACCATGAAAATTTGGCTCTTCTCTCTTTAAGGAACATTGCTAGGCTCTTCTATTCTTCATCCAACAAAGATTCAGTATAAAAAGTGATCTTAGGTGCTTCTTTTGTTCCCACATTGACTAGAGTAGCCTTTTCTGCTAGTATTGTTGACTTTTCTGGATGCATTGCACTAAGGGGAGATTGAATCCTTCATCCTTGGGTGCCCTAGAGAGGTTTTCACTGTCAGATGTGTCCTTCATTTTTACTATTTTGGGACCAGAGAGTGCCACTAAGTGTTTTCCACTCAAACATCTACAGGTTAATTACATTTATTTTGAGACTGAAGGATTCAATCATCTCCCCATAGTATGCCCATATATTTTGCTCTATGTTGAAAACTTATTTTTGATATTTCCATGATAAGTTGTCTTAGAGTCCCATGAATTCTAAGATTGCTTCATCTTTTTCAAATAAATGTAGAACTGGTGGTCCTTGTCGGTCCATGTCAATGAGTTACAGGTATAGTAGGTGTATTTCATTTGGTTGGTTGTTTGAGAGAAAGGATGTTATGGATATCATGAAGAGGGTGTTGTTCTCAAATAGGCCAACAACATCAAGGGGAAATTCATCTAAGTTTGTATCATGCAATGTAGGTGACCAAGAGGAGGCCTCAAATCGTCTAGCAGCAATACCTTTGCCAATAAGTATGACCTTTCTAGTAGTACAACCTAAGCCAATATTTTTTAGTCATTTTTTAGGCACTCAACCATAGATTTTTGGCTCTCTACGACTTTCTAGCACTTCTAGGGTTTTTCACCTAAAAGGAGAAAGAAAGGGCCAAAGAATCTAGCTAGTTCATTCAAATTATGTTATGTATAATGTAATTAGGACTAAATGGAATGATATGAATGCAAAACATAAGATGAATGTAATGTTTGAGAACACAATGTGATAAGAAAATAATGAACTATGAATGAATGAATGTAAAACATAAAAGAACAGGGTTCAATTAGAGTGCACTTGGAGGTCTGATGAAGAATCAAGAATGTGTTGAATGTTGTCTAGAATCACATAAAATCACCAGTGGGACTCATTCACCATTGATGGTGAATCAATCCTGCTCCTAGTAAAAATTGTTGGTGAGAGATTTCTGAGTGTCAAGATCCAAAATCTGACAAAAATTATATTTCTAGCCTTAAGGTGGGACTCATTCGCCACTGATGGAAAATCAGTCCTCTCCCAAAATTATGAGAAATCAAGAGGCAATTTTGTAGGACCAAATCTAAGGTTGACTACTTGTCGGGTTGACGAACTTAATCCTATAGAAAATAGACAGAATGTCCTCTCCAAGCTTGATACATGATTAGTTGACTTGAGACACTTTGTTGACTTCTTCTCCACTTCTGAACACCTAAATGCTTGATAAATCTGCATACACAACACATGAACAAAGGGGGAAAATGGTTAAGGGTTAGGTCAAAGGGATTTTTCTTGGTCAAATCCCTCTTTAGTAATCAAACCCTTAAAGAAATAATGAAATGAGAGAGAAAGATAAACTAATAACATGCAAATTCTATCAACTTACCAAACCCTTGTTGAAGAAAATTTGAAGATATGTCAATGGCTACCTTTGAATGTTTGATTTGATACTTGATTAGATGATGCAAAGAGCTCAAACGCTAGTTGAATGCTTGAATAAATGAACTTGATGATTGGGGGTTAAAATGAGATAAAAAACACTTATTTATACACTTGTGCCTTAGTAACCTGATGATACCTCATCGTAGGACGACATCAAGTAATTTTGAATAAAAACCAGAAAGAAAATTTGAAATATTTTGAAATTGGAGCTGAAAGGGACTCATTCGCCACCCATGGTGAATGTGTCCCACCTTGGAATTGAAAGTGGGTGCTGGGAATTAAGTCACATTTCATGTTTTTTGCTAGGTTTACATTCCAAAATATAATTAATTAAGCCTTATAAGGGAATAAAGGGGTGAAATAAAGCATAAGGATGGTGTAAATAGTGAAATTATGCCTAGAAAAGTGTGAAATCTTATTACAAGACTTTACAACACTTCAAATAGGACTTGATGATGAATAAAAAGGTGATTTTTAGGTGAATTGTAATGAATAGAGCCTGGAAAAGTGTAGAAATGTTTTACAACACTTCACAACACCTTCACAAGACATCATTATTTATATTTTAAAGACCTAATGTGAATGTTCAAGCTACATTATTTCAATGAATTAGAGCAAAATAAACCAAACATTGAGAGGATAGGCCTAAAATACAATGAAAATTACAAGTGGCCATTTTTCTACAATGCATTAAGCCCCCACTTTAGTAATAGGATGAACTTGCTTCAAAGTCACACTAAAGTAGCCATGAATATCGAGAAAGAGGTTTCAATACACTTATGTTAGCAAGATGGAATGACAAAAATCAAGAGGGATGATCAAGCCCCTAGGATGAAGATCCCATGGAAAACTAAACATAAGAACAAAGGAACACACATGATGATGAGAAATAAATGAAAGCTTTGATCATTCATCCAACTAGTTGTGGATAAGATCTAGGTTGACTGTTTGAAAAATAAAAATGCATACTCACTCTGGGGAAACAAAACTCATGGTTGTCCGTTGAGTGAGAAGACCCAAGAAGGTGAAGTACATACACTAGTTGGCAAGCACTCACAAACACAAAGGTGGCTATGTAGAAGTCATGCTTTCGAATGGGCTTCTCACTCAACCATGATAAATTTATACCTCCTAATAACTTTAACAAGGCACCACAAAGGAAAATGACGATTCAAGCTTCATGAGACAAGTGAAGCTTTGTATGTTTAGAACTCATGAAAAAATGTAAAGGTACCACAGGCATGCAAGTTGCGTTATGCAAGGTGGCAAGAATGTAAAATGTAAAAATGTAACATGTGAAATGTAAAAGGAAATTTAAAGTGTAAAAGGTGTTCTAAGGAGTCTTGTTAAGTTCAGGCAAGGTCTATCACTTAGGGAACATTATGTCTAAAGTCTCCAAGAGAGGACCAATCAACGAATAAAATATTCACAACTTAGGGGATACAGTGTGTCACATCAGCCCACCAAGAGGAATGCAATATGCTAAGATTGATCACAATTATGAAGGACATCATACCCAATGTCATCCAAAAAGTGACAAATGCATCATATGAAGTGACAAGGCTACACTAAGAACAAAGGATGCAAATTAAATGATGACATTGTATGCCCTTGACTTTAAAGGAATTGCTACACACTGGTCTAGGAGCAATTACTTGAAAGTAGCGAAGGAAAGAAAATGCAAAGAGAAAATAAGACATGAGAGCCAACTTGGAAATCCCCTATGCCAAGTCATATGTTTCTGAGTCAGGTTGTTTCATGTAAATGAAAAGGAAAAGAAGGGAAAAGGGAGTTGCCTCCCAAAAAAGAACACACCAAACACATAAGGGATCTATGGATTTGGAGTCAGTATGTTCGTTGCTGCAATGTTTTTATGAAAGAGCTCAAAATTGTCATCATTCCCCAAATACATAGAACTGGAAGAATGACACAAAGAGAGTGAAAAAAAACAAAAATAATGAAGTCTATTTTGAGTAAACATGGAAGAGAAATTTTGGCCTCAATGCTTTGCTTCGTCCCCAAAAGGAAAAACACAAGTGAAAAGAAAAACGAAAACACAAAAGGAAAGGAAAAGCTTTTGGGTCAACATGAAGGAGACATTTCGGTCTCAATTCCTTGCATCATTCCCAAAAGGAAAACACAAGAAAAAGGAAAAGGAAAATGAAAAAGAGAACGATTCTAGGTCAACATGGAAGAGACATAGGGCATCTCAACGCTTTGTGTCATCCCCAAAAGGAAAACACAAAACAAAAGTGAAAAGAAATGAAACTTTTGGGTCAACATGGAAGAGACATAGGGCGTCTCTATGCTTTGTGTAATCCCCAAAAGGAAAATACAAAAAAAAAGAAAAGAAAGGAACCTTTTGGGTCAACATGGAAGAGACATAGGTCATCTCTACGCTTTGTGTCATCCACAAAAGGAATACAAAAAATAAAAGAGAAAAAGAAAGGAACCTTTTGGGTCAACATGGAAGAGACATAGGCCATTTGTATGCTTGGTGTCATCTCCAAAAAGGAAAACACAAAAAAAGCGAAAACGCATGACCTAAATAAGAATAGAGGTACGAATAGAAGAAGTGTACAAAGAGAGGGAATATCAAATGCACAATACAATGGAACACAATACACACACACAAGAAAATCCAAAAAAGGAAAGTTTAAAAAGGCTAGTAAGGTGAATGTAAGTCAACCATCTAACAAGTCATCCGCCTCCCAATCCTGTTCAATGTATTGCGAGGGAAATTGACTATCTAAAGGAAGAATTGCAAGGGTCGTACTAGGAGATATACCAAGTGCTTCACTTGGTGGAGAAATTTTATCATTTAAGTTCATTGTCGATGAAAATAATGAGTTTAGAGTGTTATGAAATTATTCATTTATTTTTGTAATCTCTTCATCCTCATCATCATCAAGATTGATTACAATGGGAGCATGAAGGGTTATTTTCAAGGATGGATGGATCAAGAGTTGTGGCTATTGGATGGGTTCATTTTGTTGTGAGGGTTGGACTGTGTTGTCTTTTGGTGGGTTAAGGGGAAGAGGTTGATCATTTATTGCTTCTATCACAGGTGGAGGTTGGGTTTCATTTTTTTCTTCCAGTTGAGACTGAGGAGCAAGGAGACAACGACGATGCCTACGCTCCCTAGCACCATGGTTTCATCTAATTTTATTTTAAACTTATTGAGGGGTTAGAATGCATTGATCCATCATAGGTTCCTTTTCTCTGAAGGGGGAAGAATAGAAGAAATCGAAGAAGACGGGTCAATCACTTTCAATTTAGCTTTATACACTTGTTTACTATGAGAAGCATGAAATGATTTCTTTTTCTTTCTCTTGGTAGTTAAAATGTTGGAGGGGATGTGTTTATGGCTGGTTGTTCATAAGGTTGTGTGGTTTTTTCAATGTTAGACTCACGTTGAAGCATGGTTTCATTTAGGAGAGGAGGAGTGGAAGCAGACGAGGATTGGTTACAAAGAGACAATTCGGCTATGCATTTGGCTTTGAACTTTTGATAGGATATGAAGAAGAAATCCTTACGAGGGGTGATGGAATCCATAGGTTCAGGCCAAAAGGATTCTAGGGAAAAGTTACCTTTGGAAGATAAGAGATTAAAGCCACTATGGTTTATGGTAAATATTTCATTTCCCTGTGGAAACTTCAAACATTTTTGAACAATAGAAGGGACTGCTTTCATTGTGCGAAGCCAAGGCTGACCTAGCCGCAAATGAAATTGATCCGATTGTGAAATAATAGAAAATGTTACTTCCAAAGTTTTAGGTCCCACTTGTAACAGGAGTACGATCGATCCGACAGCAGGGCACTCAAAACCATTAGCTTTTTTTATCCATGCAGTTGGTTTATGATAGTTATCTTGATACAACTCATGTAATACTAAAAATTCTATTGTAATCACATTCTCACCATAGGCAGGATCTATTAATATCCCATCAGTGGGCTTATCATAGATTCAACCAACTATGTAAAGAGGACCATCAGGAAGATTTTTAAGTATATCTTTAGAAGAAAAAGTGATATCAAGATTTTTGTTGATTGGGCCCTTATGAGGGATAACGTCTATATGTTCATCCATAGGAGTAACTTGGGTATCATTTGGAGCTATATCAAGTTGTTTAGTATTTGTTTCAATGTTCATGACTCGAGGGTTTGAAGGTTCGCTAGCCTTGACAAATGAAATATTGTGTTTAGGAATAGGGTTGGTAAAGATTTGTAAATTTTGGTTAGTTGGTGCAAAAGACTTATTTTCTTGATCATTTACACCTACAATGGACAAACAACCTGAATCAATGAGGTCGTGAACTAAGTGTTTTAGATGCTTACATTGTTCGGTGTCATGGCCATTTTAGTGATGAAAATGGCAATAAGCATTGTGTTTAAAGTTGCGTGGTAAAGGCTTGGTGGTATCATGTGGTTTAATGGTAGGAAACATGAGAATTTGTTGTTGGAGCAATTGGTTCATGGTATTAGGAAGGGTATTAGGTAAGGCAGTAAAATGTCTCTTCGGGTCCCCATAGGTATAGGGTACGACTATTTTAAGAGTGGCCACTTGGCTTGGAATAGGTTGGGTTGGTTGCAAAGAAAGCGAATTGAATTGTAAGAAGCCTCGGTTCATTTTCCTAAAGTTTGATCCATTGTTTTCATTATGTTGCTTAGATTTTTTAGCTTGGTTAGAAGTGGAATTTGAATCATGACTAGAAACTAAGTTGTGATAATCACAAAGGGTTGTGCATAAATGCATGAATGGGGGGAATTTCATCATTGTTAACTTGTCTTGAAGGTGAGTTTGCAATTTTTCGATAAATATCTTCTACATATGTGAATTAGGAATCTTGACATCAATTTGAGCATACAATTACTGGTAATGAGAAATGAAGTCAGTGAATTTTCATCAGTATTTTGTTTATAGTGCATTAAATCTGCCATTGTTTTCTTAGGAGTCATGTGAACTTGGAAATGACTGATAAAGGCATCTACAAGTTCATTGAATGATCATATGGAGTGATTAGGTAATTTTGAAAACTAGTCTAATGTAGTTATCTTTCAAGGTCCTAGGAAAAAGTCACTACACAAGGCTATATATCCATTGACATGGTTGGTAGGGTCTCATTTACCCCTGTATTTCTCAAATTGAGGAATTTCAATTCCTTGTGGCACCTGGGTGTGTAAAATATCTAAGAATAATGGACTACCATGAACATGGTATGTTGGTGGAGCATTTTTTATTTGGTTAATGGTGGAGAGTTGTTGTTGCATGGATGAGACAGCATTAAAGAGTTGTGTAATGATGGGATCGGTGTAAGGGGTATGAGATGGAAGGAAAAATGGAGATGGGGTGTATGTAATGTTAGGAGAGGTGAAAGGGACACTAAGAGGAGTGAGGGTGGAGGATGGAATATGGTATGCCACAAAAGAACTTGGAATGCTAATTGGAATTGCAAAGGAAGGAGCAACATAACTAACCTATTGCATAGTTGTTGTAACCTGAGGAGTGGTATAAGTGGGTATGGATGCTATGGTTGAAGGGGGAGGAATGTGAGATCCTCCTTTGCATGCCAAGGTATGTTTGCTGATGGGGAAGTATTAGGAGCATGTTTATTGTATATTTCAACAATTCTTTGCATGACTTGTAAATCATCATCACTTTCAATTAAACGGTGAAGGTTTTCTATCGCAGGTATTGAAGTGATGGAAATGTTTTCAAGAGACAAGTCTTGTTGTAAATGTGAAAATTATTCATGAGTACTAATGACCTTGTCTTGATCAATTCCTAATGCACCATTTTCCATACTAGGAGTAGGAGCTCATGAGATCCCAAGGTCCACAATGAAAGTGCTATCGTGGGAAACCATGAGTCTAGATGTTCGTCTCACTAAAGTATTATCAATGGGGTGCCAAACACTCATTCAAGTACCACAAAGGATGGGGTGAATGCAAATGCAATGTAATATAAGAGTGAAAAATGAAAATACCATAAATTCTGCTAACTAAAATAGAGAAATAACAATAGAGAATAGACATGCAGGAAAATGCCAGAAAATGTCTAAAAATGCAATCTGAAATGAGCAAGTGGAATTATTCGCCCAACATGGTGAATGAGTCCTAGTATGAGAATTTTTTGTGTTCTTCAAAAAAATTTAAATGATTTAAATTCTTTTTAGATGCCAATGAAGTATGCAGATGCAATTTTTTCAGTATTTTCAATGATGTGCAATGCAAAAATGAAATCTAAGTGAGTCTTCCACTAATGCAATATGAGAAACCCTAGGATGCAAAAACAAAACAATACCCTAATTGAATGTTGATGCAAAAAAAGTCTAAGATGCAAGATACAACTAAAATCAAAAAGCTAATATGTTCAAAATGTAGGTTCACCAAAATGAACTATAGATTTTTGGCTCTCTAGGACTTTCTAACACTTCTAGGGTTTTTCACCTAAAAGGAGAAAGAAAGGGCCAAACAATCTAGCTAGTTCAATCAAAATATGTTATTTATAATGTAATTAGGACTAAATGGAATGATATGAATGAAAATAAACTATGAAATTGAGCAATTATGAATGAAAAACCTAAGATGAATGTAATGTTTGAAAACATAATGTGATATGTAAACAATGAACTATGAATGAATGAATGTAAAATAAAAAAGAAGAGGGTTGAATCAAAGTGCACCTAGAGGTCTGATGAAGAATCTGGAATGTGTTGAATTCTATCTAGAATCACAAAAAATTACAAGTGGGACTCATTCTCCAGTGATGGTGAATCAGTCGTGCTCCTAGAAAAAACTGTCGGGAATAGATTTCTGAGTGTCGGGATCTAGAATCTAAAAAAAATTAGATTTCCAGCCTTAAGGTGGGACTCATTCACCACTGATGGCGAATTAGTGCTCTCCCAAAATCCTAAGAAATCAGGAGGTAATTTTGTAGCACCAGATCTGAGGTTGACTGCTTGTTGGGTTGACAAACTTAATCCCGCAGAAAACAGACAGAATGTCCTCTACAATATTGAAATATGATGTAGTAGACTTGAGGCACTTTGTTGACTTCTTCTCCACTTTTGAACACCTAAGTTCTTGATAAATTTGCATACACAACACATGCACAAAGGGGGGAAATGGTTAAGGGTTAGGGCAAAGGGATTTTCCTTGGTCAAATCCCACATTGGTAATCAAACCCTTAAAGAAATGATGAAATGAAAGAGAAAGATAAACTAATAGCATGCAAATAATATCAACTTACCAAATCCTTGTTGAAGAAAATCTGAAGATATGTCAATGGTTTCCTTTGAATGCTTGATCTGATGCTTGATTAGATGATGCAAAGTGCTCAAATGGTAGTTGAATGCTTGAAAAAGTGAACTTGATGATTGGGGGTTAAAATGAGATGAAAAACACTTATTTATACACACTTTTGCCTTAGTAACCTGATGATACCTCATCATAGGCTGATATCAAGTAATTTTGAATAAAAACCCAAAATAAATTTTGAAATATTTTGAAATTGGAGCCAAGAGGGACTCATTCACCACCCATGGTGAATGGGTCTCACCTTGGACTTGAAAGTGGGTGTCGGGAATTAAGTTACATTTAATGTTGTTTGTCGGGTTTACATTTAAAAATACACTTAATTAAGCTTTGTAAGGGCATAAAGGGGTCAAATAAAGCATAAAGAAGGTGTAAATAGTGAAATTATGTCTAAAAAATGTGTGAAATATTATTACAAGACTTTACAACACTTCAAAAGAGGACTTGATGATGAATAAAAACGTGATTTTTAGGTGAATTGTAATGAATAGAGTCTAGAAAAGTGTAGAAATGTTTTACAACACTTCACAACACCTTCACAACACCTTCACAAGACATCATTATTTATATTTTAAAGAGCTAATGTGAATGTTCAAGCCACATTACATCAATGAATCAACACAAAATAGACCAAAAATTGAGAGGATAGGCCTAAAAGACCATGAAAATGACAAGTGGCCATTTTTCTACGGTGCAGGGACAATAGGTTATAGTAAACCATTGCCATTGCTTCCTATCTTCTCATTCTTGTTATACCCCATACTCTATACATTAGTTGCATAGGCCTTTGTTGTCATCTTCCATGGGAAGAGCAAGAATGGGTCATTCATCTTGATAGAGGAGTTTAGAGATACATTGCTCATTGATGTCTTCTTGATTCAGGTCTCCCCACTTGGTGAAGGAAATGGCTGCCATCTTGATTATTTCTGGTTCTTTGGTGCTAGATGTAGGTTTCCTGTGAGATTGAGGAGAAATAGGTAACTCTCCCAAGACAAAGGTTTCTTTCAATAGTTTGTAGCTCCCACAACCATCATATTGGATCACTGCTTTGACTTCTGGTATGCTTTTCACAATGGGCACTTTTGATGCTGAGGTAGAGGCTAGGGATGATGAGTCAATAAATGAGCTTGATGGTGTAGGTCCTTCATTTTTTTTGGGTATTTGTGGGATCTTATATAACTTGGCCTCAAGACTCTTGCAGTAGTAGAAAGGCTCAGGATCTCCATTTATAGTAATTTTTCTGCCTTAAAAAGGAAATTTCACACACTAATGATAGGTTGAAGCTATAGCTTTTAGAGCATGGACCTAAGGTTGACCAAGTAATATGTTATAGGGAAGATCAAGATAAAGTACTTTGAATGTAGTTTCTATAATAAGAGGCCCCACATGGATTGGAAGTGTAATGATTCCTTGTGATACCCATTCTTGGTCATCATATGCTCTGATGGTGGTACTCTTTTTCTTCTCAATAGTATCTTCTAAATAGCGTAGATGCTTGATCAACTGCAGGGTACAAATGTTTAGACTAGCACCTCCATCTACCAAGAATCTTTTGGCCTTGTTTTTATGAATGCCAACATCAAGGTGTAAAGCACAATTATGAGATGGTTTTGATGGTAAATATTGCTCAGAGAAGGTGAGAGGATGGTTGGCGATATGCCCTACCATAGCTTGAAACTGATCGGTATCAATGTTCTTGGGAATAGATGGCTCATACAAGGATTTTTCTAGTATTTCCCTATGTACTAAAGATAACATTAAGAGTTATAATATTGATATCTGAGTGGGGGTCTATTTAATCTGATCTACAAGATTGTACTTGCTAGGACTAGATGCAAGAAAAGTAGGTAGTGTCCTAGATGGAGCTCAGACAACTCCTTGAACAGTTATTTTTCCACAAAGTGTGGTGACTCCACATTTCGTACTAGCTCCCTTAATGGTGACAATAGTGATAACACTATCGTAGGAGGCACCTACATTGGAATAAGTATGTTGAACATTAGTATGATCCTTAGCTTTGCCATTGTTGTTTGTTTTGTTATTATTGGGCATAGGGGTCTTCTATATCTTGAGATCCTAGTTCCTAGCTGGTACCTCAACATATATGGTATCATTCTCTATGAGATATTGGATGATATTCTTGAGTTTCATGTAGTTTTCTTTTTTATGTCCTTTGATTTTATAAAAGTCATAGAGATCACGCTCATTATACCAAGATGGCTTCTCTTGTGGTTCTTGGTAGTTTTCAAAGTTAGGAAATGTTATCAGATTTGACTCTACCAGTTTCTTCATGATTGTCTCGATGGGTTCTGATAACTGTGTGTACTTGCATTTGGGATAGTTGTTCCTGTTATCGGTTTGCCTCTATTGCATGTTGGTGTTACTGATCTGATTTTTTTGAGGTGGTACCATTTGTTGCATAGTTGGTTGGATGTTAGCAACTTGATTGTTATTGGGTCTAGGAGCACTTAGTATGACCTTAACATCTACCAAACCGTTGTTTGTTACTTTTTTGTTCTTAGCCCACACACGAGGTTTCTCATTCGAACTGGTTGAAGGGTGGTTGTCTTTGTAAGACTAAGTATTTCCTTGTGAGATTAGGGCTCTTTCAATGTTAATGGCTCTCAAAACAAGTTCGTCATATGATGTGATACATTGCATTTTCAAGTGGAATGATAGATTTGGATCAAGGTTGGCTATAATGATTCCCACTTGTTGTTCATCAAGATAAGGCCACTTTCTTTTACTAGCTCTTTGTCTCCATCATAAGAAATTAGTGAAAATTTCTCCTAGATTTTGTTTAAGACTCTACAAATCTTCTAGACTAACGTCCATGTCGAGATTGAAGGAGAAGTGATCGATGAATTTGTCTGTGATTTCTTGAAAATTTTTGATACTAGGAGGAAAATGAGAAAACCAATCCATAGTAGTACTTGTTAAACTTTGAGGGACGAGGCACATTAGATATGAATTGTTGTACGCCACTTCCATGCACATGATGTTAAATTATTTGATATGGTCAACAAAACTTCCTCTCCCTCTGTATTTGTAAAACTTGGGGATTTCAAAACCAGGAGGGAATGGTATCATTGCTATGTTTCAATCAAATGGGTAAGGACACAAGTTTTGTGTATGAGGCTTCTTTATCTTGCCCATGTGCAGGTCCTACATTCCTTGTGAGAGTGCTTTCAATTGTGATGCTAGATTGTCTTGCGGATTGGGTGGAGGAACATATGGTGGAATGAGAGATGAGTTATATGGGGTGTATTAAGGTGTGATATTTTGTGAAAGTGATGAATATGTTCCTGATGCGATTGGATTGATGATGTTTATAAGAGGATAATAGGACCCTTGTTGTTGTTTTTGGGCATATTGTTGAGCTAGTAAGGCTTGTTGTTGAGCTTGTTGTTGTTGCACCCCTAAGGCTTGCTCTTGGGCCTGTTGTTGTTTTTCTAATAAATTTGCTTGTTGTGCATTTGGCTGCTTGTTGTTGTTGTTGTTCTAAGGTTGATTTTTGAGCTTGATGTTGTTTTTGTGCTAGGTCTACTAGTTGGGATGCTAAGGCTACTTGTGCTTGTTGTTTTTGTTGCGCTAAAGTTGCTTCTTGTTGTTGTTGTACGACTTGTTGATAAGTTTTCTGTGCTTGTTGTAGAGCTAAGGTGTGTGCTTGCAATGTGGGATCAGGGGGTTGTTGAGACATATGCGAAGGATTAGGGATATTGATGTTTTGAGTGGGTAGCAGATTGTTGGTGAAAGGTGGAGGGTTCCCTTGGTTTAAAATTGCTTACAATATGGTAGAATGAGGTGGAGGAACGTATGTTTGAGGTCCTGATTGATTTGACATAGAAAAGGGAATGGTGGAAAAAGATTATGTTAAATTTTGTAATTGAAATGACACATTAGGACATTGAGTCCATTGATTGAAAATATTCCCTTGTCCTATGTTTTGAGGACTTCCTTGTGCAAAAGATGTAAGTAAAGGATTCGTGATCAAGGTACTCCCACTATTGATAGAACTTGTAACCAAGGGATTATTTTGAGGTGGATTAATAGTGGATGATGTGGTAATGGTAGATGGAATGGATGAACCCACCAAAGGGTTGGATAAGGATCTCCCTATTTGCATTGAGGGTTGACTCTATGACATGGTATTTTTTGATGCCAAAAATTGGAAAGGTAACAACCCTCTATGGGAAACTCAGTTTATGGGGGACCTATTGCGCTAAACTGAGTGACCTCTGAATTTTTAAATAAGTCGGCTTCTTCTGTAATTGGTGTTTTTGGAAGGGGAAAAGGAAGCAGATATAAAATAAAATATCTAACTAAGGCGATATTCTAGAATTTAGATAAAATACATGATAAACCTATCTTTTGGATATGATCTAGGGGCCCGCTCAACAATTTACCATGTCCTAGAATAAGAAAAAATAAAGATTGAAGAATGAACAGTTCATTCAATGACATAAAATAATTTTCACACCCATTTACTAAAAAGAAGAGTCAAAAGACATGATCTAAACCAAAAAACTTGCATTCAAATTATAGAAGTTCTAAAAATAAACCATTCAAACAATAATGGCACAGTATAAAGTTTATCAATAGCATAAGAAAATAGAGAGGCTAAAAAATGGAACAGTCTACGAGTTCTTGCAATAATCTAAACAATAAAAAGGCCTGGTGTCTCTCTAAAATCCTATAATTCTTGAACCCATGGAGCTTGGAACATGTAACACATAATCTTCTAACTTGGAACCTTCAACCCCCTTTCAGAAGCAAAGAGATATATATATAGTGAGCCTTCCCATTGCCTGGGAGCATAAACTAAAAGATTCATAATACTAAGCAATGATGTCAAAGAAATGATTCCCTTCGGCTATTGTAATAGAAAAAGGTTCGGTCCATAGCATTTAGTCACCTCCCATCAAGGTTCATCCCCTACAAATGATAGCAGTGGTTCCGAAAAAGTCCTGACCAGACATGTGTCACCACCCAACATTGGTAGTTAGAACATGCAACATCATATCACAGCCCATAGCTTGCTCCATCCATTGTGTTGAAGCATTTGTGAGGCAACAGATGGCAGCATGGCATATCCCATAACTTGTTCTCCCCATCCTATCATTGAAAGCTTGCACTGGGATGACACGTAGCAGCAACGTTTGTTATATACGCCACCTGTGGGGCCCCCCAAATCTTCAAGAAAATGAGAGCTATGTGGAACGTGGGCGGGGCCCGACAAGGAAGTGAAGGGGAGTGGTTAGAAATAGCCTGCAGTGAAGACTCATGGGAGCATAGCGGGAGCTAGTAGAAGAGCAAAGGAGAGAAATATTTCGAAGAGCGTTGAGTGGACATGTGGCTAAGGCCGATAGTCATTTATCAAAAATGGGCTGAAGATTTTCATTCGAGGCATGGGTTGGTACTTAGCAAAAAAAAAAACCTGAAGGGAGCATGATGAATTTTATATTCACAGCTTTTGGCGACTATCAGGGGCGTTTCACTTGAGGAACGACGAACCCAAAATTTTCTCTAGTTCGCAAACCAGAGCGCCATCCATTGAGTGAAAAAATTAGAGCTTGGAAAAGGTTGCCTAAAAGGGTAGCCACTTGGCTTCGAATGGTTTATCTATATGTTGCGCAGATTCTCTTGCTCTCCACGTAGGTCAAGCATTTCTTTATAAGGAAGCACCTCGGGTAAACTGACCCCTTCCTCACAATGAAAAATTAGTTGTGCAAGAGGATGCATGACACCTTCAATGTCTGCCGTAGTAGGAGGCTAGCTAAAATCCTAGAATGTGGTTGGGTCCTACTCCTTTTCCTCAATCCTCTCTACAGTTTTCTCAGTTGTAGCAATCAACCCATCTTCAAGAAATAGGGATTGTAGGTCCATTTTAGCTAGTCGGGAGAAATTTTCCTACATGCCATCCATGGTCTTGTTTAAAATAACTACGCAAGAATTAGTTCACAGGAAGGTTGAGTGACAATGGATGAATTTATTTTCCATCTAGGAAACAACATCCTGAACTTCGATTCCTGCCTCTGCCAAGTCTTCATCAGAGACTGTGTATAGTTTGCTTAGAAAACTCTTTGCCTCAATAACCCTTTCTACAATGAACCTTAGGAATTATTCAATTGTTCTGTGAATCTCCTGGCTCAATTTTGTCACATTTGAGTTGAATTGGAGTGTTGGCTATAGTGTTAGGTAGAAGGCCTTAACCTTTTCCCAATATCAAATGTATAATTGCTGAGTTACTGGAATGAAGTCTAGTTATGTAGCAGGGTCATAGGGAGTGCTCTTTAGAAGGGAAATCTCCACATCCTTTGTTAATTTTGTAACTCTCTTTTTTGTGGACTCAGGTTGCTCCCCGATGTTACTTAGCTCCTTAAACTAGTTCTCCTTGGCTTGGGTGTGGTTTTCCAACTTTGTGTCCAAAGAAGAATTCTTCTCTTAAAGCTCTTTTTCTTATAGGGCCCTTTCATCCTCAAAGTTTACCTTCTGTTGTTCTAATTTTTTCTCATGCTAAGATTGCTTAGATGCCTCTTCATCTTTTTTTTGTATGTTCTACTCCACTAGGGCTAATAGGCTCTGATATTCTTGGTTCTCTTTCCTTAGCGCATTGAACAAGGTGGGGTCGACAGATTGGAGCTTTGCAAGCTCCTCTCAGAGTCTATTATGCTCTATTTATGCTACTTGAATTTTTTCTGACAAATGCACAAGTTCTACTTCTAGTGATTTCTCCTTGGTTTCTAGGAAACTATCCTTTCCTTTACAAGCTTTAGCTACTCCTCTTTTTTCCTCAACTGATGGATAGAGCGGAGGAAATCAATCGTTACCACCCGCTACATTTCATCCATAAGTTCTACCTTGTCCTACAGTCAGGCTGCGGTCAGATCAAGCCCCATGGCATACATGTTATAATCATCTAGTAGCATCTCACCTTGTGGTTTCACAATGTTCAAGTAGATGGTGGTGAAATTCAACATTTTTTGCACTTCATTGTAAACTATATACACCTTAGACTCTACCTCCTTTTTATCATCCTTTGCTTTTCACTTTTGGATCCTTAGGGCCGACGCTTCCTTTGTAGCATCACCCTATGCTATGAATTGGCCTGGTGATTGAACTATCCCGCCTACAATAGTTACACTAGGAGACAGGACAAAAAGGAATACAATTGTGGCAGGCCCCTGCGTTTTGTTTTGTGGGAGATTAACAGTTTTTAGGGAGAAAAAGGGAACCTGCCATAGTTCATTTTGTGAACCCATGGAAGGGCTTATCAGTCATTGTGGTGATAGGGTAGTCATAGTAGAGTCCATTTGTTGGGCATATTGGGTCAAACCCGAGGTAGTATTAGCAATAGGGGTACTAATGGTAGTTGAGCCTTTAGAAAGAGAGGTGAGGAGAGCTTGGGCAGCAGCGACTAGTGTCAAGGTTCGCAGAGGCATTAAGATAGATGGCCATGTCTGGGTAAACTAGGAGAAACCTACCACAAACATTGTGGTAGGGGTAGACAAGGTAGGGCCGACACTTTTAGTAAGAGGCACCGTAGGAATAGCAGAGGATACTAAAGATTCAGAAGTAAGAAAAGGAGTGAATGTTACCTGCAAATTGGATGATGGTGGTGCTCTTCCGGTTACTCGATCCTTACATAGTTTGAGTTCCTAGCTCACAGCAAGTACTTGGCTTGTGGCAGATTCTTATGATCCTTCACCCATAATAGCTTTCATGCGCTATTTTTTAGTGAGCAGAGTGTCTCCAACCTCCATAGTCTTTGGCTGTTCCTGCTAGGATACTCTTGTTTTTTTTGAGGCCCAGGTGAGTGTCCATGAGGCCCTTGATATATTCAGTCACACATTTGAAGTGACATAGGTAGGCTATCCTATGGACTTCTTTTTTTGCTGAGTGGAAGACATCGATGTATCGACTTCCTCCTCCGCCAGCTCTTCTTCTTCATCTTGGTGATTGCCTCTGCTTGTGCTTGAGTCGGAAGCAGGATGCTCATCATCCCACAAATTTTCAAAATTTTCATCATTCGACACACTTTCGTAAGGTGCATCAAGTTGTTTTGTCTGTTGGTGACACACCCACGAGGCTCTTATGCTTTCTATACTCCTTTCTTCTTCTTTTCTCAACCTATTGAATAGGGCTTTTCCCATTTTGTAGTTCTCATCATAATTCCCTGTAGTGAAGTAGAATCCATGCCATGGTGGCTTGTTGTCCTCTGTGGGAATATGAATCAGGTCAACCAATAATTCATCTTTTCTCAATAGGGTTGAGAGCTGTGAGTTACCTTAATATGCTCATATGATAGATCATTGAAAGGCTTGTCATTCCATTTGTCACAGATCATTATCAACCCTAGATGAGGTAGCTTATCCTACAATAGTAGTTGTGTCTACTTCTTTTTCATGGACGCTATTTTAAAACTTTGTGGATAGGTGAAGAATCCCTTCCTCTTGACTTTTCTACTACAAAAGCTAATATCAATAATGCACACCTGCTGGAACAATTCAAGGGCTAGAACTCAATTTGTAACACACGTCAGAAGGTGGAATGGTTCCTCAGTAAAGCCTCGCATTCAGATCAATGTAAAATCTACTCCAAAAAACCAGTCACATTTGGGAATGAAGTTTTGCATATACTATGTCTATGTCTTAGTGAGGGCTCCAGTTAATACCATCATCTCCTTGCAAATCTTGTAGAATCAAAGTCAAGAAAAAATCCAAAAATACATAATAATCGAAAGTAGAAGAGAGGAGAGGAGTCCAGATAGAAATAGGCCTTCAGTTATTTTCATCGATAATAGATAACTCCACGTGCTTACCAAAGAAATTAGGGTTTTGATGCAAAAAAATATGGGAAAGATAGGAAGGAAATCTGAACTTTCATTCAACTGTGTGATTGTTAATTTTATCTATCATTTTCTTTGAGAGGTATTCTGCGAAATCATACCAGAAGTAAGATTGTTGCCTGCAAAACTGGAAACCTGGGCCCAATTGAAAAGCATGCACCTCTTGGTCAATGTCTAGACCGAAAAAAAATGCCATCATTGAAAAGGCATCCTGTAGGTCTTCATTGAAAGCGTCGTGTTGCGCCATAATTCTTGGTGGCTTCTCCTATTCTGCTTCAATTATTTGGGTTTCCTTGTTATAAAAATTTAGAGCCTGATCCCTTGTGTTCCATATATGTTCCCCATGTTTAGGAGTGAATGATTCTATTTTCATCCCTCTTTGCTTATGACCTGGAATACACAACATATTCTAGATGGCACCTAGGGTGATATTAACTGACAGAGTCTATCCCTTGATAGTGTTGGTGCTTGGGTTGAAATGCTTAATGGCCGCATTGACTAATTATGGGTAGTAGTGCACATATGGGACCGTATATTGTGGAATCCCATTGAACCATACTTTGTCTATTATTGACATTATCTTTTTGGATATCTTGATCCTTTCACAGGTCGCCTCCCTCAATCCTTTAGGGTATTTTGCAAGAATGAGATCATGAATATTATCCCAGTCTTCTTGAATCAAGTTCTAGTCTCTGTAGCTTTTGGGCTTGTCTAGCTCCTTTTTTCTTTCCCACTTTGGCTTGTTAGAAATACTCGGTGTAGCATAAGAAATATTTTCAAAGACATTGACAACTAGTGCTCCTTGCATAGCCTTAGATAAGCTACGTGTCACCTCTCCCTTAGCTTCTTGGCTTGAACTTTCTACCATTTTTTATTTGCGGGAAGCTTTTTCTTAGCTTTGATTTTTTTTGCAATTTTACCTCGGCTCTGGCTATGTGCTAGAAATTGCTTTTGTTGTGGGTAGAATATTTGAAAAGACCTTTTAAGTGCCTAAAGATTTAGCATGCAATATTTAGGTATATTTTCTCAAGGTGGTAGACAAGAGTTACCTTTTTGCATTTAATTCGGCATGTACCGCCAACCTTTTAGCTTGTGTGAGATGAATCACTTGCCATTTTGATTTGAAAATAATTCATAATTACTATTAGCAACCGTATTGTACAACATGATTTTCTTCGAACTTGAGCCGATGATTTGCTAGCAACTTAAGCATTCGTATGTTTTGGCAATTAATATCCTAAAATGAATGATTACGCCAAAACTGCAGTTAGCGTTTGAAAAGATATGAGATCAATCTTGTAATAAGAAAAAAACCTAGAGAATGACACCTCAGCATTCAGACGTGCATAACACTGGTGATTGTTGCCACAATCTTAGGCTAATTAATTAGCCCTTATTAGCTTTACACGTAGCAAGTTGTACTCAATAGACGCAACTGGGTGGAAAATTCGAGCAAGTCCAGGCATAGCTTTCAAGTTGGTACTCAATTAGCATCACATTTATGGTAAGAAAACTACCACACATTTCCTTAATTTTTCTATAAATAGGCACCTAAGCATTAGCAGAATCACACTTAGTGATTTGAGCAAATTCGGTAATAGGTTGATTGGCTTAGCAGTTTAGTATTAGCAGTTGTGTTATATTTCCATAGGCTAGAGCTAGGCATTTTGTAGAGATAGTCTTAAGGTAGTTGCAGAGCACCTGACAAGATGAATACCCCAATTAGGCTAGTTTCCCATAAGTCTAAAACAATTTTTTTAGGTGATATTTCTACTAGGCGCTTAAAGAGGATGACGAAGAATAAGCACTCACTGGCTATTATAGCCATGAAATAGTTTCTGGGAGGGGATTTCCTAGAATAGGAGGACAAGTATCGAGTCAACACTAATGTGTGCTTGCACTTTGTCACCTCCATGCTAGATATTGGAATTCCCAAGCCCTTGATTCTTTGTCTCACCAAAGAAATATTTCCCAAGAAGTAGCTAAATGGCCTTGGAGAGGTAGTGGCAAATGCTACATACGGTGGAGGTATAATGACTACGAGCGACCTTCAGAGGTTCATAGAAGAGGATGTCATTGTACTGTGGTGGCCATTTCTGAGTGGCTTTCACCTCTAGTCGCAAGATGAGCACTGCCAGAGGGTAACCCATTCCTGCCACTTTCTTTTCCACATCTACAATGTGATTCCGTTCTACGACATTTACTGGTACACAGACTTCAGGAACCTGGTGTTCCCTCCACCACTCACCATTACTCCCTTGGATGATGTTGCTGGTGATGATGCCCTTGTGGATGAATATATTGTGGATGTTGTTGTTGATGTGTCTGTTGCTACTACCCATGTTTTGGATTGAAGACTCCCATGTTCTTCCTTTTACTTTCGAAGCATGGCCTTTGAACTATTTTGATAATGTAAATATTAAAGCATATATATAATGAAAATATAAATTTATATAATCATCTTGCTATTGCTTTTGGATTCTCCAACATGGGTCACTTTTTTCTTTTCAACATATATGTATCAATTCAATTCTACATGTGGGTGTTTGATTTTTCTATTCTTTTGAGTTGTGCGTTTATTTTCTTGCTCTTTGCAATAATGGGTTACTTGTTCCTCTCTGCCTCAAACCATATAATAAATAAAAATATCAGCCACCAAAACAAAAAAGAAAGAAAAGGAAAAGCACTATAAACATATTTACATGGGTAGGATATGGAAGCTTTAATTAAACAATTTAAGGTGAATTTCGTTGACCAGAACTCCTAGCGCTTCTTTTTCCATGGTTTCTAACTCAAATGCATTATGCTCTTTGCATTGAATTATCCTAAACAAGCCTTCCCAAAGGCTGTCAAACTTCTCGTGCTAACCCAGCTTCATAGCCCTTTCATTAAACTTCAACACTAAGTATCTACACTTTAGACCTTGGTCGGACGCTTTTTTGTCAAACCATCATTTCACCACCTAATGGCAGTTAGTCATGGCTATTATGGATTTTTCCCTTCTCTCTTGTACTTATAGAAATTTAGCTTGCTGCACCTCCATTACATTGTTTTGTTCCACCTCAAGAGATTTCAGTAATTGCAGCACTGGAATCTCCATGGAGATAGGAAATAGCGCCTCTTTACCATATACTAACTCATATGATGAAGTATTGAATACTTTCTTAGGAGTTATGCGATCTACCCAAAGTGTTGTTCAGAGGTTTTTATGCCATTCCTTTTGGCATTCCAACCCAATCCTTTTGAGGAATTGGACTAGATTCTTGTTTGTCAATTCAGCTAAGACGTTCCCCTACAGGTAGTATTTTGATGATGTTTTAAGGAATATACCATGCATAAGTGTGAATTGTCTCACCCTAGAGCCCATGAAAGCTTTAGCATTGTCAAAGATGATAGTTTTGGGTGGGATGAATCTCATCACCAGTTCTTTTAGGAAGTCCACTATCTCAGCCTCTGTTGGATTCTTTAATGGCACAGCTTTGGTCCACCTTGTGAATTAGCCTATGGCCATCAAGATCCATTTATGTCTTGTGCTAGAGGTTGGGTTGATCATTCCAATGAAGTTCAAGCCCCATTGTGCAAATGGCTCATCAACCACTATTGGATTGAGAGGCATTACAGATTTATTTCTTCTTCCTATGAAGAACTGGCATTAATTACAAGCTTTTACCAAGGAATAGGAGTCATTGAATAGTGTCAGTTAGAAGTACCCTGCACACATGATTTTGATGGTTGTGGTCTTGGCGGAGAAATTCCCACCTACGGGATTGTTGTGGAAGGTGTTGAGGATCGTCCTTGCTTCCTCTATGGTAACACACCGCAACAGAATGCCACTAAAGTTTCTTTTTAACAAGATCCCTTCAATGAGCGCATATCCACTATTTTGTAGGCAGTAGAATCTCCTCTTTTGAGAAGGAAAGCCCAATGGATATTTCCCTGTGTGCATGAACCTTACTCTATCCACTAGCCAACAACCTTCAGAATCTGACTCATTCATTAGGACTAGTTTTGGCTGCTCTTCTTTGGTGGCCATTTCTTCATCATGCACAAGATATTTGCATAGTCCTCTTCCCTGAACGGTCTTTGTAGGTTTGACCTCAATGTCATATTCAAGGATCTTGGTGATCCAATTGGCCCATTTCTTGGTGATTTCTCCTTCCATGATGTAGTTGTGCACACTCGAATGTGCAACATAGACAATCACGTTATTGCAAGAGATTAGGTGTTTATATTTTTTGAGTCCCTTTACTATTACAAACGCTTACCTCTCTACAAAGTTGTAGTTTGTCTCATATTCCTTCGAGTCCTAGGAGTGGAATGTTATCGGATGTTCTCCTTTCCCCTCATCATCTTTTTGGGCTAAGACAGTAGCAATGCTTGACTTTCTATTGAATAAATACATTATGAATTCCTTTGACAAGTCTGGATTGACTAGAACAAGAGTGGATGAAATAGCATCCTTGACTTTCTCAAAGGCTTCTTTGGCTTCTTTTTTCCATTTAAATGTTTGATCTTTTTTCAGCATTAGGGTGATTGGCCTAATTATTCTTGCAAAATTAGAAATAAATTTGCTAACAAAATTTACCTTTCCCAAGAAGGACTGGATGCCTTTCTTGTTGACTAGAAGGGGAAGCTCTTTGATTTCTTTCATCCACTCGGAATCAATTGAAATTCCTTCTTTGGACACTACACGTCCCAATAGCTTGCCTTGTTGTACTCTAAAGACACATTTTTTTTGGTTTAGGGCTATCCCGAACTCCTGAAATTTCTTAAAAACCATCTCAAGGTGATTGAAATTATCATCCTTGGACTTGGAGAACATGGTCAAATAATCTAAATAGATTAGGATAATCTTGTTGATCAGTTTGCTGAAAGCGATATCCATTGTCTATTGGAAGGTGGCTCTTGCATTTCAGAGGTTGAACAACATCTTAGCACATGTGAATGTTCACCACTTAGTAGTGAACGTTGTCTTGTGATGATGCTCCTCTTTGACCAGGATTTGATTGTAACTGGAGAAGCTATCAAATAGGGAAAACATTTTTGATCCTGCCACCGTTTGTAGGATTGACTCCATTGAGGGTAGCGAGTAATGATCCTTCAGGGATGCTCTGTTTAGGTCCCGAAAGTTTACACATAGACAAATATCTCCATTGTTCTTCTGGACCAGGACCAAATTGGATACCCATGTGCTATGCTTAATTGAGAAGACTATCCGTGACTGGATCAGTTTTGTTAATTCTTGCACCATTAGCACTTCAGTCTTGGGATTCACTGGCCTCTATTTTTGGCAGACCAGTTTTGAGCTTTCCGCTAACTCTATTGTATGCTAGATGATATTGGGATCATATCCCCTAAGGTCATCGTATGACCAGGTCACCACTCTCTCATATTTTTTTGCAAAAGTCAATAAGCCTTTCTTTATCATGATGTTGGACATCTTTCCCAACTTTGAGTTTTCTTCCATCTCTGACCTAAAGATCGACATAGTCACTTTTGTCTACTACAAACTTCCTCTTATCGCTCCTTCCATTGACACAGTCAAAAAATATTTTTGAGAGTGACCAATCCCTTTAGAAGCTTGTTGGACTTCAGCTGAATGATTTTTCCTTCATAAGCTTCGGTGATCTTCGGTTGGAGCTAGTCGAAAACTCTCTCGACTGATGGATAAATGAGGCAATGTGTTCATCATTGTTGAACACTTGCCATCTTTGGTCATTATCTAGAATTTCCAGTTGGAATATCACTTGTACATATTTTTATTGTGAATGAGGTTAGAGGTGGAATCAAAATGGGATCCAATTGCTACCATATTATCTGCATCTGTATTTTGTTCTGTAGGCGCCATCTAAATCTTGAAGGCTTCAAAACCCTCAATCAAGTCCCAAAATCAATGTCTATAGGATCACATGGGAACATTCTTGGCCACAGAATTTTTGTGGACTTGATTGACCACTAGTTCAGAATCTCTGAACAACATTAATTGCTTAATGCCCATTATTTTTGCAAGGCTTAAACCTTGCGCTAGGCCTTCATATTTAGCTTCATTGTTTGAACAAATGAACTAGAAGCGGAAATACCTCAATATATTTTTATTTTTTGGGATGTTAAGCATATCCCAACTCCTACACCAACCTTGCATATTGCTTCATCAAAGTGAAACGCCTATAGCTTTGAATCTTGACCACTTTCGAGTTCTTTCATGACTTTCAGGAGTACCTGATCTTCATCGTAGATGACAGGTTCCCAACCCGGTAGCATGGTAGTTGCTGAAAGGATCAGTATCTATATTTTCACTCAAGAGAGAATCTTCTTCATCGATCTGATCTCTGGTCACTCCTTCATCTTCTAGTAGCTTAGCGCAATATGTTTCCTCTTTAGTGAAAGAGGTATGAGTAGCCTCAAAGTTGATCATGGATTCATCTGCCACATGTTTCGAATGTAGAGATTCATATTCTATCTTCATTTACACACCATGCTTGGTCTTGAGAATCATGTGCGACCAATCTAGGGATAGGTATCCACCTAGCTTTGAAGTGAATTCTCAAGATATACAGAGGTTGAACATGGGGGGAACATCTATGAACATAGTTTCTTGTGGAACTGTGATGCTAGGGAAGGTGAATAGAGTCAAGGGGAGTTCTTTGATGATGCCTACGGTTTCACCTCTATTCCCATCAAGTTGCATCACTCCTCTTTTTAAAGGTTCATAGCTGAGCCCTAAAGCTTACACTATCTATTTAAACATAACTATAGTGCTAGCATCAGAGTCAATCATGTCATTGTGTAATAGCTTCTCTACCACAATAAGAGTTAGGAAGAAGGGTTTGGGCTTTGACTTATCTCTTACCTCAGCTAGGGCTTCCGCTATGCTATTTGTAAGAACTTTGGTAGGAAATGATTGATCAACAATTTTTCCTTTGAGCAACTGTTCCTTTGGTTCAATGATTGGATCCTCCTCGAGAGCCTTTTGTAGTAATGTCTTATGTTTTAGAATAGCCAAAATATCCCATAGAGACACATTAGCAAATGATTTTATCAATTGTTCCACCACATTGAATGGTGGCGAATTCAGAGGTTTCTATTCCTTAGCTCTTATTATAACAACTTCCCTTTGCGGCAGGCACTGTGGCACCACTGTTGAGGTACTAGCCATCTGGTCAGAAGCACTTTTAGGTTGTAGACTGACTAGTTGCAAGGTGACTAGTTCGCTCGTAAATCTCCTCTTCGAGCGAGTGTTGTAACTAGACTATACTTGTAGTGTTTTAGATGTGGATGCATCATTGGAAAACACTGCTTCTTCTTCTTCCATCCATGAGAAGAGTGTGTGATTGGGAGCAATGTCTACTTCTCACTCCAATGACATCCCATGATTTTGTGCATTGAGCACCGCATTTTCCATCTGTGAAGAGGTGTACACATAGCTTCTGGGATCTGATGTTGTGCCTTGGCTATGCTACTTTGCCACCTATTATTATAGGTTGTTGCATGGGAAATTTTGGGGCATATGTGAATTTCCACAAGAGAAACACTAGGGTGTGGTGTCATCAATTAATTTTTTTCCCCTACAATCAGCTCTCTACTAGAGCTTAGATTAGTGCTCTGTAGTAGAGTGGGTACTAGTACTATTTGATTTGTTGTTTGCACTTGTGGATTTTTGTGAGCGACACCTTGGAACTAGTTTTGTTGGTAAGAAGGCCTTCTGCTTTGGCAATTTTGATAATTTAGCTTCAGAGGCATGGACTAGTTGCACTTGATGATAGTTACTTCATTAAAAAAAATTTGCAACATTTCCTTGAACTTGCTCATCTCCTCCTTTGAAGAGCTAGATGTAGAGGCGACGTTCTATGACATGCTCAAATATGTGTATATAGATTGAGGAGGAGCCTGCACACTGGTAGAAGGCATATCCTAAGCAGGAACCGATATTTATAGAAATATGGGGATGATGGGATGAGGTGGCAACTTCCCGACATTTATCAAATTATTATCCACCTTGACAGCAGTGTTGTAGGCATTCGGTAGTGTCGTCCAGCCTAAAGACTAGATCATCATCGAAATGTCAAGGTTGATAGAATTTAAGTAGAACATGAATGCAAGATCAGGTAATGGGAGGATATCAACTTGGATTCTCTTCCAACTTGTATGGAACTGGGCATTGAAGTTAGCCATGGCTTTGTGTGGTGCCCGCTTTATGACCAATAGCTGATAGTATAGCGAGGATTGGTCTCCATCGTTCAAAAATATCTGATAGAAAGGATCTCCGAGATCACCATAGGTACTGATAGTGCTTGGTTGCAGCATCCAGTACCAATCTAGTGCCTTACCTCTGAAAGAGGTGGGGAGCAACCTTAGTGCTATATTTTGGTCTATAATGCCATGTACCGGACATACATCCGCATCATCTTGCAGATATTCAACTGTTGTTCTTGAGTTGTCTTTGGTAAATTTAGGTATAGCCTTTAGGGCAGAGACTAGGATAGCGGCCCAAAAGAGAGGTGCTACAGGCGCTACAAGAGGACTTTTAGCTTCCCATGCCACATAATTTCTATTAGCAGTAGGCAACATGGCTAGCAAAAAGGGCGGAGGAAGCGAAACATTTACTAATTGGGTCACAAGTTGTACTGTCCCTAATGGTAGTACTAATAAACCAGGATTATTTGTTGTTTGGGACCTAGTAATAGGCTGATGGATCATACACCCTTCTTAAAATTAGATTCATTTAAGCATAGTCCCACCAGGCATGCCAAACTGTTGATGCCAAAAATTGGCAAGGTAACAACCCTCTATGGGAAACTCAGTTTATGGGAGACCTATTGTGCTAAACTGAGTGACCTATGGATTTTTAAAGAAGATGACTTCTTCTATAATTGGTTTTTTTGGAAGGGGAAAAGGAATCAAATACAAAAATAAAAGATCTAACTAAGGTGATATGCCAGAATTTAGATAAAGTGCACGATAACCTATCTTTTGGATATGATATAAGGGCCTGGTGAACAATTTACCATTTCCTAGAATAACAAAAATTAAAGATTGAAGTATGAACATCTCATTCAATGACATAAAATAATTTTCACACCCATTTATTGAAAAGAAGAGTCAAAAGACATGACCTAAACCAACAAACTTGCATTCAAATTATAAAAGTTTGGAAAATAAACCATTCAAACAATAATGGCACAATATAAACTTTATCAATAGCATAATAAAACATAGAGGTCGAACAATGGCACAGTCTGTGAGTTCTTGCAATAACCTAAACAATTAAAAGGCCTGGTGTCTCTCTAAAATCCTGTAATTCTTGAACCCGTGGAGCTTGGAACATGTAACACGTAATCTTCTAACTTGGAACCTTCAACCCCCTTTCAGAAGCAAAGAGCAGTATATATAGTGAGCCTTCCCACCGCCTGAGAGCAAAAATTGAAAGATTCAGAATCCTGAGCAATGATGTCAAAGCAATGATTCCCTTTGGCCATTGTAAGAGAAAAAGGTTCGGGCCATAGCATTTGGTTAGCTCCCATCTAGGTGCATCCCCTATGAATGATAGTAGTGGTCTCGAAAAAGTCCTAAGAAGACATGTGTTGCCACCCAACATTAGTAGTTGGAACACGTGACATCATATCACAGCCCATAGCTTGCTTCATCCATTGTGTTGAAGAAGCATCCATGAGGGGACTGATGGCAGCATGCTACAACCCATAGCTCATTCTCCCCCCTCATTGTTGAAAGCTTGCATTGGGATGACACGTAGCAGCAAGGTTTGTTATAGACACCGCCTGTGGGGCCTTCCAAATCTTCAAGTGAATGAGAGCTATGTGGCATGCGGTCAGGGCCTGATGAGGAAGTGAAGGGAAGTAGTTAGAAATAGCCCGCGGTGAAAACACATGGGAGCATAGCGGGAGCTAGTAGAAGAAAAAATGAGAGAAATCTTTTGGAGAGCGTTGAGCAGACACATGGCTGAGGCCAATGGTCATTTATCAAAAAGGGGCTGAAGATGTTCATTCGTGGCATAGGCTGGTACTTAGCAAAAAAAAAAAAATCCCAAAGGGAGCATGAAGAATTTTATATTTACAGTATTGATATTCCCTTGTGTGTTGTTTTGAGATACTTGGTCTATATTAATTTGCATGATGGTAGGAATACTTGTGTTACTCATAGGTGTGGATGAAGAAGGGTGTCCTCAAAATGTCAAAGTGGTGGTGGAATAGTGAAGTTCAAGCAAAGTGTGTAGTTGTTTTTGATCTTTGGAAATAGGAGGAGCACCAAAGTTAGGTGTCCAAATGGTGGTTGGAGGTGGAGGATTAGTTTCAAGAGTTCAGGCACAAGTGTACTACTTTCAAATGGTGAGGTGTGACCAAAATCTTTAGCAAGGTTCGTTGCAAGAGTAGGTATGCAAGTTTGACTTAGTCCTTGTGATGGAGTTGTGAAATCCTGTGTTAAACTCTATGCTAAAAATGTTGGGGAGATAGGAGCTACACTTTCAAAGGATCGATGTTCCAAAATTTCTTCTCTAGTGAGCTCAAATGAGTTATTGGTGATGTCTTCAATTTCATATGCTCCTGATGGGGATGAGGGTTGTTGTGATGGTGTAACATGACTCCTAGGATCAAATTCTAAAGGATTTGGATGACTTGAGGTAAATGTAACTTTGTCTTTCTCCATGATTCTCTTGTGTTGTGATCTCATCTTTACCATAAATTTTGTGTTAGCTATGGGAGAGTTGTGTTGAGTTTTGTAATGTTTGAGCTCTCTAGTTGACTCAAACTTAGGTAAAAGGTATGCTCTAAGTCATTTTGGAGAAATGGTGATAATGGGAGATGAAAATGTGGATGATATTGAAAGTGATATTTGCAAATGTTATGGAACAAAACTTTCAAGACCTAAGTTTGACTATTTGATGTTAGGATAAAAGATGTTTATGAACTTGGAAATCTTTAGGGTAGACTCGTGACCTTCAAGATAAACTAGTTCAAAGGTGATAACTAACTCACCCAAATGCATGAAAAAGGATTAATTTCACATACAAAGTAGCTAAGTTAGGGGTTGGTTTGATAGATGTTTAAGTCAAAAGTGTTGGTGTACTTGAAATTTTTGCAAATTTTGGTGAAGTAAAGGATGAAATTTGATGGAGGGGTGGATGAAATGTTTGACCCAATGTTGACCTAAAGTGAACCTTTTTTTTGCAAGACCAAGGTAGTGAGAAAAATGCTATACATTTAAAGTGATGAAACCCTACGAACTTAATGATTTTGGTAAAATAGGACTCAAATGATTTTGACAATAAAGTTGAATGATTTTGGATAATGGAACTCAATGATTTTGGACTCAATACTCAAAATGTTTTTCCTTGTCTCAATTTGCTTGCGTTCGAGAAGTCAACAATTTGAACATACATCAATGTGGGGTGTTCATTTGATTTAATCTTGAATTAATGAGGTTATTTTTACCACAAACACTTGTCTTGGTTATTTTTTCAAACTAAATGTTTATGTCAAAAACATCACAACTTTCACAATGTCCACTTTGTGCGAATCATGAGGTTGAAGCCATAATTTCCTATGTTGTCTTTGGGAGAAATATGGGTTTGAGATTAATGTCGAGATATTTAGAAATAGCTAAGGATAAATCCTTAGGACAAGTAGTAATATCAAGGCTAACAAAAGAAGTCCATATTTGAGCCAAAGTGTTTGAAATTTGGATAGTGAATTTTTTTTTTATTGGTTTGAAACCAAGCAAAGTGTTAAACTGTCTCACAATCATTTACAACCATAGGATAGAAATGGGTATATTTGTTGAGTCCCCACTAGGATTTCTCTAAACACTAGACAATGTGAAGAGTTAGATATTTGGCGACATTGGCTCCCCTCGACGACATACACTTCTCGGGATCACCAAATCTCAATATCTTTAAAATTTGGAGATTAAAAATAATTTTCCTATTTCTACAATTGAATAGTATAGATGTGGGGTAGCTTCAGAATGACCGGTCTTGCACCAACAAATATTTTTAGGATTTTGGCATGCTAAACAATGTTGGAAATTATAGGATGCCATTTAATTGCAATCCTAAACATTATTTATTTCATGTGTCTCCTAAGTCCTTGGAAAGTGTTCTCAAACACTAGGATTAGAGAGAGATTAATTTTGGATGAAATAATCATGTTAATTGAAATTTGTAATTAATTATAAATGATAGGAGCATGCGAGGGAATCCAAGATGAGTTTCTAAATAATAGGAGCACATGGGGCACCCACTTGGAAGGTGGCACTCACCTTGAGTTCAGTTAACTATTTGGAGGAAGAGATAAGAATTTTGTAATGCATGTAAAGATCCTAGGAGTTAGGTTTGATGTTTACATGCATGAAGTTCAGTTTAGTTTAGTTCAGATCAATTCAGTTTAGTTTAGTTTAGCTCAGTTCATAATTAGTTTAGTTCAATTCAATTTAGTTTAGTTTAGTTTAGTTCAGTTTAGTTCAGGGTTCAGTTATCTTTAATTAGTTTTAGTTGAATGATAGTTGACTTCAGTTAACTTGGAATGCATGACTAATGACTTGAGTTGCATGACAGATAATGGGTAACTTCCTTCAATTAACAGGGGATGACCATTCTTGCATGAATGGTGGAGAGAGATGTTTCAGTTAATAGAAAGTGACTTGGACCCACTTTGGGTGCCCAAGTTGGCTTCTTGGAATTAACTCCTTTCATGTTAAGATATTTCAAAGGCTAGGTTAAGTGGGCCCACTCTTGGGTGCCTACTTTAAGAATAAAGCCTTGAAGATATTTACGATATAAAGGTTGAGTTACTACTTTAGTTTGTGACGCCCAAATAGATGAAGATGATGATTTGGCATTGTTCTTCATGATTAAACTCTACTTGGAAGAGGCAGGTGTGCCTTTTAGGAGATAGGGATTGAGCTTTGTAATTTTAAATATTTTGGAGTTTACAAAGTTTTTTATTGCCTATATATCTTAAACAAGTTGAAGAGAGTTTGTATAAATTTATTATAGGCTATGAAGAAGATTTGTTGAAGGTAGAAAAAGCATCTCAAGGAAGAATTGGAGTTATTGTAATCTACTTCAAAGATTAAATAACACATTGATTCTTGGTGGAGTTTTTTCCCAAAAGGGGTTTTCCACGGTATATGTTGTGTATCTTCTATTATCCTATCTAATTCTTCTACAACTTTTGTCTTCATTCTACAAATGATAAAATGAATTAATCAGATAATCACCCACAAAGAATCTGTAACAAAGAATACATATTTCAATCAACAAGTATAATAGTTGTACAAAGTATAAGCTACATAAACACCTCAATTTTCAACATTTGGTATTAGAGATGAGGTTGGGTAGAGTATTGGGATGCCTTTCTCTTAAAATATTGGAGGTATTTTGGTTGTAGTGGGAGCTTTTACTATTTTTGTTATTGATGATTTTGGAAAATAAGCTTGTTACTTGAGAGGTATATATTCTTGCTTTAGAGGATGTTTATCATGTGTCATTGAGAGCTTGGATTCATAGGTTTGGTGTGAGCTTATGACCGAAATGTGGTTTTTATTATGTGCATCATGATGCCATGGGATTGCTCAATATCACGGTTTAGTAGGAGCATTTGGAAATGAAGTGGATTCTTTGTTGTAGGATGGTTTTGTTATTATGTCATGGTATACTCTTGATTAGCGGTTTAGAGTTGTGGTATGGTACATGTTATGATAATTCTGATCATGAGGAAATGTTTAAAATTCCATATGCTTTTGATAGTGATGGTTTGATGTTTATCTTGTGTCAATGTATAGCTCGGCATCACAGTTCAGTGGGAGCTTTGGTAGGATATAGTGATCTTGATGAAGAGGATGGTAGTCACAATGCCATGTGTGACTTGGTACCATGATTCAATGGGAGTTTTTGGCAGTGACATGGATGCATCATTGGTAAGGTTATCTTCATGAGATTGGGGATTTGGTTTTTTATTGGTTTAGAGTGGTTGCTATTATGTCATGGTTTACTCTTGATTCTAGATTAGAGTTTGGCATATTACATGTTCTGTTGAGACTAGGATGTGTGGTATGGTGCATGTGATCTCCTAAGAGGAGATGGTTAGATCATGGATTTCATGTTTCTGTTCAAGATTGGAGTTTTGACATTGATCTTGTGTAGTTCTCTTAAGTATTGGGTACATTAATCATATGCTTGATTACTTCATGAAAGTTTTGTGTTCCATTTTGAGTTTGGCATGGATTGGTTGGTTACAGGTCCTCATGGATACTTGGAGAAATAGTTGAGGCTTAAGTTCTCTTATGGTAAGAGATATATGTTTGAATGGTTACTAGCAAGAAAATATTTTTCAACAAAAAAGACCAAGGAGCCTACACCTTGTTTGAACATGAGTTCAATACACTCGAAAGTTTCACATGTCTCCAAAGAGGCAGTTTGGATACAAATACTTGGGAAAGGTACTGATTTTAATTGCAAGTAAGTCAAACTTGAATGTGATAGTCAGAATGCTATGCGTTTAGCCAAAAATCCTATGTATGATGCTCGTACTAAGAATTCTGATGTTAAGTATCACTTTGTGTGAGAAATGGTTGAGAGTGGGAAGGTATTAATTGAGAAAGTCGACACTTTAATTAATGTTATAGATTATCTTATGAAACTAGTTCCTTCAAATAAGTTCTCTTGGTTTTAATCATTTTCTTGGAGCTTCATGATTATGCAGGTTACATTTGAAGTTGGAATGGATTGATTAGTTGGTGCAGGAAGGCCATTGGCCTTAAGTTCTATACTTGATTTATAATTATTCCTTGTTTAGAATAGTTGCAATGTATAATGTCAAGTGGGAGAATGTTGGAAATAGGATGCCATTTAATTCAATCCTAAACATTATTTATTTTATGTGTCTCCTAAGTCCTTGGAAAGTGTTCTCAAACACTAGGATCAGAGATAGATTAATTTTTGATGAAATAATCATGCTAATTGACATTTCTAATTAACTCTAAATGATAGGAGCATGTGAGGGCATCCAAGATGTGTTCCTAAATAATAGGAGCACATGGGGAACCCACATGGAAGGTGGCACTCACCTTGAGTTTAGTTAACTATTTGAAGTAAGATATAACACTTCTATAATGCATGTAAAGATCCTAGGAGTTAGGGTTTGGTGTTTACATGCATGAAGTTCAGTTCAGTTCAGTTCAGTTCAGATCAATTCAGTTTAGTTCAGTTCAGTTCAGTTATGGTTCAGTTATCTTCAGTTAGTTTTAGTTGAATGCTAGTTGACTTTAGTTAACTTGGAATGCATGACTAATGACTTGATTTTCATGATAGATAACAAGTAACTTCCTTCAATTAACAGGGGATGACCATTCTTGCATGAATGGTGGAGGAAGATGTTTCAGTTAATAGAAAATGACTTGGACCCACTTTGGGTGCCCAAGTTGGCTTCTTGGAATTAACTCCTTTGCATGTTAAGATATTTTAGAAGGCTAAGTTAAGTGGGCCCACTCTTGGGTTCCCACTTTGAGGATAAAGCCTTGAAGATATTTACAGAATAAAGGATGAATTACTACTTCAGTTTGGGACACCAAAATGGATGAAGATGATGATTTGGCATTGTTCTTCAAGGTTAAAATCTACTTGGAAGAGATAGGTGTACCTTTTAGGAGATAGGGATTAAGCTTTGTAATTGTAACTCTTTTGGAGTTTACAAAGTTGTTTATTGCCTATATATCTCAAGCAAGTTGAAGAGAGTTTGTATTATTTTATTGCAGACTGTGAAGAATATTTGTTGAAGGTAGAAGAAGCATCTCAAGGAAGAATTGGAGTTATTGTAATCTACTTCAGAGATTAAATAATACATTGATTCTTGGTGAAATTTTTTCCCGAAAGGGTTTCTCCATGGTATATGTTGAGTATCCTCTATTATCCTATCTAATTATTCTACAACTTCTATCCTCATTCTAAAAATGATAAAATGAATTAATTAGATAATCACCCACAAAGAATCTATAACAAAGAATACATATTTTGATCAACAAGTATAATAGATTAAGCTACATAAACACCTCAATTTTCAACAAACAAATGGGTTGTACTAGGGGTAATCGGGGACATGGCACCTTGTGAGCATCCAACAAGCCACTAAAGGATTTGATCAATCCTACTAAGGGCTCTTATACTTTTTACGGTAGTACCCCGTTCTGAAAGACACTGTATGGCTAAGGCCTACATACCATGAGGACTTGACAGTTTAGTCTTATCCATTTATATATTAGCCTGATTGAAAAACTGGTTGGAGTCACCTTCAAATTTGTCTTAGGAAAGCCCCTCTAAAGATAAAAAGAGAGAGAGAGTACACTTGTAGTTCAACCACCTAGTTCGCGTAAAGCGCAAGGAGGGAGCACACACAATGTACTTTTCTCACACTAGAATGGTTGTTCAATTTTAAACCCAAGTGAAAGATGTAGGTGATTTTGTAAAGTGTTATAGAATGTTTCTGTTTCTCAAGATCACCAAACGCTGTGAGAGAATTACATGTACGCATTCACCAACATTGAAAATCACAAAATATAGCAAACATATGTCAATTTTAACCTTTGAAAGCAATGATGAATTCATTTTAAGCACCAATTGAAAGATGAAGTTTTCCTTGTTCCATTTTAATCCCAATTGAAAGATGTGATGTGAGGGTTCAATTTTATCCAACTTTGAGCGTTCAATTTAAACCAAATTGAACTCTAGTGCATTTCCTAAAGCAGAAAGTAGAAAGCACAAAAATGGGTTATAATTGCCCCAAAGTGTCAAATGCTTGTTACAATCATAGAATTTGAGAGAGAAAAGAATTTCTTTCACTTTCTCTCCATGTCCTTAAAACCTGCAAAACCCTGTTAGTCTAACAACCAAAACATAGTCAGGCATGCATCAGTGATTAGATAAGCTAAATAAATTAAGTCACATGTTGAAAAAAAACATAAAATTTCTTATGTTGGTTGGGTGTCATTGAACACCATAGTGTCATAGTTTGAGATTTGGGTGTCGCTTTCGTGAAAAAATGCATCACTCTGCAACAAGAGTAGTTAGCATGATTGCATCACTATTTTTATGGGAGTCACTTCTAATGATGGCATCGCTGTTTGGAATTTAGAAGCGTCAAACTGGTGAGTTTGAGCATCGCCATTTGTATTTATCGATATCTTTAAATTAAATATGTGTCACCATATTTAAATCAACATTGGAAAATTAAATACGTGTTGTTGTTTCAAATTGTTTGAGCGTCGCTAAATGGTGACGCTATTGAAATAGCATCACTATTTGTGATTTGAGAGTTGTTGCAACCTACAAAACAACATGAACATGAAATTTGAGCTAAAAAATAGTTAGATGATCAGTTTCCCCTCCTTCTAGAGCTAGAATGTGATATGAAAATACAGGTATTGGCTGAATTATGCTTGATACATGAAGAATCAAAGAATAATGGAGCCACCAATACTCGAATTTTAGCAAGATCAATCAAATAAAATTGAAACTAAACATTTTATCAAAACCTAACATACTAAATCATGAAAGCTTTCAAAACATCTACTCTAATCCATCTGAAACTTATCTTGTTGTGGAATTGGTGTCATGTTGATGTGGAACAACAACCCTTTACAAAGCCTATGATTACTGAGCATGTTTCAGTTGATTCTATGGAAGAGAATCAATGAAACCATAGTGAATGATGTGTGAAAACCTATATTATGCTAAGAATGAACATGATACAAGCTAAGTTACCATGATTTTATGCTACAAATGATCTAATTATGCTATTGCTAAGCTAATCTAAGATAAAATTATGCTAAAAGATGAAAACCCTAATTCATTTACAAACTAAGATGGATGTATGGAAGCCATTAATGGATTCTATAAGCTGTTATGTAATGAAAATGAACTAAAATATGCTAACAAGTGAGTAAAAGATGAGTGTGTATGTGAGTGAATTCAATAACATAAGTTTGCAATCGAAAGACGTATCCATTTATCTCCAAATAGTGACCTACTTATAGCAGAGCAAATGAGGAATGAATGGTTGAGATCATGGATTCCCATCAACGAATGAGAATGCATGATGAAATTTAATCAAGGGCTCACACTTGCCTCAAACAAACACACTTTTGACTTGCTCACATAGGTCAAAGGTAACTTGCTAAAGAGGTTAAAGGTTAACTTGCATTTGAAGCTAAGTGAGTTGATTGGAGGAGAGAGAATATTCCTTTGGGCGAGGAAAAAGGTAATTCACAAATTAAAACAAAGTTTTAATTGTGCAAAAAGGGGGGATAAGGAATATTCCATGGGAATACTCCCTTTTCTTAGAAGAAAATTAGTTTAATTTGCTAATTAAACAAGATTTAATTGATGAAATTAGGGAATTAGAATAATTAAAAGACATTTATTAAATTAGATGATTTAATAAACAAGGGAAGGGTGAAATGATATTTAATTAAATAACTTAGGGATATTTAATTAAATAAGATGACTTAGGAGATTAAATTAAATATTTTTATTTATTTAATTTAATTAGATGAAGTGTTAGTGAAAAAAGACATGAATTAATTCAATGTAATTAATTAGCCCAATAGATGAAAATGATGAAATTAATTAATTAGCTAGGATAATTAAATCAATTAAGCAAAATGAAGATGGATTAAAGAGGAAATGATGTTCATAAATTTGATTCAATTGTATGATATCAATTAGGACATTTTTAAGTGTCTACAGTATTTATACTTAGTTATGCAAGAATTCTCGAAATTAAGACACTACATGCCAACATCAAATCTAAGAGGATAAAATGTCACCAAAAAATTGAATTAACTTTGATTTTGGGCCACACGGGACTGATTCGCCCAAGGTGGCGAATGAGTCCCATTAGGCATAATTTATGGGATCATTTTTAAAAATGCTTAGAAAGATGTGAAACTAGGTTCGAGACCCAAAAACTTAGGTGGGACTCATTTACCCAAGGTGGTAAATGAGTCCTAGATCACTAAATTTTGGCAATTAAAGCATAATGAATCCCAATTATTAATGACAACCCTAGAAAAGTGTGAAAGTGTGTTACAACACTTTACAACACCTTAGATAAGGCATGATTAATGTACATTTTGGTTAAAAAATAGGTTTATTAGGTTTAGTTAATTGATAAAACCTTAGAAAAGTGTGAAAGTTGCTTTACAACACCTCACAATAGTTTAGCAAGGTACCATTTAAATTTATTAGTTCATAAGGTCCCAAGACCTAATGTGAGTGTGTTAAACACATTACAAAACTAAGTCAAGGAATTACTAGGCTCAATTTTGCAAGGAAGGCCTAAACAAGTGTTAAAATGTTATCAACAACATTTTTCGACACTATAGTACCTTTCTTTAGTTTTCTGATTTCAAATGTAGTTAGTGTACCAATCAACTGATCTCTACAATAATTGTCAAAATCAACAGTTTCCTCAATACTAGATACCTTTTCAGTGTAACAATCCAGATGAGATATGATAACTTTTTTCGCTACTTTAGATTCTTTCACTATTGCACCAAGGCCTCTCATAACACTTACGAAATCATCAACTCTCTGTATGTAGCCTTTAATTGTTTTATCTATAGACATTTGCATCATTTCAAATTATACCTTCAAGTTCTACAACTTTGCCTGTTTGACCTTCAAATCTCCTTCACAAATGTTTTCTGGCTTATCCCAAACCTCTTTAGTAGTCTTCAAACTCATAACATTTACTAACTTAGTATTAGAAAGACTATTAACAATAATAAATCTTTCCTTAGCATTGATCTCATGTATCTTGATCTCTGAACTTGTACTTGGACCATTTGGAGGAGTATATGTATTCTAATAATCCTTCTCAATATCATATCCCTGAGCTTCCATATATTCTTCCATCTTTGTCTTCCAGAATGCATAATATGTGCCATCAAATCTAGGGTATTCCAAAGCAACCTTGTTCACCATCCCAGATCTACCTCAAGTTGTTAAGCTCTTCTTCTAAGATCCTTGATCTAATACCAATTTTTGAAATGAACAATACAAATGAGAGGGGGGGTGAATTAGTTGTATAAAATTTAACCTTCGAAACTCTCAACAACACTCAATAGTAATCAGATCCACATGCATTCATTAAACTCTTATTCTGATAGTATGATTAAACATGAAATTTAGATAACAAAAATTGAAATAACAACTCCATACACAAGAGAACACCAGATTTACATGGAAAAACCAATGAGGGAAAAGCCACGGTGAGGATTAGCTCATAATATAAGTAATAGAAAAATTGGAATAAAAGGGCTCATTGCCAGAATAGGACACACTATCCAAAAGGCTCATAGCCATGGCTCAGTGCCACAAAAAGAATACAAGAAGATAGAAGAAGAATGTTACACATAGAAAATTTCTCCATGCAACAAGGAATCCACCACAATTGCTTAACATTTTTGCAATCTTGCATGAACGATTTCAGATGTCTTTAGCTAACTTCCTTAAGAAACTCTAACTTTGAAATTCACACTTCTCTACTCAAAATTGCATCACACATATCACTCACATCAATCTTGCATCTATCTTGCTTCTTACTTCTTTCTTTTCTCAACTCAGAACAACACCATACATATTTATGCCAACCTCAACCTCAAAAACCTTGTCCATCATTGGCAACTAGTCCTTACACATACAAATTCAAAATAGGTCAACACCTAAACATTCCCATGGTGGATAGGAACAAAGGTGGCCTACATAAACTCTTAACTAGGACCCAAATAGATCCCAAAACAACTCAAAATAATTCTACAAGCCTCACATCTAGTTTTAAACATAAGGTCATCCAATACCCGTGCAAAATACCATAAACATTAGGTACACACTTCCACAAATCAACCTAAAACTTTCAGACAACATAGTTCACTTCAACACAATCAAGAATAATCCATGAACTACTTAAGATTCATCAAACACTTCATCCAAGCTCACATCATACAAAAACATCAACTCAAAACAACTGGTAACCCTTATTTGCATATTGAAAAATTAAACTCAATCTGTACTACACCAAATCAAGTAAAAACTTGAATATAGAAAGATACAAGCATTATAAACAACTTCCCAAATCTGCACAACCTGAAGCCAAATAACAGAGAAACATAGATCAAATACATTTCTCCCAGGCTACAAAAAACATCACTGAACAACTAGTTCACACACTAGTGAAAATATCTCTCACTGTACAATGATTCAAAAACCCAAATTCTAAATATAGCAACCTCTAACAACCTTAAATAAAATATAAGATCTGCACAGACATAGCATCAACACTTAATAAACACAAAGTACAATGCCAGAGCACACTATGAACACTTACACAACACATTTTACTCTATTTATCAATTTTTTTTAGATCATTACTTCATTCCAACTCATTTTCAAACTCTAAAACAACCTATTTTCCTCTTTTTCACAATTTTCTCAATATCCTTGATAATTGCATCTCATATTTGACATCAATGATAACACTAGTCATTAGACTTCCTATTGGCATCAATGGCCACACCTTCATACTTGCAACAAATATAAAACAAACACATAGTTACTACTTTTCTATTTTACTTAGGAAATGCCAAAAATTGTGGTCTCGTATTTCATTGGCTACTATAAACTATTATTGCCACAATAATACTATCTTCTCTTCATTTTCTCTTTTCATTTAAACAAAACTACTACTAAAAATTCTACATATGAGATTGAGAAATGAGGAAAAAAACACATTAATTTCATTCAATTTTTCTAGATGGGAATATCTATCAATGAATATTTGCATTTAAATGTACATTCTAATTTATCTTAAATCTGATAGTTGAAAGAATTACTAAATTGAATTTATCTAGAGAAAAATATTTTCGCATGTATGAATGAGTGTAGAGGGCAAGGTGATGGTAGAGAGAGTGAGAGAGCTATGAAGGAATTAAATGAGGCCATTTGGGATTAATTTCCAATAGACCCAAATTTTTGAATTGATTCACATTCTAGTTATTGGTTAGTCTTTAATAAAGTATTGGTAATCTAGTAGTTGGTGGTGGAGGTATAATTAATGGAAGAGGAGAGAAATGGAATGTAAATTATATGTGAGTCTTAGTGCCTAGGTATACTCTTAATATTGATGAAATTTTTATTAGTGCATTCATATATCCAAGCTAGATTTACATTGTTTCTTTCAATAGATTATTGTTTGAGGGATTTGTATCTTATTGTAGGAACATTTTTTATTTTTCAGGTTTAAAAATTAGTTGGAAGATAACATAGGCCTTTATCAAGAACAAAAAAAATATGGTGGGCTAGAATGGATATAAAAATTAATTTAGATGCCTTTGAAATTTTTGAAAATGCATGTCAACTTTCCTCTAGGCTAATATTGATATCTAGAAAACTATAGATGCAACTGATATTTAACTTTCTTGTCACCTATTTCCTTGTAGGTAAATTGATTTTAGTCATGTTATCAAATACATATTTATTTGTCCAACCTATATTTACACTTTTTATTTCAAATTATCAATCGCTTATTATCTAATGGATTTGTATCTTATTCCACCTTTGCCTTAGACAACATAAGATTATGATTTTAGGTCAAAGTGCATGACGTTTGTCATACATGGGTAGTTACACATGCATTTTATATGCCTCCACATTTTACATATATGTCTACCTGGGTAGTTATAGCCCCCATATTTGATAAAATTCTTCCATCCTTTATCTATAATATATGAAAAATATCCCCCTCCCTCTACGCTTTGACAAATGTTTGTACCCTATTCCAAAGCTCCCATTTTGGTACATGTAGGTACGATACTTGCAAAGGTTGGTGGAATGTGGCTTTACATATGCCAATTGCATTTTATTTAAATTTTAAATAACCTTTTAAAAAATCCATTTTATGCATATCCTACAATCATGGAATTCTATGAGATGGCATATCCTACATGAATTATATAAAATAGTTTGTGTTCCTTGTCTATTCTTCCATATTGTGGGTTTGGAAAATACATAAAGCTATAAACGCCTACCCAATTAGGTGATTAACATTACTATAAATAATTTACAATAATCAAGTGTGGTAATCTATAGCGAGAGATGGTAAACATTGACTAAGTTTGCAAGAAGTGCAAGCATGAGCCCCTATGTAGGATAAATATATGGTGGTAGGAAAATAGTATCAATGCTAATTCCATGTTGAGATGTAGAGATGCTATAGAAAAAAAGGAATTGTTTCTTAACCATGAACTAAACATAATTGTTCCAAGTTTGGTCTTGGTCATCACTTGTTTATAACAAACACACTATTTCTTCAATGGTGGAAAAAGCATGCATATGAATCCAACCACACAAGAGAACAAAAACCCTTGTTTGGATATTTATAAGAACAATGTATGACAAAATCCCACTTTTCATTATTCTTTCATCAATTTCATTGCAACCAATTTTGATAGCAAATGGTAAGGACTATAGCTACACCACAACCCTTTTTGTTTATAAATTAAAATGTGAAACTAATAATGAACTTTATTATTGTAGTGTCTCATTATGCAACTAGTTGCAATAGTGGTGGTCTTGAAATAGAAGGGGAATTTAATAAATCTATTTCTTCATATAATGTACTTCACCTTTCTATATTTAGTGTTAATGATCTAAACAATGGGTTGGGTTGCTTGTATGAGTCAAGAGATTATGAATCAACCCATTTAGTGTCAACATTGAAATTATCTATTCTTTTGACAAGGTTATATCTACTAGGTGAGTTAGCTAGTTCAATTATGGGGGCATTTGGTAGGATCTAAGTTTTAATGAAGAACAAGATTAAATGCTTTGTTTGGGATACTTAATAGATCAAGAACATTCAAATTATCTAGAAGGTATACTTTATGAAAAATTTTATTCAAATATTATCCCATATGTGTTAGTGTCATTGAGACTAGGAATAAGGACGAATTCAAAATGGACCACCCCTTGAGACAAGCAATGATATTATGATATGATTTCCCTATAAAAAGGATTCTTATATTTTTTTGGCTATAACTTGCCTTTTAAGATACCTATAGATGTCTCTATGGAGCTATCTACAATCTATTCTAGTTGTAAAATAATAATGTTGCTTGCTTTGTGAACTATCTATTTGGTTGATTTAGAGCATATTCTATTTGTCTATCAATATAAATATTTATGCCTCTTCGAATGTGTCAAAAGGGAACAAAATCAATAATTCTTGCATATTCATTATGAACACATTTGTATATCTTAGAATTATCTCTAGTTCTAACTCCATAATTAATGATGCTTACGAGTGATTTGAATCATTTTATCACACTTATTTTTATTAATCTTGCTATGATCCTATGAGGTTTATATTTAATTTGATAAGGCATGCAATAAAAAATATTATGAAATGGATGATGTTGGTGTAAGGACCACACAAAGACTCAAGCATCTAGAATCACCTACAATATGATAAATAACCATACACAATAGAAAAACAAGAAATGTGTATTGCTTATTTATAAATACAATAATGATACAATGATATATAATACACAATAGAGACCTTGCTTATAAAAACAAGGTGAAAGGATGGGATATCACAAAATTATGATACGAGACAAAAATAAATGAACTAAAAGTTTCCTAAATAAAGTTTAAAAATGTAAATAAGACCTCAATAAGAACAAGTTAAATAATATACCCAATTCATAACACCCCTCCTTAAATATAACTTACAAAAGAATCAAAAATACATTAATACAATGAATGTTAGCTTCGTACCCATGTTTGAAGGATTAAATGGCCATCCTCTTTCCGGTTTTCATGCAAAGACTGGAATGAGATGAGGTTCCTATTTAGGAAAGAGTGAAATTAGTTTCAATGAACAGAGATTTTACACGCTGTGGAAAAATACCTCCTACTTATCAGAGATTTTACAGTCATTTTATTGAACACGCGTCTTGGAAGTTTCAATTGAAAGAACTCCCCTTTCCTTGGTAGGATAAAGTTTTACCACGCGTCAGCAAATAAGTGAAGTAAACGACCCACTTGGCAATTCCTTTTGCGCTACGGAAGGACTATACGGACGATCTACGAAAATGAGAACAATAAGAAAAACGGACTCAAACAGTAAAGCATTCCTGATTCGACACATGGACTGTGAAAATGTTTAATCAAATTTTTGACTACTCCCTAATTTCCAAGTGAATGATTGAAAACGTTGATGTTAGGAAAACAACCATCGTTATTGCCATGAATTTAATGATGTGCTGGCTAATTACTTAGCGGATTATCATCTTTAATTATAGGAGAGTTGTGAAAATTCTCGCAGGCCGACAACTTCAAAATAGTTTAATTGCAGAATTTGACTGAAGAGGCTCATAATAATGTATATTGTTCTCCACTCACAACTTGCCCAATATTTTTCAAGATGCTATAATACACGTGTTACAGAAGCTTAAAATTATAGCCATTGTTTATTGTAGGGATCTACACATCAAGTGACAAATTTCTCGTTTTTTCAGCCTCTTTATCAGGCGGGAAATCGTTTGTCTTGTTTGATAAATTAGTTTGACCACTAGAAATTACAAACAATTTAAAACTCTTTAAACCTGCATAACCGACGGAATATATTATTAGAGTAAAAATGTAATAATAAGAAACATATGAAGAATATAAAAATATTCACTGAAGTAACCCGACACATTGAATTTCCTTACCCCGAATACAGGAAATTACATTGAACCTGATAACGTTTTTTGTTTGTTATGTTGGAATGCTAAGCAAGAACAATGAGAATAATAATTTAGGCGGCTTCCCTTTCTTTACGTTTTGACCACGAAAAATTAATTTCGAAAGCAGTAGCTTCGTAATTTCCTTGGTCACAAGGCGGCATTGCTGTCAAGTGCTGCGGAAATCTTTCAATCCATGTCATGTGAGAGACAAAAATGGCAGAATTCGACGGACCTCTTTTCTCCGAAACTTCAAAGTTACGCATCACCCAAATTATATATATATGAAATGCTAGACTGAAAAGAAAACAAGCTATGAGAGATCGAATGGAGAAGGAAAAGGATAAAATGAATAGAAGAGGTGGAAAGCTGTGGAAAAGCAGGGCGGGCATGAGAGGCAAGGGTGGGTTCAGATGCAGGCTACACGTCTCACGCCCCAGGCTCCGGGTTTTCTGTCTCTTGGAGAAAATGAAGCAGCCATTTCACCGTTTCTGGGCTTCGCTGGCTTTGGCTGGGAAGAGTGCGTTCAAGTCATTGTTTGGTGCCACAGACAACACACCTGCTTCTGTTTACGCGCCTGCCTCTGCCTCTTTCAATTCCTTCTACGCGGAGGCCATTGCTGAATGCATAGATTTTATCAAGCATTCCTCTTCGCCCATGGATTCGGGACCTGCTAATGTCCACTGAAATCTAAGTTTGGAATTAGAATTGTATTGCAGAGTTTCTTTCTACAACTGCAAGTCTTCACTTGTATAAATTTAGCGATTTACGAATTTTTAAGTGGTAAAAGTTCTTGTCAGAATGAAAATGTTCTTTAACTAGGCCAAATATATTGTACATGAAGTCACAAAACAAAGTAAGTGCAGAGGGATGTTTAGTTTTTGAAAGAACGGAGAAACTGTTAAAATCGTATTCATAGTGTTGTGTACTAGCAATTGAGATTTCGAATACTGTGGGGAACACCATACGCAAAATAAAACTTCCTGTGGAAACTGTTTCGTCATTGTGACGATACCTGGCCTCATCGCAGCAAGCTGTGTTGCCAGAAATGTTACCAGAAGTATGTTTCACGTTTTAATGGCAAAAACGGCGTTTCATTTTCAAGGGATGCTTTTAGGCTTCCTCGCGCTTTTTAAGCATGGAAGTATATATTTAGTTCAATGATTTTTGCTTCTTTTTTTGACCTTTTCCAATTAATTTGGGAGAGTTTTACCATGTAGATTTTTATTTAAATGATTTTTTTTTTATATATAATATAATAAATTTAGCAAATAATTGAGTCATTTTTGGAGTGACAAGAAGGAAGAAAGTAGAAACGGACCAATTCCGTTATTGAATGGGAAAAGATTATCAAAGACAGGAAGAAATCTAATGAGAATGTTTTAGAAATAGAGGAAGAGATGTAGAGAATAAATGATTTTGAGTTTAAAATATAGATAAAAGGTAAAATTAAATATATGAGTTAAATAGAAAGGATGAAAAAGATCTAGGAACAACAAAAAATGAAAGGATTATACTAGTGTAGGTGGGATTTGGATCAGAGTTTTGAAAAAAAAAGTGGAATCAAAGATATGGAGGTGAAAAAATATAGAGCAAATAATAATGTAATACTATAGAGCAAATAATAATGCAATCCAAAAATCTTACCAGGTGTACCAAAATGGGTAGTCACTTTTGTGGAGGAGTATTAATATTTAAATATTTTTATAAATAATTAACAAAAATGAAATGGATACAAGAAATAGCCAAAGAAAGAATGAATTGAAGATTGCCACTTGTGATTTTAGGTGTAAATTGTTGGAGAAGTCCAAGTTGAAAGATAATGAATTGATAACCTTCAACAAGTGAAAATATGAGCACAATAGTGTGCCAATCAATATAAAATGAAGAATGTAAAATGCAATGACAAACCTTGCATAAATACACAAGGTAGATGAGGTAGGAAGGTAGGACTAAACAACTAACTAACCCTCCAAATGTGCAAAACTTGTGAACTTACTTGAGAAGTGTGTAATTAAGTGGCAAGTATTCATGCAATAAGAGGCTCAAGTGATGAAGACACATGTTTCAATGTTATGAGATGAGAAAAATATCCTAAAATTCCCTAAGTGGAGACTTAAACAATGTAAATAGGATTATCCCAAGTAGGCTAAAAGATAACTAGTTTGATAAAGTCATTATTTACACCAAACCCCTCCTCCACCCTCCCCCACTTTATGTGCAACTTAGGGAGTAATGTATGTAGAATTACGAGTCTCTAATACTAGGCCATGTTAGGTACTCATCTACAAATTTCTCATAAAATGTAGTAAAGGAGACAAAACCCTTATGAAAAATAAAAATCCCTCTCTAAAACATAAATTACCCAAATGCAATAAAATTTACAAGTGAACACGATATGTGATAGATGGAGAACTCGTCATGACCCCTAGGAACTACTTCTAGGACAATGCACAATCAATTTCCCCCCACACAAGAGGGAAAAGATTCCTCCTAAAACTAATATGAGAGGACAAAACCATGCAACCTCCCCTTAAAATGATGCCTATAATGTTGGTAGGAGCTTGACATTGGATGACATTGATTTATTTAGTGGATAATTTTTTCCAATTGGCTAATAGTTGAATTTCTAGGAATCAAAATTTAGCTAATAGTTCAAGCTATAATGTGACCTCAATTGCCACATTTTTACAAAATTTTAAATTAATCTTATTTAAATCAAGAAATAATTTATTTTATTAAACTTTTTAACTAAAAAATACACTATAGTTTTTGATACATGATTAGATTAGATTTACTTAATCTAAATTAATTCCCCAATAGTATATCATAATTATTAGTTTCTTTAGGGCCTTATTTCCAATATTTAGTTTCTACTATTTATTTAAAATATAATCTAACAACCCTCATTATATTTTGTGAGGTAAAATATACCGAGGATGTAATGCTCATGGGGCCCAAAATTACTTTTGGATCATTGATCTCAATGGAGGTCAATGATCCAAAAGTAATTTTGGGTCCATGAACATTACATCCTAGGTGCATTATACCTCACAAAATACAACATGGGTTGTTAGATTATAATTTAAATCATTTGTGGCAACTAAATATTATAGAGTCTACCCCTTAAACCCATTGATCGTTTCCTCCCTTGGGCCCCTACCTTTCTATATGAATTATTATTTTTAAATGGAAGGATTCACCATCATAATTAATGAATTTTCCTATTATTTTCCAAGATTCACCAAGATTTTCTACAATATTTTAGTGATGTAAAAAGTTACCAATAAACTTAATATTTTGTCAAAAAAAGGAAGATTCATCACTAGAAATTAATATTTTTAAAAAATAGATTCACTAGGATTTTGCACCTTTTCTTAAGGGGTTTTTCTTAAATTTATCACTACTAGATGTTGGAAATGATTAATTATAACCAAACAATATTTCTCTCCTTGGGAAGGAATAATACCACAAATTTGTGCAATATGACATCCCATTTATGATAAGGATATGTAAGAAGTAAGATAAATGTCTTTGAATTATGTACATGATCCAAAGACTAAAATTATGTTAATGATGCTCAATAATCTCAAAGCCAATGTTGATTTGTGAAGGATGTCGATAAGATGGAACAGGTACCATATAATATTCAGGAACATGGACCATGGATGTATGGTGAAAACTAAAACAATGTGAATATAGTACTACTCTAGAGGATGTCAACATAGATGATGACTGAGTCAGATTGGACTCATGAATATTTGCATGATCTATCATGATAGAAGCTAATGAATGTGAGGCAAGAGAAAAATTCAAAGATGACAATGGTGATGGAAATTCATCAAAGCTAACATCATAGAGGATATGAATGTCTTCAATTGTGTCATCTAAATATATAAGGTGAGATTTTACAAACATAGATGTTATGTTTGGTAGATATGCATCCCAATGTGGAAAATTTGGAATAGCAATAACAATGTTTGATGCAAAGAATCACTAAAATTGATGGATGAGTAAACACTAGATTCGGATGTAACAATTGGTATTGTGGGAGATGAGATGTCAATGCAAGTCACATGACTACATTGTTCTTCCCAAAATGATAGTGTCTCAAAAGATGGATTAATGAGAATGGTGTATGTGCTGCAATTAGATGATCAGGTAAGGTAATATCAGACCAAAAAGAATTTTATTCTCATTCACACTTTGATATTGAAGATAATCTTCTATCGAACTAGCATTTTCATCCCACAATATCCACACTTGTTTTTCTATTCATTAGGAGGATTACAAAGAATACTCAAATGAAAGGTATTTAGTGTGACAGACATGATCACATCAACTAAAAAAATCAAGAACAAAAAAACCTAGATTTCCCACTGATTAAGAGAGCCCCTCCCACAAATTATTAGTGTTGATTGTTGCCCCCTAAAATAAATGTGTAAGAAAATTTTACAATTTATGTAGATTGAATGCCAAAATATTTTATTTATAACTCACATATATTCTTCCAATTTTAAGAGAAGATGGCAATCTAGATCTTACTTTTACATACAAAATATGAAATACCTTAAAAATTATGATATAAATAAAAACAATTTGCAAAATTATGCTAAACAAAGTGAAACTTATTCTTTGTCAAAGTTTTCTTAGAATTATGGCTTCAAATGCTTAAAAATAATATTAAACAACACAAATTCCAAATCATCTTGATGCAAAAATGTTAGTGATGGAACCAACTTCTCATTGACTATTGGCACTAAACTTTTTTAATTCTTCATTTGTAAGTTATAGCAAAAAGAAAACCCCCCTTGTCAAGCATGAAAAATAACTAGAAAATTAGCCTAAAACACTAAATGTTAGCATAAAATTTTAAAATAGTTAACTTTTTATATAAAATGTGAATTTTTAATAAAGTATATTAATTAATAATGCAAAAATCCTAACTTAAAGGGTCATGTGGGGTTTATTGTTTCAAAGGGTACAATGGTATCTGTTAAGAAGAAAAAAGAGGTTTTGTAGGGATGGGTGGGAGGTGACCAAGTCTATGGGCATTGAATTTTCCAAATTGTGAGTTTCTATGATAGATTGGAGTGTTGACCTAGTCATTTCCTTTGGTGGAGAAGCATGCATACACTTGAAAGTCACTGAGTGGAGGGTCAACACCAAATGGAGGAGTCAACTAGTGTGTAGGAGCTGGCATATAGGTTAATATGTAACCTTTTCTAGTGTCAACAATTTCCACCCTTGATAATTTCAATAGGTTTAGCTCTCCCTTATGTGCTTGGACCTAGTTATGCATTTAATTACCCATTTTATAAAAATATTCAAAAACATAAACAATTGGGAAAAAATAAGGATTTAATATTTCCTTGGATGTTTGTGGCCCCAAAAAGGATGGGTCTAGACTAGGGCATACCATTTCCCTTGTGCAACCCTTTTTGGCTCCATTTTTGGATATGTCAATATTAGTATTTTATTTTTTGAATTTCTAATTTTATTTGTTGGTTATCAACATTTGATTTTTGAAAAATTATAACAGTAGAATATAAATTCTAGTCCTTTTCATCATTTCAAATCTAAAAAATATTATAAGAAAATTGAAGATCCTCAAATTAGTCAAGAAAATTTAAGGGAAAATTTAGGAGCATTACTACAATTCCTTCATAAATCAAGATCAAGCTTGCAAGACATCAAGAAAAATGAATAAAATTATCTGTAAGGAGCTATTATTATCAACCATGCCAAATTATGAAAATGTATTGAGTTATCCTCTACATGCTATCTACAACCTGAGCTATTATGATTGGGAACTAACCTTTGGTAGGTCTATCAAGCAATCAAGACTAGGGAAAACTTTAGTGGTGAATCTTCACCAATTGGTGAATTCTAGAAATTGACCAAGTCATAATTGATAATTATTCACACCCAACAGGGTGTCAAAATCGCCTGGATTTTACGAACTATCGATCCAATGCATGTCCATTCACCAACAATTTTTTTTTATGAGGCATGTTTAAGCAAAAAAAATTCCATAACAAACTATGTGTTTCAAATGGACTAACTAATATTTTCATCTAGAATCCCAGAAGCATGTAATAAAACACCTACATATTCACCAATACTATTAAAACAATATTGTATCAGTACCCATTTCACCTATTAAAATTTACAAATAGTTTCTTTTGAAGACCCATTTCACCAATTAAAATTTATAAATAGTTGCTTATGAGGACCTATTTCACCAATAACATTAAAAAATAATTACATTTGAGGAAAAATTTCTCCTTGAAAATTACAACATATCGATGTATAAGCACGTGGGATTCGCCAAATTTTTAATATACAATTTAAAAATCCTATGGAATTTTCCAAATATGGATTGATATAAATACAATCAAAACTGTTATTTATTCTTAAACATTTTGTTCAGTTATCAGGTTCTACTTCTCGATTTGGAAGTCAGTGAAAGCCATAAACGTAGACTTAAAGGTGAGTGATCATTTCTTCATAGTGATATTAGTTATAATAATAAGTTTTCTTTATATCATTTCCATTCTTGCTTCAGTCTTAAAGTTAAAGATGATATTGAGTAGGGAATGGGGTCTATATTCTTTGTCCTTAAACAAGAAGACATTTTTTTTAGTTTTTATTCGAAGTGATAGATCAATATGTCGAGTAGTAAGGGTGAGGCTCATGCCACTCCTCAGGGTGGTGAAGATATTGGGAGGCCATCAAAACAAACAAAACTTAGAAATAGAGGCACCATACAATCTTACTTTGGAATTTCCAAAGCTTCTTATCCATTACATCAGGATGGAGCTAAATCATCAACTCTTCCACCAAATATTAATGAAGAAGGCATTCACAATACCTCACCGCCACCAGAAGGTCAAGTTGAGATTGCCATTGAGTTAAATAAAAATGTATCAAATGAGGATGGAAATACCACATAAGATGTTCAAAGGGATACCCTAGGCCTGGTTAGCTAGAATGAGATAATTGACTTAGAAGTGGATGATGTTGGTAGCAAGAAAAGAAGAAGCAAATATAAAATGGGGCGCGAGTGGGAAATGGAAATTTTTTTAACTTGGTTGGTTGTCAAAGTACCCATTCATGTACCAATGGGGATTGACAATGCAAACAATATTGAAAAGGAAAAAATAGCCAAATGTACGATTTGTAGTTGGAAATGTGGAAGAGCCAAGATGTTGCAGCTAAATATTGACACTATAGAAAAGCATATCAGTAAAGTTTATGAAAAAAAAATCATAGACGGAAAGGAACAATTAGTCTTATGATGGAAATAAAAGGAAGAATGTCTTCATGTTAGCTATGCCATGGATTATGAAGAGCATGACAAAAGAATGTTGAACATTTTTTCCTATAAAGGTACACTTGAGGCTAAATTTGGAAAAGCAATGGAAGTAGCAAATATGTCAAAAATTGTTCAAACGAGTGTTATTTTTCATATTTTGTCTAGAGGGAATCCTATGAAAAACTACCCAGAATATTTTGTTTTATTATCTTTTTTGAATGTTCCTCACTATCCCTTCTCACATTGGTTAGTAAACGCTGGATGGGAATGGGAAAACTGTCTTGTTGTAGTTGAAAAGGAAGATTTAAAGGAGAAAGTAAAAGAGTCAAATTTCATTGCATTATTATTAGATGAAGTTACTATGGTAGATAATACCTATTGGGTCTATATCCATTTGTATATTTTAGAACGACATGTTCGCCAAGCTCATATTCTTTGTGTTCATAAAATGAAGGAAAATTCAACATCACAAAATCTATTTTAGCTAGTCAAGAAATCTTTCAATGAAATTTTAGGTATGGATGAGTTGACAATTGCCAAAAATTTGGTGTGTGTAGGAGTTGATGGAGTTGTAGTGATGCAAGGTCAAAGGATCAATATTTGCACAAAGTTACAAACTACTTGTGCACCATACATGATTGGCACTCACTACATGGCCCACATACTGAATTTAGCATTCAAAATTGTAAGCAAGTTTCCTATAGTAGAAAAAATTTGAAAATCTATTCTATGATTTTCACACATACTTCTGCCGAAGTCCCAAAAATTTCACAAAATTTCAAAATTTTGCTAAAGGAATAACACTAGGAAACATGCTTCTTAAGGATGTTGATACCAGATGGATCTCCCTACATGGACCAGTGTAATGAGTTCTTTCAAAATATCAATCCTTGATTGGAGTGATGTATGAGCATCACAACATAGTAGAAAAAGCTCCTGACCTCTTACATAGGTTAAGCGATATAGATAGACTCCTGACTTTAGCTAGTCTTCTCCCCATGCTAGATGTGATGAACAATCTTGTGAAGAAATCCCAAGAAAAAACTATGTATATAAAGGAATATTCCAATCTACGTAAACATAGATGCTTGGCCCTTGATCATCTATATCTAGATCTAACACAAAGAAGACCCAGATTATTTCATGTGGTTAAAAATTAATGATTTGAATAATCTTGATAATTATTTACAATTTAATGTAAGCAAGAACTTATGTATCTGTGTACGTGGATATGATATACCAATGTACCATTGTAAGATAGCTAGGCGCTCTAGTAGAGAAGTAGCTATTAACGAGGAAGATTTTAACGACATTGTTAAATCTGTTAGTGATAATTTGAAGGAAATTACAGAATCTCTTTCCTTAGATATTCTTGAAATATTCCCTTGACATGAAATACTTGAAGCCATGGGTATTGTGTATCCTCAATTTTGGGCAATCTGAGAGAATCCAAAATATTTTCATGATCAATTAAAAATCTTGATTGAACAATTTTTGAAAAGTGTAACATACAATAAGTAGAAAATTGAAGGAATTTTAAATGAAGCTAAGCTTAGAAAATAATTTAGGAGTTTTGCAAAAACTATGAGAGATTGGTATAAATCGATGGGCACAGAGAAGGCTTTTGAACCAGGATCAATAAAAAAGGTTTGGACAAATGTAGGTCATAGTGAAAAATTGTGTGGTTTGATATCAAAATATTTCAAACATGTTGATTTATGTCAAACAATGATATTGGGGTCAGTGGAGGATGAGAGAGTTTTTAGTACATTGGGGTTTTTGAAATCAAAGTTAAAAAAAAAACTAGACAATAATTTGAAAAATTGCTTGAGGTTGAAAGGAACCACATATAATGTCTTTAAGTTTCCTTTTGAAAGGGTGCTCAAAATTTGGAGGTCCACATGTGAAAGAAGAAGGACTAGGTTGTGCAACACTCCAATTCCAAATGATGGTATTGGTGGTAGTGGTAGTGGATGTGGGATTGGGATAGATCTCATTGACACAAATCACCAAATGAATGTTGAATTTGAGACATAGGCCGAAGAAAATGAAAAGCAGACTCGAACTCAAATTCAAGACGACTCTTTTACTTTATCTCAAGATGAACATTAGTTTGAGGACCCTAACTCTATTTGGGAAATGGAAGAGAATTAACAACTTTTAGGTATTTATAATGCACTTCATGGATCAATTTCCATTGTTCCATATTGTAGTTGATATTTTATACTATATTCAATGAAATTGTGGATCATTGCACTTCATGATATTTTATTTTATATTTCACTTCATGAATCATATTCCAAATTGTAGTTGATGATATTTTATGTTGTATTCCATGAAATTGTGATTGTGAATAAATATTCAACATCCTCCCTTTGGGTATATCTTTACTCTAAGCACCAGCTTGTGCATCGCAAGGTTTCCTCCACGGCCTTGTTTTCAAAATATGCAGCTCTCTCCACGTGTCTGGTCTGTGTTCCCCAAAGGTTTCCTTCACATTTCTGAAATCCCCGCTATGCTTCCACGTGTTGTAGCTACGAGCCTTTTTGATCGATCCTTTTTGTTTCCTCATCGGACCCTGCTCAGGTGCCACGTAGCTCTCATTCCCAAAGAAGTTTGGTGGGCCCCATGGTTGGCATATGTGATGTACTTTTTCTACGTGTCTAATTTATACAATCTTTCAGCGAAAGGATGAAATAACGACTGCAAGCAGTGAGATGTTGCTGCACGTCTCTTTTGCGCCCAACCAATTATCACTTTCCTCCACTTTTAGATTGAGCTCTACCCACTCAACACATGTCACCTTGGTGCAAGTCTTCATTGGAAAAAGATAAAGGTTCACATGGGTAGCACTATGCTTCCACATGTCTCTTTGGTGGTTCTCGTATTCGGGCTATGAATCAAGTAATACAAATGTTGTGACTAGCCACTACGTGTCATAATTACTTCAAGGGATGATTGCAATTGTCTGTTTAAACATGTCAGAGCCACTGCCATCATTTGCAAGGGATGCACTTGAGCCTGGGATGACCAAATGATTCGTTTCAAATCTTTTCTATTGCAACGGCTTGGGGAATATACTTTATTTTGCATCATTTCTAGAGATCAAGAAATCTTTTCTGTTACGCTTTTGTAGGCGGTGGGAGTCTTCTGCTATATATACTTCTCTCTATTTTGAGAGAAGGGTTTGGATTTTGGAAGGAACAATTATTTTAGGAAAATACACCAGGCCTTTATTACTATTTTATTTTATTGCAAAAGACTTATAGACCATGCCAATTGTTTGGCCTTTCTATTTTTTCATGCTATTTGATTAAACTTTAAACTATGCTATTGTCTGGATATTTCTTTTAAGAAATTCTATATATATTGAATCCAAGTTTTCTAATCTAGATCATGTCTAATGACTCTTCTTAGGAGCAGGAATGTATGCAATGTTATTTTATGTTAATGAATGGATCATCTATACTTTAAACTTTAGTTTCTACCTTTCAGGAACACTACAAATACCAATTGGGCCCTTAGATCTATGATTTAACGTGCCTATCATTAATTCTCCATGCATCACCTTAGGTTAGAATTTATTTTATTATATTTGTTTCTGCTTCCCTTTCCAAAAACCCATTATAGAAGAAGTCGGCTTCTCTAAAAACCTGGAGGTCAATCAGTTTAGCGCAATAAGTCCCCCATAAACTATGTTTCCCATAAGACATTGTTACCTTGTCAAATTTTGGCATCAACAATTTGTTCTTTTTCTGGCATGTCCGATGGGACATAGCTTAAATGAATTTTTGCTTTAGAAGGGTGTATGAGCCATCAGCCTGTAACTAGATCCCAAATTGCAAACAACCCCAGTTTACTAGTACCACCATTAGGAACAGTGTAGGCCGCAAGTCAGTTGGTAACCGTTCTGCTACTGCCACCCATTCCTCTAACCATGTTGCTATCCACCAATAGAAATTACATGGAATGGGATGCTAGAAGTCCCCTAGCAACTCTAGTAGCACCCGCTATCTGCGATGCTATACCGATCTCAGCTATGAAAGCTATACCAAAGTTTACTAGCGGTGGCTTGAGAAAACCTGCAGAGTATCTACAAGATGTCATAGATGTGTGTCTGGTGCACAAGATCACTACATAGAATGTAGCTCTAAGGCTCCTCGCCACATCTTTCAAAAGCAAGGTGCTGGATTGGTACCGAACACTACCACCTAGCACTATCCGCACCTAGGATAAACTCAGAGATTCATTTTACGAGAGATTTTCAAATGATGAAGATCGCTCCTCACTATACCATCAATGATCTGTCATAAAATGGGCTCCCCAAGAGGCTTTGACGGACTTCAAGGCCCGATTTCACACAAATTGGTAGAGGATCCTCGTTGCTATACCCCCGACTGCTGAGTTGGAATTCATATTTTATCTGAATTCCATCAACCTCGATATTTTTATGATGATCAAGTCTTTGGGAGGAGCTACTCTACCAGATGCTTATGGTGTCACCATCAAAGCCGAGAATCATTTGATAGATTGAAAGAAGTTTCCTCCTTGACCTATCATGCTAATATTTCCTGAAATATCAATTCCCACACAGGAAGTCACATCGACAAGTGTTCCCACACCTCCTCAGTCAATGTACACATATGCAACACCACTACAAAATGTTGCCTCTACATCCAATTCTCCCAAAGATGAAATGAATGATCTTGAAGAGATGTTGCACACTATGGAAAATGATATAACCACCCTCAAGAAAAACCAATCAATGCCTCTGAAGCATGCTTATTAGAATTATCAAGGCAGACGGTCTTCATATTAGCAGAATTAGTACTAAGGAAGTTCTCGCACTAATCCATAAGCTCTGACAGTCAACCAAATGGTGTCAATGCCTACTCCGCTGACAAATGCCTCACCAAGATTGAGTAGGGAGTAGACCGAAGGATAGAATAATCTCATTAATGATATCAATATGTGGTGCTTCCCTCGCAGTGATGCACATATGCCCCAGAATTGTCCGTGTGGCAACTTACAAAAAAAGGTGGCGATGCAGCGTAGCCAAGGCGCAACGTCAGACCATAGAGGTTATGTATATGCCTTGCCACAAATGGAGAGTGTGGTTCTTACCACGCAAATGCAAGGGATTTCTTTAGAACAAGAATCCAACATTGTACCTAATCACGTGCTCTTCTCATGGATGGAAGAAGAAGAAACAGTGTTTGCTAATGATACTTCCATATCCGAAACACCGCAAGTGCAATCTAACTATAACACTAGGTCAAAGAGGAGATTTATCAAAAAATGAGTTGCTCCACAATTAGATAGTTTGCAACCTAAAGGTGTTTCTAATCAAATGCCTGGTACTTCCATTGTGTCACCACAATATCAGCCACAGAAGGAGATTGTCATAACAAGAGCAAAGGAGAAGAAACCTCCAAGTTTTCCACCTTTCAATGTGGTGGAACAATTGAAGAAATCATCTGCTAATGTGTCTCTATGGGAAATTCAAGCTATCCTAGAGTAGAAGACAATATTACAAAAGGCGCTTCAAGCAGAGATCAACACATCGCTGACAATCCAGTTAGCCAATGCAAAGGCTATTAATCAACTATCTCCTGCTAAAGTCCTTACTAACAACACAAAATAATCCCCTGTCAAAGTTAGAGATAAGTTGAAGCCTCAATCCTTCTTCTTAACTCTCATTATAGGGAAGAAGTTATTGCACAATGTTATGATTGATTTTGGTGCTAGCACCATGGTTATGCCTAAACGAATAGTTGAAGCTTTAGGACTCAGCTATGAACCTATGAAAAGGGGAGTAATGCAGCTTAATGGGAACAAAGTTGAAACCATAGGTGTGATCAAGGAACTTCCTTTAACTCTATTTGCTTTCCTTAGTATCATTGTGCCACAAGACACTATGATCATAGATGTTCCTCCCATGCTCAGTCTCTGTTTGTCCCAAAAATTTACTTCAAAGGTGGGTGGATACCTATCCCTGGGTTGGTCACATCTGATTCTCTTAACCAAGCAAGGTGCAAAATGGAAAATAGATTCGAAAGCATTACATTCTAAACATGTAGTTGATGAAACCATGATCAATTTTGAAGTTGCGCATACCTCTATCACCAAGCAAGAAATGTATGGCATTAAATTACTAGAGGAAAAGGCAACCGAAGACTAGAATGATTAGGAGGATGCTCTGTTAAGTGAACAGATGGACAATGACCCTTTCGACAATTACCATGCTATAGGATTGGGAACCTATGTAATCTATGATGAAGACCAAATGCTCCAAAAGGTTGCCAAATAAATCGAAGGTGGTCAAGCACCTGAGCTATGGACATTGTACTTTGATGAGCAAGATGCAAAGTAGGTGCCAAAGCGGGGATATGTTTGATATCCTCACAAAATGAAAATATACTAAGGCCTTTCTGCTTCCAATTCGCTTGTTCGAATAATGAAGCTGAATATGAAGGGTTAGTTTAGGGTTTAAGCCTTACAGAGCGAATGGTAATTAAGCAATTAATGGTGTTCAGAGACATTGAACTAGTGGTCAACCAAGTTCAGGAAATTTCCATGGCAAAGAATGTCCACATGAGATCCTATCGGCATTGAGTTTGGGACTTGGTTGAAGGTTTTGAAGCCTTCAACATTTAGACTATTTCCTGATACCAGAATTGAGATGCAGACCGCATGGCATCAATCAGATTCCATTTTGATCATGTCTTCAACCTAATACATAATAAATTGTGTATGAGTAATAGTCTAACCAGTGGTTTTTTACAATGATCAGAGATGGCAGGTGTTTGAAAGTGATGACAAAATTGCTTCATTTATCCAACAGTGGGGGAATTCACTGATTAGCTCCAACTAAAGATCACAGAGGCTTATGAAGGAAAAATCATGCAGCTCAAATCCAACAAGCTTCTGAAAGGATTGGTTACTCTTGAAAACCTTTTTGATTGTGATGATGCAAGAAATGATAGACGAAAGTTTGTGGCAGACAAAAGTGACTACATAGACCTTCAGGTCTCAGATGGTAGAAACCTTCAAGCCGAGAAAGATTTCCCGTACTATGATAGAAAAGGGCTCATCAATTTCTGTGAGAAATATGAAGGGGTAGTGGCCTAGTCTTATGAGGACCTAAAGGGATACAATCTCGACATCATCCAACACACCATCGAGCTAACAGAGGGTGCAAAACTAGTCTGACAAAAGCAAAGGCCAGTAAACCTTGAAATTGAAGCACTAATGCAACAAGAGCTAACAAAGCTATTCGAGTCATAGATTGTCTTCTCTATCAAGCATAGCACGTGGGTATCAAATCTGGTCCCAGTCCAAAAGAAGAATGGAGATATCTACTTATGTGTGGACTTCTGAGACCTGAACAAAGCATCTCTGAAAGATCACTATCTGATGCCTTCTATGGAGACAATCCTACAAACAGTGTTAGGATTAAAAATGTTTTCCCTACTTGATGGCTTTTAGTGTACAATCAAATTTGAGTTAAAGAGGAAGATTGGCACAAAACCACATTCACCACAAAATGGGGAACATTTTCATATGCTAAAATTCCTTTCAGTTTATCCAATGTAGGGGCAACCTTGCAGTAAACAATGGACATTGCTTTCAGGGAGCTAATAAATAAGATTATCCTAATTTATTTGGATGATCTTACTGTGTTCTCTAAGTCTAAGGAGGATAATTTTGATCACTTAGAAATGGTTTTTTAGAAATGTCAGGATTTTGGGGTTTCCTTGAATCCAAAAAAATGTGTATTTGGAGTGCCGTAAGGCAAGCTGTTAGGACACATCACGGTGTCCAAAGGAGTTTCAATTGACCCTGAATGGGTGAAATCTATCAAAGAAGTTCCCCTTCTGGTTAATAAGAAAGGTGTTCAGTCTTTCCTAGGCAAGGTAAATTTTGTTAGCAAGTTTATTTCTGACTTTGCAAGAATAATTAAGCTGATCACTCTAATACTTAAAAAGGATCAAGCATTCAAGTGGAGAAAGGAAGCCTGGGAAGCCTTTGAAAAAGTAAAGGATGCTATTTCTGCAGCCCCGGTGCTGGTTAATCCAGACTTATCTAAGGATTTTATAATGTATGCATTTAGTAGCAAGTCCAGTATTGCTATTGTCTTAAATCAAAAGGATAATGAAGGGAAAGGAGAACATCTGGTGGCATTCTACTCCCAGACCCTGAAGGAATATGAGATGAATCATAATTTCTTTGTAAGGAAAGCCTTTGCAATAGTGAAGGGACTTAAAAAAATTTGCCATCTAATTTCCTTCAACAAAGTGATTCTCTATGTCACGCATTCCAGTGTGCGTGAATATATCATGGAGGGAGAAATCACAAAAAAAAGAGCTAATTGGATCACCAAGATCCTTGAATATGACATTGAGGTCAAACCCACTAAAACTGTCTGAGGAAGAGGACTGTGTGAATACATGGTGTACGACCAAGAAATACTTGCTGAAGAGAAGCAGTCGGAGCTTGTTCTAATAAATGAGCCAGGATCGGAGGGTTGCTGGCTAATAGATAGAGTGAGGTTTATGCAAACAGGAAATTATCCACCAGGTCTATCCTCCCAAAAGAGAAGATACTATCGATTGCAGAATTGTGGATATGCGCTAGTGGAAGGGGTCCTTTTCAAAAGAATTTCAATGCTCTCCTCCTATGATGTGTTACTACAGAGCAAGCGAGGACAATCCTCGACACATTCCATAATAGTGTTGTGGAAAGATACTTCTCTGCTAAGACCACTACCATCAAAATCATGTGCGTAGGTTACTATTGGCCCATGCTTTTCAATGACTCCCACTCTTTGGTAAAATATTGCAAGGAATGCCAATTCTTCATAGGTAGAAGGAAGAATTATGCAATGCTTCTTAAACCTATAGTGGGGGATGAACTATTTGTACAATGGGGAATGAACTTTATCAACATGATTAATCCCACTTCCAGCGTTGAGCATAAGTGGATTCTGACTGCCACAGATTACTTCACAAGATGGATAAAGGTCATTCTGCTTAAAAACATAACAGATGCAGAGATATTGGATTTCCTCAAAGATTTGGTGACAAGGTTCAGTCATCTGAAGACTAGATCATTTTTTATAATTCGAGAGCTTTCCTAGGCACAAAGGTATGTCACTTTGCACTAACAAATGGCATATTCCTTAAGACATCATCAAATTATTACCCACAGGTAAACATCCTAGTGGAGTCAATGAACAAGAACCTAGTTTGACTCCTTAAAAGAATTGGATCAGAGCACAAGAGAGAATGGCACAAAAACCTCTGAGCGGGGCTTTTGGAAAACCACACAACTCCTAAGCAAGTCCTTAAGACTTTGCCTTATGAGTTAGTGTATGGGAAAGAGGCATTGTTGCCTATATCTATGGAGATTCTAGTGCTTCAACTATTGAAATCCCTCGAGATAGAACAAAATGGCACCATGGAGGTTTGGCTTGTCAAACTATTATAAGTACAAGAAAAAAGGGAGAATTCCCTACTAGCCATCACAAACTACCAGCAAGTGGTCAAGTGATGGTTTGAAAAGAGGGCTTCTGACCAAGGCCTAAAGTGTGGAGACTTAGTTTTGAAATATAATGAAAGGGTTGCTAAGCGAGATCAGCATGGAAGATTTGATAGCCTATGCGAGGGGCCCTTTAAAATCATTCAGTGTAGGGAGCATAATGCTTTCGAGTTAGAAAGAATGGAACAAGAACCCTTGGGAATCCCGGTCAACGGGATTCACCTTACGTTGTTCCATTAAGTGCCAAATTTTATTATTGTATATATGTAAATATGCTTTTATTTTCTTTCCTTTTTGTGTTGGCTGGTATTTTTGAAATTAGTTCGTGTTTCAGTAGAAAGCAAACCGTCATTACAACAAATAGAGCAGAGGAATTGCTTTAAAAAAATATTTAGGAAATATACCCATATGCGAAGGAAATATGTAAATATGCTAATGAAAAAGAACTCATATAATAGATATGCAAAAAGAAGAGAGAGTCGTGGATTTTATAAAGATATATGTTATTATATATATATATATATATATATATATATATATATATATATATATATATATATATATATATATATATATAATTTCATTTTTACATGGTAGAAAAATGGTTGAGAGAGCCATAATTCAAAAACTATATAATTATACGTGCTATTCTTTTCATATATGCTATATCTATGGCATTTTTTAGGCCCATATACAAAAATTGTAAATGGGTGGTGTATTCATAACAAAAGGAAACACAAAGAAGCACGGAGGAATTTCATCCAAGAGCATGGGTAGCAGCAATTGACACATTAATGGCAGCGTCTACCACATCTTCATTAGCAAATACTTCAGTAGCAGATGCAGGATTGTTTGAAGCAACCGCCATTGGCGGAGGGAACACCAAGTTTCTGAAGTAAGTGTACCAATCAATGTTGTAGAATGGCACTACGTTGTAGTTGCAGGGCAAAAAGTGCAAAGCCTGAGTAACCCTCTACTGATGCTCATCGCATGTTTGGAGGCATAATCTACTAAGAAACGATAGCCATACAATGATCGCTTCTTCCTCAATGTAGCATCAAAGGTCACTGGCTGTTGGCAGGCCTACCCCATATGCATCGTGAGTGGCGACCTCACCTAGACCATTCAGGTACTTTTTCAAAAAAAATTCCTTGACCAACTTCAAAATTAGAGGCCTGGGGATACCAATGTCTAACATGGAGGCGCCAAAGTGTGAGTAGATATGGATGTTTACGTGGTATTTTTCCTCATACTCTATGTAGTCCCTACCCAGGACCCATTTTATGGCAACCAAAACCAGGGAGTGTTTATTTTTGGTCATTCTCTTCAAGCACCTAGTGGAAATCTCTTCCAAAAAATTTGTCTGTGACTTGTAAGAAACTAGCCTAATAGGAGTTTCCATGACACTGACACAATGCTGCTACCTTCTAACTACTCCTGAAACTTGCCTACCACCTAGCCTATGGGAAAAATTGCTTACTAAAGCTAAATACTACGCCAATGACCTATTGCTAAAATTTTCTCAAATGTTAAGTGTAATTTCCTCACTACTTAGTGGTCTATTTAGAGAAAAAATGAGGAAAGGAATGTTGATTCACCTCTCAAGAAAACATGATGATAACCAAGTCCTAATTTGAAAGGCTTGTCTGTGTTTGCTCACATTTCTTGGCCAGTTGTAACTGTAAAAGTATGACTCAATGCGTGCTAAGTTAATAAGAGATAATTAATTAGCTTTAAAATGGTGGCGTTCATCGACAGTAAGCTGCACAATTTGTAGGCTACTGTGTCACCTCACAGACACTTCCCAGAGCCCAAGGAAGGATTCATGTATTTTCAGGCAGTGGTTTTTTTCTTTGGCTTAATCATTCCGTCTAGGATATTAATTGCCAGCACATAATAACATGAGGTTAGAAGGGAAATTGTTGGCTCAAGTCTCAAGGAAATCACAACATATCACATGGTTTCCAAATACAATAATGAGTTCTTGCCACCTCGAAATGGCAAGTAATTCATTTTTACACAAGCCAAGGAATTAATGGTACATGCTGAATTAAATGCAAAAAGCTTACTGTCCTTTACCACCTTGAGAAAAGATAGAAAAAATATTGCATGAAAAAGATTTTAATGCTTAATGTCTTTTGAAATACGCCAAGTCAAGTGAAAAGAATTTTTCAACATATCCAGAGCTGAGTAAAGATTATGAAGAGCTCAAAACCTGTAGAAGCTTCATTTGAAGAAAAATGTCAAAAAGTTCATCACATCAAATTCAGGAGGAGATTAGCCAAGATTTTCTTAATGCTATAAGGTCATCAAAATATGTGTATATCTATGAAGATTTATCATATGCTATGCCTAGTATACCAAGCCAGCTGAAGAGGGAAAATACGATACAACTGGATAGGCCCAAAGATTGCAGAAACAAGAAAAGGGTTGAGGAGAAATGGGATAATATTTATGACCCATGACTTGCAAAAAACCCTAAGTCCTTAAGAGAAGCAGCCTATGCAAGGATGAGGTCACCAAAGGGAGACACATTGACAACAAGAAATATTTGGTACAATCATCTTCCATAATACATGGTTCCGCTAGTACATTATTGCTCAGAGATAGTTGATGTCACCATTCAGCATTATAACCCTAGCACCCACTACATAGAGGGTCGAGCCTTACATGTTCACATCAGCCCACAGGCTATTTGGCATATGCTATGTATCCCAAAACCAAGTAAAAGAAGGGAGAAAATTGAATCCTTCTTTCTTGCTAAAGAAGAAAAAATGTGGAAGGCAATGAAAAAGAGCTCAGATTTCCTAATGGAGGAAATTGGTCGAAAGGGAATCCCAGGTGCTAGGCTACCAAGTATCGCATTGCCGCGTGGTTCATTTCATGATGACATGTAGGATGCCTTGTCAATGCTAGCTTTTTTGTGTGGTTGGGACTCCGATGAGATGGTGGAAACCTTTCAACTAGGGTCGGCTTTCCAATTCCACAAACAACATGATACCTTTTGATATGATTTAGCTGATTTCCTGGTGGAGGAGATGATACGACAAATAGAAAATTACCTGGTGGAGGGAAAATTTAGATTTCTCTCCTTCCTAGTTCACATGTTCTGATATCAAAACCCTAATTTCTTCGGCATATATTTTGAATTGTCGATATTTGATGAGAAGAAGAGGAAGCCAATATCCACATGGACACTCTTTCTTTCCATGACATATGATTCCTATGCATTTTTGGATTATTTTATAACTCCGGTCTTGCAAGATTTACAAGGAGCGGGTGACATAGTCCGACTCAACATAATTTAGACCAGATATATGTAGAGTTTCACTTTTGCTTGTGACTTGTTCTTCGGAGTGGATTTCACCATTCTCCGGATGCGGGGCTTCATCAGTCAACCTTTCCTACTCCCGACTTGCATCACCAATAGGGTGCTCACATTTCAAATGTATCGGTAGGTACGCATCATTGATTTTACCTTCTACAATAGCCCAAGTGTCAAGAAGAAGGGATTCTTCACTTGTCTAAAGAATTTCAAAACGGTGACCCTAATAAAGAAGCAATTAGATCAGCTCTTGCAGGATAAACTCACTCATTTAGTGTGAGTTTTACTATGTGATAAATGGGATTACAACCCTTTCAATGACCTGCTAGAGCCACACATGAAGGTTACTCATGTTCCTTGTCCCTACTGGGAAAAGATGCGCAACCTGTGAGTAGACAAGGATGAAAATTTTGTTGAACTAGCACATGTTCCGACACAAGATAATAGAGAGCCATGGCATAAGTTTTACTTTTTTCTAGCGGTGGTTAAGGATAGTGTCTAGATAAACCACACCATGTACAACCAGTTGTAGAAGAATGAGGAATGGACTGATGAGAAGATTGAAGCTTTCTAGAAATATCACCAAGAAACAAGGAAATTGGGCGCCCCTTATGAAAGCTTAAAAGGGGACAAAGAATTTGAAAAATGGTGAGATGAAGATCATCCCATCCCTGACTCTAGCACCAATAAAGGTGATGACCCAGAAGGTGAATCTGAAGAACAAGAAGAAGAAGAAGTGACAACTTCTACATCCTCTTCACCACAAGATAAAAGCTCTAGATAGCCCATCTCTATAGCCACCAATGTGCGATTTAATGTATCAAGTTCTTCACATACTCTCACTTGGGTCGCTAAGGCAGCTAGAGTACTACATCAACCATCAACAATGACTGTTGAGGCTAGGGAAACCATTCCCGCAAAGCGGTAGCATATAGAGACCACTATTAGAGAGAGTTCACAAAAACCCGCCAGAGGACAAGTGCTTGCAGCTAGCCAGAAGCCTGAATACAAGGAAGAGTTGCTAACGATTCTAAAGCCACCATCGACTAGTCAATAGGTAAATTTCACTCCTTCTCTTACTTCTCAAACCTTGGTATCATCTACTGTCTCCGCGACAATCCTTTCCATGAGTACTGGCCCTCCATTTCTCAGTTTTGATCCAAAGCACGTTGGAGGTTTCACCCAGTTCTCATAGGTCACTCCACCCATCTTTAACACTCCATGAAACCTTATGCCATTTTTCACCGCTTAGGCCCTCCTTGTCTCACTTTCTGAAAGCATACCCGTTGTTGGCACCCCTCTGTCTACCATTGTTGCAAATCCTCCTCTACCCCCATAGCAGGCCAGATCTATAATGACAACTCCTTCATCATTCCAACCCATGAGTTCCCCCACCAGTTCACCAATTGAGCCATGGCAAGTAGCAAACCCTTCTAGTGGTTCTCAAAAGTTTTGGAATCTGGCCCCCTTCTCCGTGCAAACTATCACTCTCTAGAAAAAGAAAATGCCTAGGCTTATCAAAAATTACCTATCCATATGCCCTCCCTTTCAGTGCTCCTTTTGCAGGTAGGCTAGTCTCGTCACCGACTCAATTCATGATGCAGATTGTGGAAAATAAGCACACAGAAATAGAGTGCAAAAGTGCAACACAAAGGATGATAGTGTTTTTGTTGAGCCGAAAATGCAAACTCTATATGATGAGACCCAACAAGAGCTAAAGTTTGCAACCATGTACCCAAGGGTAACCAAGCCATAGGGGGAGATACATCTGGAGGAATATGAAATATATGTGGTAGGGCTTGACATGAAGGTGGCCTGACCCCAAGATAAGGTTAAGATTATCGAGGAAACACAATGGGTGGTCACCTCTGACTTCCTGAAAACTGGTCGCCAATTAAAGAAAAAATATGAGCAGCTTAAATCAGTAAAGAAAAGGCTAGCTTTTTGGAGAAAAAGGAGAAATTCCTAGAAGCAGATGTTGCACGTTTGACAGAAAGGGCACTAACAGCTGAGAGTGAAAGGAATGGACCCTAGGGCGAGCTTGCAAGGGTTTAGACTACTAACCCTACTATGGTTAGTGAGTTGTGTGCTAAGCATCTGGAGGTGGATCAGAATTTGCAGCTAAGGAACAATGAGCTAGAGCGTCTTTGCATTGAATATAATCAAGGGATGGCACAAAAGAATGAGGCTTTAGAGAATCAACAAGCTCAATATGAGCAAAAGTTACAAGAAAAAGAGGTTGAATTTAAAGGCCTGAAGACTCAATTAGAACAAGAACTTCAAGAGACAAAGTCCTCTCTTGACATGCATTTAGCAAACCACTCCTAAGCAAGGAAAACTGGAATAAAGAAATGAGTAGCTCTGTGGAGAAATTGGCATCCAAGAAAAGGAAAAGGGCATAGTTGACTGAGGCCATTAACTCAAGGGACCTAGAGATTGCTTCTCTTAAAAGCTCCCTCCTATGCTCCCCTGTGCAGCCGGATATTATTCCATTGGTTAGGCAGTTGTACATTTCTCATTGGGAAAAGATTAAATTTTTTTACCTAGCACTGCAGGCCACCCTCTGATTCATCACCAAAGCATCAAGGCTAAGCTAGGAGGCTAATGATACAATCAAGCAATTCCCACAGTTTATCTTGGAAAAGGTTTTGGAAGCAAAATATCTGCTCATCGAGCTATATTCAGTCTCTGATGAAGACCTTGCCAAGGTAGGAATTGAAGATTGGGATGCTACTGCCTAAATGAAAAACAAGTTTATCCATTGCCACTCTACCTTCCAGCACACCAAAGTGGTCGCAGCTACTTTGAACAAGACAATGGAAAACATACAGAAAAGTTTCTCCAAGTTAAATGAGATGGGTCTATTGTCCCCATTCCTTGAGGAAGCCTCCATCGCTATAGTTGAACATATTGCAGAAAGAATAGAAGAGAAGGAGAGTAATCTAGATGCTTTCAAATATTTCAGTCATCCACCCATCGCAGCGGACATTAAAGGAGTCATTCATCTACTTGTGCAACTACTGTTCCATTTTGAAGCACGGGTCGGCTTACCTAATGTGCTGCCTCATAAGGAAATGATTAACCTAGGCGGAGCATAGGAGAATTTGCGTAACATAGTAAGGCCATCCAAGGATGAATGGTTTCCTCTATAGGTGGCTCTTTCCAAACTCTGACTCCGTCACTTGGTGAATGGTGCTCTGGTCCGTAAACTGAAGAATTTTTGGGTTCTCCATTCCTCAAGCAAAACACCCCTGGTAGTCACCAAAAGTTGTGAATAAATATTCAATAAGCTCCCTTTAGGTATATCTTTACTCTAAGCACCGGTCCATGCATCACAAGGTTGCCTCCTCAGCCTTTTTGTCAAAATCTATAGCTCTCTCCACATGTCTGCTCTACGCTCCCTGGAGGTTTCCTTTCCTTCGCATTTTTGAAATCCCCGTTATGCTTCCACGTGTCATAGCTACGAGCCTTTTTTATCAATCCTTTTTGTTTCCTCATCAGGCCCCGCTTAGGCACCACATAGCTCTCATTCCCAAATAAGTTTGGTAGGCCCCATAGTTAGCATCAGTGATGCACTTTTTCTATGTGTCTACTACATGTGCAATCTTTCAGCGAAAGGATGAAATAATGACTGTGGGCAGCGAGATGTTGCCACACGTCTCTTTTGCACCCAACCAATGATCACTTTCCTCCACCTTTAGATTGAGCTCTGCCCACTCAACACATGTCACCTTGGCACAAGTCTTCAATGGTGAAAATTAAAGGTACACACGGGCATTGCTATGCTACCATGTATCTCTTCGGTGGGTCTCGTATTTGGGCGATGAATCAAGCAATCCAAATGTTGCGACTGGCCATCATGTGTCATAATTACTTCAAGGGATGATGAAATTTGTCTGTTTAAACTTGTCAGGACCACCACCATCATTTGTAGGGGATGCACCTGAGCCTGGGATGACTAGATGCTTGGTTTTGAACCTTTTCTTTTGCAATGGCTTGGGGAATATACTTATTTTTGCATCATTTCCAGAGATCGGGAAATCTTTTCTATTACGCCTCTACAGGCAGTGGGAGTTTTCTGCTATATATACTTCTCTCTGTTTTGAGAGAAGGGTCTGGATTTTGGAAAGAACATTGATTTTAGGAAAAGACACCCAGCCTTTATTACTATTTTATTTTATTTCAAAAGACTTGTAGACTGTGCCAATTGTTCAGCCTTTCTATTTTTTCATGTTATTTGATTAAACTTTAAACTGTGCTATTGTCTTGATATTTCATTTAAGAACTTTTATATATATTGAATGCAAGTTTGTTAATCTAGATCATGTCTAATGACTCTTCTTGGCAGCATGAATGTATGCAATGTTATTTAATGTTAATGAATGGATTATCTATACTTTAATCTTTAGTTTCTACCTTTTAGGAACACTACAAATACCAATTGGGCCCTTAGATCTATGATTTATCATTCCTATCATTAAGTTTTGGTGCATCACCTTAGATTAGAATTTATTTTATTATATTTGTTTCCTCTTCCCTTTCCAAAAACCCATTATAGAAGAAGTTGGCTTCTCTAAAAACCCGTAGGTCACTCAATTTAGCACAATAAATCCCCCATAAACTGAGTTTCCCATATGACATTGTTACCTTGTCAAATTTTTGCATCAACAATGATATTTAATATTTAATATTGTATTCCATGGTATTGAATTTACTATCTGATTCTGCATCATTTTTAAAGAACAACACTTATCATACTACTTATAAATTCCTATTGCATTTCCATTCACACAATCTTTGATAAATAACTGGAAGGAATATTAATCCATTCCTTGAACATGAGCTAACAGTTTAACATCCATAACTTATAAGCTAACAAAAGCTAACGGCTCAACATAAATAACTTATAAAGGAATCCACACAACTTAAACAATAAAAGTTTAAACTACCAAATCACCTAAATTTCATACCAATTCTATACTTATTTTACAAGGTGGAAGCTACCTTTTATGACATGCAATGAATAGAAATTCAGGTTGCTTTTAACCAAAAAGCAAAGAAAGGTGTAGTTTTAAACTATAAATCTTTGAAAGTCATGCCAATATCAAACTATAAACTAAAGAACCAAGACTTGAATCACTTCAGAACTAATAAATTTCTTTAACCAAACTCAACCATTGCCATAAGCATTCATTCAAATGTAAACATCCCATAGCAATGCAATCTATTAAACATCTAAAAACCCAACATAGATAATCATTGGAAAGATATTCAAAATAAACATAATAAATCCATACACCACAACACAAAGATTAAATGTTTGCATGAACTTCACCATATGAGTTTCTATATTGAAAGATAACTATAAAACAAACTTGAAAGCATAAAATAGTTTTTTCTCTAATGAGGAATATCAATTTTTTTCCCAAAAGATCCTAACTACATAGACCAAACCCATATTTAAAGCATAAACCAATTGTCCATGGTAACAGTTTCTTTAAGACAACCGCACCCAAAAATTAAAATAGTTTTCAACTTAAAAGAACTAAAATTAAAGAAAGTATCATGAAATGCTACAAATAACTATGCATCACTTTTCCATGTCATCTTCTTCATCTTCCAAGAACTTCAACCACTTCATGTTCCAACACCTTTTCTTGTTCCCTCATCCTTGGCCTATAATCTTGATATCTGGTGACAATTGCAAATATTTCCTTGCTCCCTGGCTTTGTAGTAATATGTAACCTAGTTCTCCATTTTCCCAAAGTAATTTCAAACTCAACCAACATCTCATATCTTTTCTCTTCTGCAGATTTATAAGACTTTAGGTGGATCTACATGCCATTGAGTTTCAAGAATGACTCCCATGTCACTGTAGCAAGATCAACTATTTCTTTATTGAATATCTCTCTAAACTTTAGAGATATCTCTTTTATATCTAGAATCCTTTCATCAAACTCATCAGTAATTTCCACTCCCAGAATATGACAATCTTCTTTAATTCCCCCCAACATTTCAAAATATTGATCAAGTGTTTTATTAATTTCCTTCACCAGATTATCATATATATTCAATTTCCATTCCAATGAATCAAACTAGGAAGGGTCTAGCTCCTTAGGATTATTCACAATTTTCTCACTAATTAATATCTTTCGATCCATAGACATCAATTCTTTCATATCCTGAGAGAGTACATAGAGACTAGTTTCATCTTTTCTGACTTGTTGAAGTTTTGTTACTAACTCCTTCCTCTTGTTAATAACTCAAGTGTAAAAGAGCACAGATTTATTTAGAAAGAAGATAGCCTCTTGAGATATTTTATTGATCCCCTCACAAGCAACTCTGGAATGAATCAAATTCTTTTTAATTTTCTATATGGTGAGCACATCGATGCCCTCTACCTGAGAACTTGAGGCTTCATTAGATGTAGGAGGAGTGGCCATGAAATAAATAAAGTTACCCAATGTGAGGACTTCAGATTGCAGTTTTATATTTTCTTTCCTCTATTCTTTCACTCTTTTAATCAAGACATTAACTAAATAATTGGCATGGTACACATCACCTTCCAATGTTGGATGCCCCATATCAGCATGTGTGACTTTGTAGTCCACCTTCGTTATTTCATCTTCATTTAAATCCTTCATAGGCTCAAAAATTTCTAACATTTGATTTCCAAAAGTAGCACCAGTCACCATCCTTGACATCCTCCTAGATTTCTTAGGTTTTGAAGAGATTTGAAGTAACTTTACAACTGTATCCACTCTAGTTGTCATTGTAGGAATATGCTTTCTCTTCTTCTCCACAACTTTTTTCAGCCATCCTGAGGAGGCTACTACCAAACTAGAATCTTCATTTCCACTAATAGTTTCTTTAGGAACATTAGGAGTGATAGGTGGATTGTTAGCCAGAGGTGAAGAAGAGGGAAATTCAGATGGAGGAGGAAAGATATTATCTTCAGTGATTTATTGAAAGATAGCTTCAGAATTTTTAGGCACAAGTTTTACTTGATTGGTCTTCTTCTTACAGGTAGGAGAAAGCACACTATCTTGTTCACAGATGCTCTTCAACTTGACTATTTCTTTTGGCCTATTACCATCACCTCCTGACTGATAATTTGCACTAGAGGACCTAACAGAGAGTTTCCCCATTGATACACTTGCACCAAATGCTTGCGTAGACCCCTGTTCATTCTTTTGTGATGACTTAGGCTCTTGAACAAGACCAACAACTTTTTACCATTTCCCATCCAACCAATCCTAGGTTCTTTTAAGCACTGGGGCAGCACACACCCTCATATCTAAAATTTCACTTTATCTTTGGAATCAACTCTAGGGTGAGATTTATTAGGAAAATTTTAATATCTAAGATCTATGATTGTTGAATCCTCAGCTAAATTTTCAGGAATTTGAAATGATAGGCCGAGAGCCTGTATCTGGTTTAGTGTTAGCCTCATATAATCTCTTCTCAAAACTTCATTCTCATCAACACAATCTTCCCAGAAATATTTGACTGATGGGTGATGTCGATATAAGCTCCCTCCATAGAGATTCTACTTCACAAAACCCGTAGTGTAAAAATTAGCTCTCATAGACAGATACCGAAGGTTATATTCCTTGATAACTCCTTCAACTCCCTTGGCCGCCTAGTTTTTTCTGCACATAAAAGAAGGGGTCTTCAATGGGAAGACATACCCTCATTTCCCCATGCTCATATACTTAATATTAACCATGGGCATTTGTAAAACAACTTCTAGAAATATCAATAAATCTTCAGGATATCGATGTAATTTCAAGGGGGCTTTCTCAAAACCCCCTATTCTCAAATAGGAAAACTTATCAACTTGGATATAAAAACTCCCAAAATTTGATACAAGAGAAATTGATTCAAGGGAAAGGAATATTTCTATATTTCTGTCTAGATTCTTCATGGCTTCCATTAAAAATGCCTCATGAACACTATAAAAATGACCGATTCCAAATTGTTTAGCAAACTGAGGAAAGAATTTATACATAGGAATATCAGAAGCTAGGGTTCCTTGCAGCTCCAACCCAAGCCAAAAGGACCTTTGACTAGCTACAATGTACGTCAGGCAAGAACACATACAAAAAGTAGTTGTCTTATGAAAATTAATTAATTGCTCATTCAAATGGAAGCAAATAACTTCAACCCAGTCAATGAAAATTTTCTCATCATAGATTATCAAGATAAACTGACACATCTAATCTTCAAATAACTCAACTTGTGCATTCCCAAAAATGTGGTGCAATAAAGCAATATCATCTGCAATTTCTTCCTTAAAATGACCTCTTTTGAGTTTAGTCGGCAGTTGTGACTTACCTTTCCTTTCAGACTTCAACTAGGTTTTGGCCATGGATTTCTTACACCAGTCTTTATTTGCTTTGAAAAATTCACCTGCCAGTATGAAAAAAATGTCTTCTATAGGTTCCCTTTCTGGAATCCTCAGTGAACGGGAAATAGCTTTAGGAGAAATTTTTGTAATTATAGTCTCGTCTATGGCTTTAATTTCCTATGTCTTCGGAATGTACCTTCTTCCACATGCACTTATCAGGTCTACACTCAACACAAATTCTAGAAACCCTCCAACATGAGCTATCTTTCTTTTTAACAGTTTAATATCTAGCTCAAAATTCTTGTCACTCTCCATGCATGCCAAAAACTCTTCTTACTTAAAACTTTTGATCTTTGTATCCCTTATGCCGAGCCAACGATTTCCAATTCCAAACTGCATGAACTCCCAACACATAAAGAAACGCACAAACACCTGGAACAATAGATTGCAGAAGAAGGAAATGCAACTAAAAAACTTAGTAAAAGTTTCACCACCTCAACTTATGTCATCAACAAGACGTTTATTTAATTCCAGACCAGTCATTTTCAATTCCACTCCACATGCACACAAATTCATAGAGATAAAATGTTTGCACTTGAGAAGTATTGGCCTTAGAAAAGAACGAGAATTTAGGCTAAATATATGAGTAAAAAATTTCCACCCACTTATGGCATCATTGTTTATAGGACGTGCATTAAATGCAACATTCAATTTCATTCCTCAAAAAGATAGCCTTTAAACTTGCATACTTTTCAAAATTCCTAAAAATACAACTCAAGGTTAGTCTGTACATAGCATTCAGTGAGATGTAAGATGAAAAGGCCTTTAAAAGGCAAGATAAGTCTATAATGCCATGTGGTCGCTGAAACTTGGAGCCTTAGAACCAAAGTATGAAGTTTCAAAGTTTTAGAAACCTCTAACCCACCAACTACAAAGATGACCAAGAAAGACTTGCAACTCAGTTAGTCAACAAAGTGAACCAAGTCGGGGAATTGAGAAGTTATGAAAATTTAGAACTTTGTGACAAGGTTATAAAACTCTGAGGACTAGAGACTAAGGTTAGGAAAAACACCAAAACTGTGACTTTGAGTGATAGTAACCACAACAATGAAACTAACCAAAAATCTATCATTCCAATTCCAATAATAGATAATCCATTAGCAAACTATGAGCTATAAATGCAAAATAAATCCACACACCATAACTCAAAGGTTATGTATGCATGAAATTCACCATTATCTTTCTATAATGAAATAACTCTCTCATCCTCCACCAACTACAAATATGACCAACAAAGACTTACAACTCAATTACTCAACAAAGTGAACCAAATCAGGGAATCGAGAAGTTATGAAAATTTAGAACTACACGACAAGGTTATAAAACTCTGAGGACTAGCGACTAAGGTTAGGAAAACCACCAAAACCATGACTTTTATGATAGTAACCACAACAATGAAACTAACCAAAAATCTATCATTCTAATTCCAATAATAGATAATCCACTAGCAAACTACTTAGAAAAAGGAGAATAAATCCACACACCACAACTGAAAGGTTACGTATGCATGAACTTCACCATTTTCTTTCTATATTAAAATAACTCTCTCATCCTCCACCTACTACAAAGATGACCAAAAAAGACTTGCAAATTAGTACTCAACAAAGTGAACCAAGTCCGGGAATTGGGAAGTTATGAAAATTTAGAAATTCACGACAAGGTTATAAAACTCAAAGGACTAGCGACTAATCTTGTTTTGATCCCTTATTTTGAGTCTATCATCTCTCCAAATATAACATTTTACATGAATTATTAATGAAATTTGATCAATGATCTTTCATTAATCTTCTTTATCATTATGCATTGATGTATGTTTTAATTCTAGCTCTGGTTTAATGAACCAGTTAAAGTACCTTGATTAAAGCATGAATTCAATAAATTTTTAGTGGATCTGATAAGTAGTCATGGAGATTGAGTATTGATGTGTGAATTGTAATGCAATTTCACTAATATTATGGATGTCTGGAATTAAAATTACCTTATAGTTCATATTTTAATTGTATTAAAAGTAAAACTTGAACATGTACTCATTGATTCATCACTCAACTCAATGCTTAATAACATATTAACAATAGTATTAGTATCATATACAACAATGAACATTAGCAATCGTTTAAAGTGTATCTAGTAGTTGAAACCACTGCCACACTTTTTCTTCAAATGATATAATAAATAATACAAATAATTGAACATCAACACATTACTGAAGTATGAATTTGAGCTTTTTTATTGATTATCACACGAAGGAATACATAGAGGCATTGGAAATGCAAAATGTTTCTCAAAGACAACTCTACACAAAGCCGAGTTGGAACTTGGAAACTCATATTATCAAAAATCAGATCACTATATCACCTTTTCTAGCAACTTCCACTCTTTAGGTGGTGGAATTGTCATTTTTTCTAACTGATGTTGTTTGACTTGAATATTTGTTAAAAATTCATGATTCAAATTGGAACCTATCTTGGATTCTTCAGTCAATTTTGCATCTGGGATTAGCAATGGTTTGATGGAAACCAAATAGTTCACCACATCTGGTTTCTCAAGAAACTGGTCCAAATCAATCTTCCTTGCATCCTCCATCTTCTTTCTAAAATCATTATTTCCAATGAATCACTCATTTATGTCAAAAGCCTCTAGTAAACCAAGCTCTATGAAGTTCCTTACCATTTCATCCAAGTTCTTCATCTTTATTACAACTAAATGAAAATATTCTTTTGTTTTATGCATTCTCAAACACTTTTCAATCATAGATGACAATGTCATTGATGTAGCAAGCTGATTAGTAATCCCTTTTGATTTCAAAACATTGTCACTGGCTTTGTAGATTGTTTGTTGAATTTGATTTGTTGATTTATTAAATTCCAACACATTTTTGTTGTCCATTAAATATTGTGTAGCCTCGTTGTTTCTTTTGTTTCATATGCCTCGTTGTTTCTCTAAAAAATGCAAATAACTTATTTTGACAAGACTTAATTTCATTTTTTGCTTCCATCAACTCTTCCTCCAATCTTTCATTTCTTTCTCTCTCCTCCAATTTTTTGTTCCCACTGTGCATTTCCATTCACAATGCTTAGTCTTAATTTTTCTGAAGAGGATTTTTCCTCATCATATTTCTTGTTGCTCTCATATTTCCTCTGCTTCAGTTCATTTATTGCAGTCTCATTCTGCTTATCCTCTTTGCTTATTGAAGTAGAGGAAGATTTTTTTATTCTTTTTTATAATGCATTGCTCTTGTTATCTGTTGCTTTCCTATTTTCTTTCTCATTTGCTAGGTATGCCTATAACTTTTCAATTTGAGTCTACAACCTTTTTTTCTCTCTATCTTGCTTTAGAAATGATCTGTACACCAATTCATTTTTCCTCTTTGATACATTAATTTTGTCAGTATTTCTGAGTCCAGAAAAATCCAATTGAATATTGTTCACCTGGAATTCAAATGGAGCCATATGATTTGCTTGTTTATTTTTAACTATGGGAACAAGAATTGTGTACTTCATGATTTCTTTATTTGTGTCAAATTTGGGTAATACCATGGTTGTTGCAGGCTTAGATACACTCTCCATCAATTGCTTCTTTTTATTTTTTATTCATGTATGATTTCTTTTTAATTTCTTCAATGTAATCAAAACCTAGGGGCGTAGGAACAATGTAATGCTTGAATGGTGAAGGAATAGGAGTACTTAAAGTTGCTAAGGATGTTGTAGCTAGAATAATTGGAAATGGGGGAGTGCCTATAAATAACTCCTTTGTGGTGGATCCACTGGTAGTGTGACTTGGACCTGTGAAAATCCTTTTTCCTCTTTTGTATACCTTGATCATATGGTGTTTTTGTGGTATATTGTGTTGTTGTCCTCTTGTGTGTAATTTTCTATTGTAGCACATGTTGACCACTACTAGTACTACTACCCATACCATCACCACAAGAGGTAGTTCTTATTGCACTAAGCTCTCCACCATGGGTATGTCCTAGTTGTGATTGTGTCTAACCATGAGGATGAGGATTTGAAGCTCTAACAAATTGACTTGTATGCACTAGGTCTACTTTTTCAACTACAACTCCAAGTCTAGATTTATCAACTAGTTTTCTATGCTCTACATCTATTACCATCCAAGGGCCTTGTCTTTGGGACCCCAAAGGACCACCTTCATAACCCATTTTTTTAGCTATGGTTGCTCATGTAGTATATGCTTTTTTTGTGGCCTCACTTAAACCAAGTTTGAAATTGACATGGCTTTCTTCTTCCCTATCATCATTAGATTCATCATCACTTTCTTTATCTTCTTTTTTATCTGAATGCTCTATATTCTAGAATTTTCTAAACTCACGATCTTCTTTGTTATATCCATACTCTGCAAGAGCTCTTGGATCACCTAGCTCCTTCCTCATAAACAAAAAGGAAGTAATTTTTTATCATGACCAATTTTTTCTATAACTTCCTTCTCTAGAGAATCTAGCATTTTTACTCTACTAGATGGTTGATGAAATTTTCATAAAAAATGTTGTACCTCCTAGTTGTTGTTCGATGCAATGCCATAATTTCTGCTAACAATTGTTCAAAAGAAATATCATTCTTAATAGCACTTTTCTCCATTGCTATTTTGACCTCATCCCAAGAATCCTTGTTTTTCAAGTTTTCAAGCAAGGGTTTACTTTGATGTTGAATTCTACTTGCAACATTCTTATTGAGAACAATCATTGATTTAATGGTGTCACATGGATCATACTACTAGTAACAGATAGAATCAAAATTAAAAAAAATCAAAAGATTATGTGCCACACTAAATGATTTTCTTTCAAATGTGATCACTCTTGGTGGAACCTCCTTTAATCATTAAAAAATATTTATGCATGGATTCTAAAATGTTCCCAATAAAATTATATTCAACATGTGGAACACCATAATGGACCTATTATATACCATTTCAAGGAGGCTTACACCTACTTCCAAATTGCTATCTAGCATTGAAATAGTATCCTGAACCCATGGTTTAAAAATATCCAAATCATAAGGAGTCTTATTAACATCTTTCAATTTTTTTCTATCCTAAACTATTATATTTAAGAAATATTTGTTCTCAATTTCATTCACTACTTCATAATCACTAGCAAGCTTTTCTAGGTCAATTTGGACATTTCTAAATTCTTCGATTGTAAACCCTAACACTTTTTAAAGTTCTTTTGCATTATTATATAACAATTCTTCTTTGCTATCTTTATTAACAATTTCTCTTTTGTTATCATCATAATTTTGGGCATAGACCATGATAAATTCTAGGGAAGGGAAAACCTCATGTAACATCATGCGCCCTAATCCAGTTACCCACGGTGCACTGATACTATTAACTTGCATTTGCTTTGTAGCCTTATTCTGAGATGAAAATATAAGTTCTAAGGTATGCCTACCATAGGTTTTAGGATCATAAAAATCATGGTATTCATTAGTGAACCTGGGGTTTTAAGCTGAACCATCAATCTTATGGATGTTCTATGGACTTCTCTTGCACTCTTAGGATATTTAACCTAAAAATAGAGAGATAAAACACTAAAATTGAGGTGGTTCACACAAATAAAGGGATGTATGATGGAATTATGACTAAATTCAATGATATAAATGCAACTAAGTGATGAAATTGATTGATTATGAATGCAAAACGAATGAAATATGCAATGTTTGAAAACAGAGTGACATTTGCAAAAAACTTAAAAGGATGATAAAAAATGCAAATCAAACTGAAAAGAAAGATGTAATTCAGAAAGTGTGCACCTGTAACACTAATGAAGACTGGAAAGCACTTTAGAAATCTAGAAAATCTAAATTTTAGGTTGACTGAGACTCATTCGCCAGCTTGGGAAAATTAGCCTCAGGTCAAGGTTTTCCACCTAGAAACTAGTTTCTACTTACTAGGCACTGGAATCTGTAGTTAATTATTCTATCCACCTCATGAGGGACTCATTTTCCATCCATTGAAAATCAGTCCACTTTCATTTTTTTGCAAACTCAGATCTCAGATCTACATCTTCTCACCTGTACAACACTTCTTGATGGGAATCCAGATCAGGATCTCAAAAAATACCTACAAAATAGCTTAAAATTTGTTGTCTAATGAGGGGGTTTTCCTTGGTCAAACCCCTAATTGGGTAATCAAACCTTGAATGGATAAAAATCTACATAAAACCCTAGCCTTAAGTGTGTTAAAGACTAGGAAAATATGAAGTATGACAAAACCATATTCTATTGTGTTAGAATAAGATGTGTAAATGTGATTTGAATGATGGGTAATTGCACCAAGATGGTTCCAAAAAAGGGGGCTTAAGTGGCCACTTTTTTTCTGAAATGAGGAAATACTGACCTTGGACGTGAAATTAAGGATAGTTACACTCAAAATTTTGAGATGGAATAAAAAGAAGGATCGAAGTGCTTCGAGTCTACTTTCTAACTACAAATTTATTTTTCAAATGGTTGAGATTAAGGGGTTCAAATGAGGTACGTATACAAATTGGTGTTGTTTTTGTCAAAAAAACATAATATAGCAACTCTTGTACGACCCTCATATGGTGAACTTTTTTTAGTATTTTTAAAATTGCTACGATCAGAAGTTAGCTAATAGTATTTAGTTGTTGCACAATTTTTCTGATAATTTTTTAATGAATATTTTATTTTTACTAATTTATGAAGTGGACACATCTTGAAAAATAAAATTTTGGCCTTGCTACCCCTACAAGTTTTGGAAACTACTCGAATTTTTTTGAATTTTTTTTAAATTGTAGAATGGAGTCTATTTTCTAAAAATGTAATTTATTTGAAATTTTGGTGAATGGTTAATTTATAACCAAAAAAACACCAAACACTA
>VDFB02281492.1:572615533-572781431 GCA_007258455.2 Sequoia sempervirens | reverse complement strand
TCATGATCAGCCACTAGTCTCGGACCCTAATAATGTTGGTAGCATAGATGAGCACGAGGAGTGGTGGTTAGTGACATGAAAATATCCTATGTTTCCCATGGATGTCCCTATAGGTGATGCAGGACTAGCACCAGATGAGGGAGATGAGCTAGAGGATAGGGCCGACGATGTATGATACAGGCTGACAGACATATTTATTGATGTTATTGATGATGAGTATGATTTAGAGGTCAATCCTAACAATGAGTACTAGGATGGAGGAGAGGAGGATGATGATAATTATGATGAGTATGAGGAGGAGCCACCCATCAGTGAGGGTGATGAGGTAGCGACTAAAGATTTGCATGAGCGAGGAGAGTTCTCACATACTTGTGTGACCAGATCATGTGCAGTAGCTACAATAGACATCGAGACTCATGGTCAGAGAGAGGCTAGCATGTCCTCCATGCCCCCCAGTGAGGATGAGGTTGATATCCCTCATCCAACTAGAGATATAGGTGATGATATTTAATTTTACACATGTACTTTAGTTTTGATGGTTTTATATAGATATATTATGATGATGTTTATTCATTGTGTATTGTTTCTACCTTGCAAGAGCGATGAGAGACTGGTGAGAGTTCTATCATCAGGTTGTCGTTGAGATAGTGACTACATACATTGATGAGGAGGAGATAGACCCTGATTACATTCCCCCACCAAACATGGAGGAGGAGCTAGAGTCACTTAGACCTTTCACAAGGTTGTGGACAGCCTATGAGAGTATGAGGAAATGACTTCGTTGAGTTGAGAGCATAGGAAAATCATCCTAGACTCTAGTAGAGGTGGAGAGACTACATGTAGAGCTAGCACAACTATGGGTAGAGAGGGATCAGCTGGTAGAGGAGCATCTTGTGGTTCTTGGGCAAGTACAGGGTCTAGAGTATGCACTCAGAGTCAGTGGGTCATGGTCACAATCACACACAACTATCTCACAACGTCTGGGGACTGGATCATAGGTGCCAGATCCTAAGGGGTTTAGTTCTCACAAACCTTGGTGATTTTGTATATGATGATGAGATGTATATAAAACTTTTGATATATATATATATATGAGAATTTGATGTTGATATAATTTTTCTTAATGTGTTGGAATGTTAAATGACAATGCGATTAATTAAATAACATGGTAAAAGTACTTAATTAATTTCTACATGATTTAACATGATTGATGTGATCTAATGTAAAACATATTTCAGTTTCACTTTAGATACAACATTGCTAAATTAAAGAAAGTATGTTAAATTAGATACACCTATAATTCATATAGGGATTGAACTTAACATAAATCAAGGGTGAATAGTATGGAACCTAAATTAATTATAAAAAGAACTTAAATAATTACCTTAGTGTTCAAGACAAACATATGATCAGTTGTTAAGAATGAAGCAATGTGAAAATTATTTAGAATGAAACTAAATAACCTTAGACAACACTACTTTTTAATCCATTCTATTCAAGGAGACTAGAGATAATACCAATGCAGATACACAACATTAATAGGTTCCTTAAAGGGTGTTACATCAAGCTTAGTTTAGACATAAGCACCAAACCCATAACTGGTAGTGATTATGTAGGGTCCTAACCAATTAGGGATGAATTTATCTTTGTCCTCATGGTTAGTGTGAGTATTGCATTGATTCACATAGAGAATGAAATCACCCTTATGAAATGTTTGAGGAATGACATGAGTATTGTGTTTTTGTTGTAATTGTTTAATGTAAGCTTGGAGATGTTCAAGAGAATTAATGTGATTTTCATCGAGCATCTCAAGTTGGTGCAATCATTGATCTTTATAAGTGGCACTGTCAATAAGATCATGAAGAGAAATTCATAGCGTAGGAATTTCTAACTCCAAGGGCATGATCGCATTAGTACCATAAAAAATCTTTTAGGTTCTAGTTCCTGTGGATAATCCAAAACTTTTTCAATAAGCTCAAAATGCATAATGTAATTATGTATGCCAATCCTTATGATGTTTGTTAATAGTTTTCCTTAGGATTTGTTCAAGAATCTTATTAGTAATTTCAGCTTGTCCATTGGATTTTGAATAGTATGGTGTAGATAATCGATGTTGGATATTGAATGTTTCAAAAAAAATCTTTACTTCATTATTCTTAAATGGGGATCCATTGTCTGAAACGATTGTGGAAGGAAGGCCAAAGCAAGAAATTATGTGTTCCAATATGAAACAAAAAATTACTTCAGCATTTGTATATTGAAGAGGAATAACTTCCACCCATTTTGTGAAGTAGTATGTTGTGGTTATTATAAATGTATGTTCTGCAGAAGAGGGTGGTGAAATTTTTCCAATGAGATCCAATCCCCATACTGAAAATGGCCAAATGGAAATTTGTACATGGAGCTCACAAGTAGGGGAATGAATCAGATTGCTATGATCTTGACATTTGTGACATTGTTTAATGTAAGGAAAGAAATCTTTTTCCATATGTCTCCAATAATATCCCATACGAATGAGTTTTTTCATTAATGATTGTCCTCCAAAATTACCTCCATAGGTACCAACATGACCCTACTAAAGGGCTATAGGAATTTTTGAATCCTTAAGACACCTTAGTAAGATACCATTGAAGGATCTTCTATACAACACATCAGTGAGGATCACATATTCGGTTGCCAGTTTGCTTAAACGATTTCAAGTGTTTGTCGTTGTGGGCTCGGGAATGGTACCATATTTTAAATAATTGTATATTGTATCATACCATTCTCGCGAGGCTTCTTGATTTGTGGTTAAAATGTCTTCTAGGCGGGTATAAATCGAAGGTTTCATGATTGGGTGAATAAAAAACGTGAAGTTTTTTGAAAGATCATGTGGGGATATAAGAGAGGCTGCACTCGCCATCGCATCTGCATGTTGATTGTCTTTTCATGGGATGTTATTAATGGTGAATGATTCAAACTTATCTAATAGTTTCATTATAATATCCTTGTATTTTGATATTTTTTCTTGTTTAGTTTGATATGTCCCATTGATTTATTTGACGACTAATTTTGAATCATCAAATATCTTGATATCTTTAGCACCCATGGTTAAGGCAACTCACAATCCTACAATTAATGCCTCATACTCAATTGTGTTATTTGTACATAGGAAATTTAATCGATAGGGCAAGGGAATAGGCTTTCCATCAGGCATAATTAATAACACTCCATCACTGGAACCTATTCGACACTTGGATCCATCAAAATACAATTCCCATGTCTTAACATTTGTGGTCATGACACTATCATCAGGAAAGGAGTCATGATTTGGTAAAGCGAGTGGAGAAGGGGAATTAGCTAAGTGATTGGTTAAGGCTTGTCCTTTGATTTATTTTTGGGAAACAAAATTAAGGTCAAACTCAGTAAACAACATCACCTACTTAGCTAAGTGTCTACATAGGTCGATTTTATTAAAAAGATGCTTAAGTGGATCAAATTTTGTTATGACTTGTATTTCAAAATTTAGTAAATAATGTCACAATTTACTAGTAGCGAATATAATAGCTAAACATTGTTATTCAATTGGTGAGTATTGAGTTTCATAATCAATTAAGGTTCAACTAATGTAATAAACAAGATGTTCTTTTCCATGATCACTTTGTTGAGCTAACAATGTTGCAAGAGCATGGGTTGATGTGGCTATGTAGAGGATAAATGGTTTGTTTGGCATGGCTGGTTGTAAAACAGGTGGAGTTGCAAGGTATTCCTTTAAACTCTCAAAATCTTGTTAACAATCTTCATTCCAATCAAAGTGTATGTCCTTTTTGAAAAGATGTTTGAAGGGTACCGTGTGATCAGCTAAAGATGCTACAAAACAACAGATAGCTTGAACTCGACCTTGTAACGTGCACAATTGAGAAATGTTTTTAGGAGGTGGCATGTTAATGATGGAATCAATTTTCTTTTTTTCCACCTCAATGCCTCTATGAGATATGACAAACCCCAAAAGTTTCCCACTATGTATGCCAAAGAAACACTTTTTCAGATTTAATCTCATGTTATATTTACGTATGCGTTCAAATATTTTTTGAAGAACATGTACATTATCTTGTCTTGTTAAGGATTTAGCAAGGATGTCATCAACGTAATATTCCAAGATTTTATGTTTGTAATCGTGAAATATCAAGGTCATTGCTCATTGATAAGTTGCACTAGAATTCTTTAAGCCAAAAGGCATGACAACCCAACAAAATGTTCCCAAAATAGTTGTAAATGTAATTTTGTATTGATATTGAGGGTTGATAAGGATTTTATTATAACCATAAAATCCATCCACAAATGAAAACAAAGCATGTACAACAATTGAATCCATGATCATGGGCATGTGCAGGATCATCGTGCAAAAAATAGGCCCTTAAGTGACAAAAAATTCAGAAAAATCAGTGTTAGGCAACTTGACGTAAATATTTGAATAAGTTATCTATATTATTTCAAAAATATGTAAGAATAGAATTTGTAGAAAATTGAATGTAGTTTCTAAAATACTAGTTTTATTTAAAAATAAATAAAATATATTTGGTGAAAATTTGAAATTTCAATGCAGTAGTACTTAAATTTCAGGGAAAAAATAAGAAGTAGGTGTCTGTGTGACCACTAACAATAATAAAATGATAATATTTTTTGTAAGATTTTATATATAAGTAGAGGATGTCCAGATGTGATGCATATTTTTTTGTAATTTTTCCAAGTAAATAATTAATTATGAATTTTTATTACAACTTTTAGAAAATATAAAAACTATACCGACCACCTTAACTTGGTCAAAATTTATGAAATTAAATTTTTCTTTTTTTAATCCTATAGTATGTGAAGCATAGAATGTGGCATGTTTGGTTCAAAAAATATGATACCATTGAGAAGTTATAGATGTTTTTCAATCAACCTATCAATCGGGACTTTGAAATTACGTAATTCTAATAGAAAATGAATAATAATTATTTATTAAATTCAAATTAAATCATAATTTATATTTTTGGAAATCTGAGAATCTCCTCTAAAAACCCTTTTTGTTTCATTAATTTTGGGTGAAAAAAAGTCGTCAGCCACATACCCCCATAATATTGCCACTTTTTGGCGCACCATGATCCTGCACATACCCTCATGTCAATATTATGAAGCAAAAAGTTGTCTTTTAAAGAGGATTTATTAAAATAGAAAAAATCCATGCATAACCTAATATGATTATCATGTTTAGCAACTGTTACAATGTTTTATATCCAAGGAGAATAATCAATAGGTCAAATGAAGCCTACATCAAGAAGTTTCTCAAGCTCTGATTTAACATGCAAGGCTATGTTAGGGTGAATTTTTTGTATCTTTTGGAAAATAGGTTTAGCATTTTCAGCAAGAATGATGTTGTGTGTCATATTTTTTGGGTCAATTCCTAGCATATCAGAGTATTTCCAAGTAAAAATTTTAGGAAAATGAAGTAAAGTTGTAGTGTCCTCTTGTTCTTCATTGTCAAGGAACTTCCCAATTTTAATAACTTTGTCTTTATCATCTATATCCATTGGCATATCGATTGTATCTCATAAGGGGAGTGCATTAGACTTAGGAACTTTAGAATTATATGGTTCTTCAATGATATCACTATATTTTTGCTTGGTAACTATAACAACACAAGTAACCCATTTCATGGGAGTAGTAGAGGATGTGTTATCATAAAATCCTAACATTTTTTTTAGAGTTTCATCACTATCAACATACTACCATGATAGTGATAAGTTCATATCAATCAATTCAGGATGTTTGATTGTAAGTTTGTGTTCTGGTTGACATGAAATAATGTTGATATTCAAAGATGGTCGTTGAGTAGCTTTTGTCATTTTAGAAAAAGAATATCCCAATCTAGTTTTTGTCTCTTATGTATTAGGACATGAATACTGTGTTCATGCTTTCCACACCATTTTTAGTATATCCTAATTTTTTCATAAGTTCATATCCTTTTCCATAAATTATTTCCATTTCTTTTGGATTAGGTGGATGTTGATAAGATATCTCATCAAATTTTTTTGTGTATGATGTATTTTCTTCCAAAGTAGGGGAGATAGATGTTTGAGAAGATTTTTTAGAATTTTTAGTTGACATGATAGTTGGTTGTTCTGGTTTATCATCTTTCTTTTGTGTGATTATGTATTCGCCAATAAATGAAGGTGTGAATTCTAAGGATCCCCAATCATCACCAAATAATTTGGACACCAATTCCTCATCTTGTTGTTCAATTTTGAGAGGTTCTATATTAGATGTTGGGATTAATGTATTCAAAGGAATTGTGGTTCATTTTTCTAGGTGTAAGCAACTTTTAGGCTCGGGGTCTATTTAAACTTGATAAATGTTGTTGTTATAGACATATTTTATTATGTGATGAAGATTTGAAGGCACTGAATTCATCTCATGAATCCATGGTCTGCCTAAAATAAGATTATATGAAAGATTAGAAGGAATAACATGAATATGATTTTGCATAGTAGCCACCCCAACTGTAATAGGAAAAGTGATTACACCGAGTGGTTGCATTGTTGTATTGTCAAATCCTCAAATGGATAAGGAATCAGGTTTTATTTGTGAGTTTTCAACATGCAATATATCAAGGAGATTCACACTACACACATTAAGGGCAGAACCATTATCAATGAGGGTTCTTTTGATACCTATTCGATTGAATTAAGAAATTATCATAAAGGCTTCATTTTGTTTTTGCAACTCTAAAGGAGGGAGCTCATGTTGATGGAAAGTAATGTCAGGACTAACTTTATTCATTCCATGTATTAAGGTTGCCACATCATTCGGAGTTGTACCAGGAGGAACTTCAAGGTGTTGTAAAGCTGTTTGAAGAACAGTTTGGTAATTTGCTAAATTCTGAAGTAAATCCCAAAGGGAATTTTTTGTAGGAGTATTCTTGAGTTGTTCAACAAGATCATACTCCTTTGTGTGTGAGGGAAAGCGAGGAGCACTAGGTGGATTAGGTAAAGGTAAAGAGGGTGGGTTTGGTTGTGAATTATTTCAGGTATTATATGTATGAGCAACAGTAATATTATTGGATTGCTATAACACATCTGTTTTAGGTGGGTAAAGAGTGAACTCAGGTTTATTAGAAGGATGTAGTTTATGCGAGGGTGGGTAAAGAATGAGTTGAGGTTGAATCACATTAACATCCTTAGTTTTAGATTGTTCATAACAAACCTTAATGAATGACTTAGACAAGATGAAGTCTTGAAGGGCTTCATCTAACATTTATAGGTCATTACGACTAAAAGGTTTGAGGGGTAAGTTATCATTAATTGTTTTAGATTGCTCGTGGAAAAATTTAGAGACATATCAATGTTCTTTGTTGTGAGTTGGTCATAAAAAACCTTAGTGGATGACATAGACGAGATGAAGACTTGAAGGGCCCCATCTAAAAATTCGAGGTCATGACTACTAAAAGGTTTGAGGGGTAGGTTATAGTCAATTGTTTCAGGTTTCTCATGGCAAGTTTTAGAGGATGAACTGAGTGAGATAAAGTCCTAAAGAACTTCATCTCACTTGTCTACATCATCACTACTAAGAGGCTTTCATGAGATGGTATTTTGGAAGTGAATAATTTTTTTTTTAAGGTTGGTTTGATTTTTGTGGTTTTTTGTTATTTCTATGTATTGACGAATCTGATTTAAAAGAACTAGGAACTAATGTTGAAAAGGAAACACAAAAGAATATAAGACTATCCATAAATGCCATGAAAGGAAATGGAACTTTATGCAAATGATTTAAATATAATAGAAAGTAACTAAACTAAACAAAAAAAGAACTGTAGAAAATAGAAAAGTGCAAAGCAGGAAACTGAATTCGGAAAACATTGAAGCAAAAAGTGCACTTGGACTGATTCTCCCATGGTGGCGAATGAGTCTCGGGAGAGGTATTTTTAAGTTTTTTCTAATTTTTTTATCTTTTCTAGATGTGTTTAGGTTTGTATAGTGCAAATAAAGACTGAAAATGCAAATTTTTTGAATGATGTGATGAAAGGAAATGCAATAATGACCTCTAAATGATAGTTTCACTAATGCAATTTTAGTAAACCCTAGGATGAGAAAACAAGGAAAAAGCTAATGCAATTGAGTCCTAGGATTCAAATCGAAAAGATATAATGTTTAATATACAGGTTCACCAAAATGAACCATGAATTTTGTGGATGTTCTATGGACTTCTCTTGCACTCTTAGGATCTTTCACCTAAAAGGAGAGAGATAGAACAGTAAAATCGAGGTGGTTCACTCAAATAAAGCAATGTATAATGGAATTGTGACTAAATTCAATGATCTAAATGCAACTTAGTGATGAAATTTATTGATTATGAATGAAAAACTAATGAAATGTGCAATTTTTCAAAACATAGTGATGTTTGCAAAAAGCTTAAAAAGAGGGTAAAAAATGCAAATTAAACTAAATAGAAAGCTGTAATTCAAAATTTTTGCACCTATAAGACTAATGAAGTCTAGAAATCACTCTAGAAATCTCAAAAATCTAACTTTTAGGTTGACTATGACTCATTCGCCACCCTGGGCGTATCTGTCCCAAGTCAAGGTTTTCTACCTAGAAGCTGGTTTCTGCATATTGGGCACTTGAATCTATAGTTAAGTCTATTAGCCAGCTCATGAGGGACTCATTCACCATCCATGGTGAATTAGTCCACTTTAAATTTTTTGTAAACTCATACCTCAAACCTACACCTTGTCACCTGTACAACACTTCTTGATGGGAATCTGGATCGGGATATCAAAAACTACCTGTAAAATAGCTTAAAATTTGTTATCTAATTGGTGGGTTTTCCTTGGTCAAACCCCTAATTGGGTAATCAAACCTTGAATGGATAAAAATATGCATAAATGCCTAGCCTTAAGTTTGTTAGAATAAGATGTGCAAATGTTGTTTGAATAATGCAATACATCAACCCTAGAAACCCTACAACATATCCAATGAATGTAAATGTCATGTAAAAGTAATGAAAACCTTAAGTCTAAAGATAGAGAGAAGATGGAAGATGGCATCACTTTTGAAAACAAGTCTTTAGGTGTGATTTGATGGCTAGTTGCATCTCCTCAACCTAGATTTCTCCATGATTACCATAGGCATCCATCATCAACTATTTGCAATGTTGGATCTTGGATGAGAAGTGAGCTTGAAGACCTACAAAAACCCTAGTTTCCTGCCCTAAAGCTTCAACTTTGTTGTAAAAAAATGCAAATAAAACTTACTGTGGAAGACTCCTAATACTTAACTTTTGATTTTTCTTTGTTAAAATGACTAAGAAATTTGAAAAATGACCTAAAATGTGTATTTATAGGAATCTACACCTAATTTTCCCATTATTTAGACCTAAGAGGTTGACATCCAACAAAAAATATAGTGGTTCTCATTAGCCTTAATTTAGACCTAATTTTCCACCAGAGGGGACTCATTCACCCAAGGTAGAAAATGGGTCCCACTAGTGGTTTTTTAAGGTGGTCTTTCGATATGTAAATGAATTGAGTGTTGTTTGTTGGTATTTAAGTGATTTTTTAAGTGAAAGTAACCTCTAGATGAAGAATAATGGATCTTAGGGGCCTATAAATGTTGTTTTGAAGAATGAATAATGCAGGGTACTCAAAAGTAGGTCTAAATTAAGCATGAAATTGTCTCTTTTCTCAAGAGTGTCCAATTTTCTATGCCACATAAGCAATTTTGAATAATGTTTTTTTTGTATCTGATATTGTTCTAGTGGTACTGGTGGTAGACATGTTGATACAATGTGAAATTGTGAATTCCCTATTAGTATTCCTTAATTTTTCTTAATTCTTAATCCTCTTAACACTAAATCTAAACTTCAAGTTTTGAAAAAATAAGATGTTAAGAAAAATCAAACGATGAAACATAACTGCAAGAATTATTTAACTTACCTGTACTTTGATTCTTGAAAATAGGTTACTAGAATGGCTTTGTTGGAAATGGGACTATGGAACCTAGAACAGGGTGGTGCACTGCAATGAGCAAACTGAAGACTGAAATATCCCCATTTGTTGACCCTCTAACTTCAAAATAAAATCACTTAGCAATAGAAAGTGTTGTTTTTTCAAACATTAAAGTGAGTCAGAAACCAAAATGTCTATGTGTTACTTCCAGACTACATAATTAGTACATGGCTAACAACATTTAAAACAAACCATTTATGATTTACTCCTACATTGAAAACAAATTCTAAACCATTGATATTTGTTAATCTAATGGTTATAGGGTGATTTTGGAGGTTTAAGTTCACAAGCCTAGTGCTCTATGCATTTCATTCTGAAATGCAACTACTACCATACATCAAATGTTCATTGTTCGGTTGAGTAATTTATGATGTAACTAATAAACATGTGTTTTAAAGTTTCTTTAAACTTTAATGCACTAGGATTGACATCAAGGCCAAGGGGCTGGTAACTTAACATTGCAAAGGCCTTAATAAAATGAATTACAATGTCACATTAATAGCACAACCATTAATAGCACTTAACTTGCAAAGGACTTAATGAAATGAATTACAATGTCACATTAATAGCACAACCATTTATTTTATTATAACTTAATTACAATGTCACATTATTACAGAGTACAAATATAAATGTAAGCGCAAGTTCCAAGCTTTTGTTGGACTGTTGGTGAAAATGTAAATGCAATACATGTTTCTCTGAAAATAAATGGGACTTGCCACGTCAACCATACACTTTGAAAATAAACACATGGGACTTGCTAGGTCAGCCATGGGCTCTAAAAATAAATGCATGGGGAATGAGGGGCCAATCAAACTAGGGAAATGGGAGCTATGAAGATACAAAATATAATTATCCCCTTTTAGAACCAAACTCATGTAGAAGATGATGGGTTGTACAATTGCTCCCATGCAGAAAATACACTCTAAAAATAAATGCATGGGACTTGCCTAGTAGGCCCTGGTGTCTGAAAATAAATGCATGGGGCTTTCCTAGCCAACCATGATAGGGAATTTGGAGCTATGAAGATACAAAATGTATTTATCCCCTTCGAGAATCAGAATCATGCAGATGATGAGGGGTAGTAAAATTTCTCCCATCTTCTACTTGCAGCTTCCATGCACTAGGATAACACTTATCTCCATCAGAGCTCGTCATCATGGTTCAAAACCAGTCTGAGAAGTCGGGTAAACAAAATCAACTTCTTTCCAATTCCACCCATTTTGAACTTGAAGGAAATTGGTCTTCTACTTTATAACTACACAACTGGAGGCAAGAGAATTTAGACTGTCTCCAATAATACCACATCATCTTCTTCCTGAATCCTTATTAAGTTATTAACCCTAAAAAATGAAAACCCTTATGACAATTCAAACATTGCACTCAATAGTATAGCCTTTAACCTTCAATGAATGATTTCAGTTGTGCTCACTATCCATATTTATGGGCCAAAAGTTCCACCAATAGTGCCACTACCAGCCTGGTCCCTGTGTACACCTCACATGTGTCATGTGTGAGGTTGGCTATAGTCATAATTATGATTCACGCAAACCAAAAAACCAACTTAATTGATTCGTGTAACTTAAGCATTGCATTTACAATTTAAATGTTCAATTTGATTGACGTCTAGACTCTGATAGCCTGGCTACATGAAAACTATACCTCAAGTTGACAAGCTGTCAATTGTCAAAATTGCCAATGCCACTCAAACAATATGAAATCATTACAAATCTTGTTTCACTAAATCACTAGATTATTGACATCATCATCTATGATTCTATAGTTCTTAATATAAAGATATCAATTTCCACTAATAAGTCACATTAAATTTCACTCACTTATGATCAGAACTATATGTTGATAATTACTATTAGTTTTAAAAGCCACATTTTTATATTGACCAAAGCAAAAAGGATTTACAAGAATGGGTCCACGAAAAATTATTTTAATTTAAGTAGCTATTGCTAAAGAGTGAAGTACATAGTACATAAACAACATGGCCAAAAGGAAAAAAGCCACTAATTGAGACAAAAAACCAATCACAAAGTACATATTACAAGAACTGTTACACTATACAATAGAATATAGACATGCAAAACATCACACAATTCATTACTAAATTTTTTTGTAACATTAAAGCTGAGGCCATCAACTAGGTGTTTGAGTAGAACTTGAATCAAATTTAACAAACTAACAACAAAGAATAAAAGTGAATCACCCAAAACCTTCCTCCCAAACTTTAGACTCTTTAATGATTCATTTTTTGTATCACATAGGAAACCCCATCTCATATTAACTAGGGCAAGAGCATGTATTGTAGAAGTATTCAATTCCACTTTCTTGAAGATTCCACTAATAGGCGCTAACCCACTTTTAAAATTGTAATGCTCCAGTGCCAACTCCAACGAAGAAATAGAGTAAATGAAAGGTTACAAATAACATATTTCCAATGTCTTCATGAAATCTTTATCAAGCAAAATATCCATGCAATTGGACAAGAAAGCCAAAGCTACCTTAGAATATAGAGCACGAGGGTTGTTTTGAAGCCATTCCCTACCCACAATTATTCTTATAGCATCCTCAACCTACACACAAGGAATTGTAAACACCATACCCAACTTTCATCTATGATATGCATCATCCCTTCTTGTCTCCCAAAAAAATTTGGGTAGCATGACACACCATGAAGACTCCATAATATCTCACTTAAATTGAGAATAGAGAAGAAATAAATCAAAGCCAAATATATTATAAATGATATGAATAACATCAATTTGGTGAAGAATATATAGAATTTAGCACGAGCACAATGAGTATGACATCACACTTATCATTTTTAAATTCACCACTATCATTGATGTGGCAATTAACATTTATTGCAACACTTGAATCCTTAAAAAAAAGTGCTTAAAAGGTATTCCCATGACATATAACAAGATGGATACATAGTTCACATGCAAATAAAGTTATTTTTAAAATGGGGATATTTGATGAGACTCAACCCTCAGGATTAAAGGCTTAAGATTTATGGCTTTGTCATAAAATATTTTGGTTTGGCTTAGGCAATATTAAATGGTAAACACGAGCATGATGACCAATAGACCTAAATAATAAATAAAATCTCAACCATTGATTTCTGAAAATCTAACGGTTCTAGTGTTATTCTGTAGGTTTGAATTTGCAAGTCTAGTGCTTCAAATATTTACTTCTAGAATGCGGGTATGTGCAGGATCATGATGGGCCAAAAAGTGTTGATATGATGGGTATGCATAGGGTATGTGGCTAACAACTTTCTTTTTACACAAAATTGATGAAATAAAAAGGGTTTTAAAGGAGATTCCCAACTTTCCACCAATATAAATTATGCTTTACTTTGAATTTAATAAATAATTATTATTAATTTTCTATTTGAATTACGACTAAAGTCTTGATTGATAGGCTGATTGAAAAACATCTACAACTTTCAAACAGTATCACATTCTTTGAATCCGAAACATGCGTCACATTCTATGCTTCACATACTATAGGATTAAAAAAATAAAATTTAATTTCATGAAGTTTTGACAAAGTTAAGGTGGTTAGACACACGAGTTTTTATATTTTTTAAAAGTTGTAATAAAAAAATCATAATTAATTATTTACTTGGAAAAAAATTACAAAAAAATATGCATCACATCTAGACATGAGTCTTCTACTTATATCTAAAATATTATAAAAAAATATTATCATTTTTTTATGGTTAGGGTGTTCAGACAGACACCTACTTCTTATGTTTTCCCTGAAATTTAAGTAGTACTACTACATTGAAATTTCAAATTTCACCAAACAGATTTAAGAAAAATAAAAATAAACCTAGTAGTTTGGAAACTACATTCAATTTGCTACAAATTATATTCTTGCATATTTTTGAAATAATATAGATAACTTATTCAAATTTTTATGTCAAGTTTCCTAGCTTTGATTTTTTTGAATTTTTCACCACTTAAGGGCCTATTTTTTCTATGATGATCTTACACATACCCATGCAACTATAGTTATCCATCAAAAATTCATTGAATGGTCCCTCTTTTAAAACAAATTTTATGCATGTGCATAATTTTTCCACTTAAGTTCTTCTATCACTCATGAGTCATCGCCAAAATTCTTCAACCCATCAAGTTCATTACCGCGATGAGCCTTGATCTCACCATGTGTCTGTATCTAACGGTTCTAGTGTTATTCCAGAGGTTTCAATTCAAAAATATAGTGCTTTAGAGATTTACTTCTAGAATGCAACTACAACCATCCATAAAAAATTCATCGAACAGTTGTGTGGTTATATTGATTTGCATTGACATTTCACCACTGATTTTTTTTTATTAGTTTGAAATTATGCTAATTCACCAATATTTTTACTTATGCATTTGAAACTAGGTTTAATTTGTCAATGGATATATTTTTTTGGTTTGGAAAAAAGTTTTAATCGCCAACAAAACTATTTTTTCTATTTTGAAAATAGGTTTAATTTGCCAATGGAGATATTTTTGGGTTTCAAAATAGTTTTTAATTGCCAATGAAAATATTTTATCAGTTTAAAAAAAGAATCACTTTCTCCCCCTTTGACATCAATGGATTAACCAATGATTTTAAGGTGGTGGAATGATATGTCTCTTTGCTCAGTTAGGATCTTCCACCTAAAGGAAAGAGATAGATCCCACACCACAAAAGCTAGGTGGTTCATTGAATCTAAGGTATGTATGATTGAATTATATCTAAATTAAATTATTTAGATGTAGCTAATTGATAAAATTGATTGATTAGGAATGTAAAACTATTGAGATGTAGCTTGTTTGAAAACACATTGTGTCATGCAAAAATGCCTAGAAATGAATGTAAACTGTAACAGAACTTGATGAAACTAAAAGTGTGCACCTGAGATATTGAAGGAGGCTGGAAATGAAATTTGAAGTGTTGTTGATGCTAGAAATTTGGCCTTCTAGGACTCATTCGCCATTCTGGACGAATTAGTCCTAGTTCTGTGAAACTGACTCCGAACCCATTTCAGACAAAAGGGTATCCAAAAATGTAGAAAACCCTATTCAGGCCTGGAAATGGGAATCACTCACCAGTAATTTTGAATGAGTCCACTTTTGAATTTCTAAAGATCGAAAAGAGGAAATAGGAGCTCTTAGTCTGCACTTTGGCTTTCTACTGGTGTCTACTTCTAAAACTCTAATTTTTGGGTTTAAAAGTGACTTTTGATGGATATTTTTCCTTAGACAATGAAGGGAATACTTAAAAAAAATTGCAACTTGATTCTTAATAACATCCAATCCTTCAAGATGCCTAAATTTGCAAACACACAAGAAGAGAAAGAGAAATTTTTGTTTAGACACTTAAAATATACGTGCATCTGATTTGGATGCACTAATTTCAATTCATCCTTAATCATCCCTCTACTAACCATTTTAATCAAATAATATTTATCTAATTAAAATTAGTTATATTTCCTCTTCTAATTAAATAAATCAATCTTTATTTAATTAAATCATATTTCCCCTTCTAGTTAGATAAATCAACTTTATCTAGTTAAATATATCATTCTATTTCATTTAATCACATTCTTCTCTTTAATTAAATAAATCAAGTTTATTTAATTAATCTCCTAAATTCATCTCTTTAATTAAATAAATCAAATTTTATTTAATTAATCTTCAAAAGTTCTCCATTTAATTGAATAGATCAAATTTATTTAATTAAATGTCTAATGTTCTTTATCTTCTCATTTAATTTAAATAAATCCAAATATTTAAGTTAAATGTCACAATAAACTAACCTCCATTAAAATTAATCAAATCATGATTAATATTAATCTAATCCTCAAATTCTCTAGCTTTTGTAACTTGCACAATAAATTAATTTATTTGAGTTATTATTTCTTCTATTTTCATTCAAAATGATATCTTTATGGAATATACTTCAAATTTGAAATCTCCCCCCAGAAGGGACTTGTCCTCCAACATGACATTAACTCCTCTTACATTGTCTCTTACATGTCTCCAACTTGGAATTTAAGACACTTTCTTCTTCCTCAACAAGCCAACTTTCAAAATTTCAAAATCCACCTAATAGCATTTATCATGCACAATGACCAAAATATGCACAACCTTCCTCCATTAACATGTTGACAAGTGGAATCTTTTCAATGGTTTTTCTTTTGTCCCGCATTCTTCCATTCTTCTCATTTCTCCATCATTCTTTCCTATAAATAGAGAATCTCTCTATTGATTTAAGGGACACAATCTTATGCACAAGTTCATTATTATCATTTGAATTCATAGAATCTTCAAGGAATTGTCATCATTTAGCTTGTCAAGGGTTGGGAAAGGGCTAATTTTCACATCAAGGTAGCACCAATCCACTATGGGATAGGTATGAACATTCTTTTTGTACATGATTCCATTGGTGTCTTTCATCTTTTGTTGTTTGGTTTGCATTATGAAGTATGTTGGATTATTTCATAGAGGTGTTATATTTGCTTTGGTTTAAATAACTAACCATACTAATGTGTGATTAAGTTATATGATTTGTAGATATTAACATCCACAAAATGGCACTAGAAGGAGGGCACCTTGTTACAAGTTTTTAACATTTTTTCTGCAATTATTTTTAGTACTTTGTTTACAAGTTTTGAATATGACAAAGTGGTTTGTCTTCAATTATAACATTTCTAGATTCTTGATGAATGATATATGAAAACATGTAGGCTATGTCTTGATAAATTTAGTGCCCAGTGGTTGGTTAAGTTTCCTTTTAATCCAAAATATCTGACCTGTGATGGCGCACTTGCAAAGAGCCCAAACTCAGATCCATCATTTGCATTTGTAGTTGCTTCATGTGTCTGTTCAGCCTCACTGTGTTCATACCATTTTATCACGTAACCCTTACCATCTAGCATTGAATGAGGAATTTAAATAGGTTGAAATGTATTAAGAGAGTATAAGCATGTGGAAAAAGTCATCGCTGGCAATGTTAACTCAGGTCAAATTTAAATCATTTAATTGTGACTTGAAAGAGGCAGTTGTGCACAAAAAGACCAATGTCATCCATACTAATCATGAAAACTGATTGATGCATTCTCCCAACCATTATTTCTTCAATATGTAGGACACCTTCCTCACTAACACACTCTTCACAATAAATAGTGCTTCCTTTTTGCAGGGGATGATGCTGGTAAAATGTTGTAGAATTTAGTTTTACACCTGTTAATAGCATTTGCTTGAAATTTTCTTACACCTTTTTTAGATCCATCTATTCCAATCCTACAATCAATGCATTCCATGAGATCAAAATTTTGTAGAGGAATTTTGTTCAACGGTTCACATGCCTTATTTATGCTTTGCATTTTGCATACATGTTTATGCTGGGGAGTACGACTTTACACATATTGATTGCATTTTGAAGTCTTTGAATACCATTATGGCACGACTTTGTACCTACCAAATAAATCTACTTGAATATTTTTAAAATGCTTTTATTTGCTGCCTTTTTCATATACCAAACATTTAGAATTTGCTTGAAAGTTTCCTGCATCTTGTCATCAAGTCTTCTTTGGCATAGACCTTCTAGCTTTTTCACCTGTGAATTGCATTTGCTTGAAATTTTCTAAAGCCTTTTCAATGACCCAATCAAATAGAATAATCAAACCAACCTCCACCATGAAAGGCCACTAATGTCCACCTTTGTATCTTCTTTTCACTTTTATTACTAGATAGATGATATAAATCTCATATGGGTCACTTCATTGACCATTTTGTCTCTTTGATGTGTGATATGATTGGCCTCGTAAGAAATTGAAGAGGACATATCATTTATAGAATTCAGGGAAATGGTTGAGGCATTCCATATTGTTTTTTTTATTGAGATAATTATCATGACTGATAGAGAAATCATTCCCACTTGGAGGACAAATCATCCAAAAGAAATATCAAAAGATTATACTTTGGTCAATTGGAAATAGGTAGAGCATGCCCATTTCTCTTAAAATTCATGAGGAAAATTGGATACACATCTCTTACACCTGCCAAATGCATTTTCTTGAAGATTTTTTAAGACATTTACTCATTTTCTTTTCATACACCTGCAAATTACAATAGCTTGAAATATTTTAAAGAACATTTATCGTTGGTTGCATTAAATAGGTAGTTCATGTTTCCTTTATTCATTGGTTGCATTAGCTTGAAAGTTTGAAAGTTTCTAAAGTATTTTCAACAACTTGCATCTACCAGTGATTTGAAATTTACACCTTCCAATCACATTTCAGAGGTTTGAGAATTTAGCGCGATGTCTGCATATTGTGCCAATACATTAAATATTGTATCCTTAGATGGCTCTATCGAATAGAGATAAGGACATATAGAGGTGATTACAATTAATGAAAAATAATGATTCTTTCAATGAGAGGCCTCACTACATGATTAGAGATGGGAACACATTTATATCAAGATCTTGTTGCCTTTGAAGATTGATTGTTTTTATTTCCTAGTTTGGAGGGGGTATAAAAAATCTGATGATTTATATCTTTAAAGAATATTTTCATGCAAAATCTTAGTTTGTTAGGATTAAATTATTGGAAAGAAAGGATTTTATCTTTGTTAGAAAACTATCTAGTTCTGACTAATCTTTGTTTTAAAGTCTAAGGAAAGTAGGATTCTTATTAATGCTTTTTTTTTAAATTCAAAATCATTAGTCTTTACATTTAAAATCATCCTATTATTTGAAGTTAATTCTTAAGATTAGTTTAATTAATAACTTGATCTTCACATGCTTTTTTTTTTAATCTTGTAGGGATTTTGTTTGCACAAGGGACTTGCAACATTGAAACATAAGAAGTGATCTTTGAAGAATCTTGGAGTTGAAGAGAATTGAGAATTGAATTTGAAGTTGAAAGATCATTTTTAAATGCTTAGAGCTTCCATTTTTTGCATTCATTTTCTAATTTAGGCCAACTCACTTATTTTTGGGCTCTAAAATGAACACTACAAAAGTTTTCATTTTTGCTACAAAGGGTTAAAAATAACAATAGACACTTACTAAATTTCAATTTGGGTTCTAAAAATTTGACAAGCAAATCTCACCCCTCAAAGTTGGTGCTTCAAAATAACTCATTTTCTGCTTTGAAGTTAAAATGAACATGTGCATTTGGTGTTTTGTAATATTTTTCACAAAGTAATATCATTTAAAAAGGCCTATGTGCTTCTCTCACGCTTCACAACGATCTTGAGAATCAAAAGTATTTTTGTGTTATTAAGTTGTCAAAATGATTTCCTCCACATTTCATTTGGGCTCTTAAAAATTAAACAAATCTTGCTAGTGTGAGTTAGGTATATCGCATGTGTTCTCTCTTTGTTTCTCAACAAAGATTGATCAAACTACGGATGTACTTGCTCACTTTTTTTTATCTCTAGAGGGCCTTCCTTGTGGGAAAAATTAATCACCCAAGGGAATAACCCAACCGGGAACACACTAAATCCAAGCAACTTCCAACTGGTATATAAGTGTGGGTACTGGAGGAAAGTTCAAGTATCATGAGGATTGTTCCAACAAGAAGGGAAACAATGGTCTGTTTCCATATGGATGATCCCCCATGAAAAAAATGCCTACACTAGAATCCTTTGTTTAAATGACAAAAATCCCTAATCTATTTGTTGGTGCAAGAACGGTCATTCTGAAGCCGCCCCACATTTTTATAGCTTTTAGTAGAGATGATAATTATGCCATGGGAGTTTCATGGGTACTGATGCTTGGCTGACCTGAGAAGTGTGTGTTGTGGAGGGGAGCCAATGTGGTCAAGCATATAATCATCCGCTAAGAGTAGGTGTAGCTGGATTTATCCAAGTGGAGATTCAACAAATATTTTCTCAATGTCCATAGGGTTGTGTAGTTTATTGGAATCAAAACACTTTGCTTGGATCTTAAACATTGGGAAACAAACATTCAAACATGATCATCAAATTTCAAACCCTTTAGGAAGCAAATACCTTTGACAAAATTCAAGTGCTATTGCTTGTCCTAGGGATTCTATCCTTAGAGGATTCTAAGCATTTGAATTTATATCTGAGCCATTTTCTCTCACTAAAGTAAAAAATATGGAATCTTTTCCTTAATTTTCTTCATTTCCACATAATGGACTTTGTGGGATGAGAAGAAATTGGGACACTGGACATTTAATTTGAGAACCTAATCAAGGAAGTGTTTGTGGTAAAAGGAAGTAATTAAACAAACATAAGAAACAATTAGACCCCAGACATGTTCTCTTCCAAATGATTTCTTGAAAGATCAAAATCCAAAAACCAAAGTCCAAATGTCTTAGTCAAGAATCTCGCAAGAAAAGTTTTTCTATGCTTTACTAATTTAGAGAAAGATTGACCTTCAACTTTTACAAACATGCATCAAGGAACAATCCAAATTTTTATTCATTTTACTATTGTCAAAATCCAAGTCTCTTTCAAAGGTTTGAGTATCTCACCTAGGGAGAATTAACATATTCTTCAACACCTAGGTCTAGTAAACAAAATTATTTCTAAGTCTCTTAGGATCAAAACCAAAACTTTCATCCATCTTCAAACATCAAATCAAAATCACCTCACAATCAACTCTTGGAAAACTTGAAAAAATCCTTTATGCTAAACTTTGGGAAAATCCTTTGAAATCAAAATCCAAATCATCTTGTTTGACTAGGTGTGTGGAGATGAATCCCTCTTTGCACACTTAGTGAAATTATCATCTTGTGGAAAAATCTACTCGAGGAGAACATCCAACCTCCTAGAGTTTATGAGTTTATTATCAAAACCAAATCCAATCAAATCAGTCCAAAAATCAAGATCCAAAATCAAATCAAATGTCAAAACCAAAGTCCTAAAGTTTAGTATTCTCTTCAAGTTTTCCTAAAGAGTTCTAATCATCCACCAATCATTCATATCTCACGATCTCACCACCATCCTTTTGATCCTCAATATCTTAGAATTTCTTTTTTGTACCTAAATTTTAGATCAATCCAAGGAGTTAAAGGTTCATCTCCCACATTCCTAAAAATTGATCCTCATTTTATTGTCCAAACTAGATCTCAACACAAGAACATGGAAATGAATAAAAAAACATCTACTTCGAGTGACTTGAGTTAGACCACTCCTGGAATGAATCCCATTGGGTCTAGCAATCTCACAATCAATCTTCCTCTATTTTCACAAGATCCTCAAGGGGAAGGTGGCCAAGTGGAGAACATCACCAATAATTTTTTAGGGATGACTCAAGACAAGATCATTGAAATGGTCGAAAATACCAAACACACAAAATTGTCAATGTCATGATGAAACTCAATCCCTCATAGTACATGCTTGAATTAGCGAAAGGAGATAAACTCCCTTCTAACTATGATTTAAGAACTCTTGTGGAGAATCCCCTAGGGATTATGCCCCCAATATCATTCACACCCCTAATATCATCCACACCTCTATTTCAAAGCATCACTCAAAGCATTTCATAAATCATATTATCCATTGCTTCAACTCAATGAATTGTTAACCAGGGGAGCTCATTGCTCAATGTACTACAAACACACCCCCTTGTGAAGAACCAATATTTGGATATGAGTACCATATTGGGTCAATCCATCCCATTGAATCTACTACACCCATACGTTTCGCTTAACTTTCAGGACCCCAATGGCCCATCATCATCTTTTCACGCAATGCCTTTCAACACACAAACCTCTCTCCCTATGACCTCGCAAGGAGAAGGTGGCCTATTTGGACCCAGGGGAATCTTTGACCCATCATCATCATCATTTCCACAAGGGAATGCACCACCCACTTTTCCACCGCTTCAACCTTTTCCATTAACATCCACACCACCCGTCGGTTTAGGGTTGCCTCCTTTACCACCACTCAATCAACAAAATATGAACAACCCATTGATCATCAATCAAAACATCATACTGAATCCTATGATCTTACCGTCGATATCACAAAAATTGGTGGAAACCATCCAAACAACCCAAGTGATCACTACACCATCCATAAACACGGTCTCCCAAGGACCAAGCATATCAATCAAACCATCTACCACACAAATCCCCATCATCAATACAATGAAATCCCTCATCACAACAATGAACACCATTCTAAATACACCGCCACCAAGACCAAATATGGCCAATCAATATAGCATCACATTGCAAGTAGCACAAGAAGCTTATCAAAAGGAATTTCAACAAATCCAAGGGTAACAAGAACAAAACATGCAAGCTACCTAGCAAGCGCAAGCAAGTCAAGCCACATAACAAGTGAAATAAGAAAAACAAGCACAACAGGCTACTCAAGCTCAAGCCCTATTACAACAACAGTAAGCCACCCAAGCTACCCACACTGTGCAAGCAGCTCAAGCTGCTCAAGCCACGTAGGCTGGAGAAGCCATGCAGGCTACACAAACTGCACAAGTTGCATAGATTGCACAAGCTACCCAACAAGTACAAGCTCAAGCTTAGGAGCAAGCCCAATACCAAGATCAACAAGCACAACTACAAGTAGCCCAACAACAAGCATATTAGCAAGACCTGCAATAGTATCATGCACAACAAGAAGCAACATTACTATCCCAATAACAGGGATTTTTGGTACAGCAGCAACAAGACGAATAACAAGCATTGTTGGCACAACAACAACAAGACCAACAACAAGAATTGTTGGCACTATAGCAAATGCAGGCATATGAGCAAACTTTGGTCACACAACGAAGCTTGCAACTGACTCCCACCAACATACCCAATACTCTATCCATCACTCAAACACCTCAACCACTTCAAAATGCATTCACTCCACCTCTTGATGCACAAGATGACATGACAATTTAACAAGTTAAATTTCTCTTGTAGGAAGTAACCGATCTCCAATCAGGGAAAACAACAAAGACACCAAGAAAATTTTGTCCCTATCCATTCAACAACAACCTTCCAATGGTACCATTCCCAAAGGGGTTTGAAATCCCTAAATTCAACAAATATCATGGGATGGGAAACCCTGAAGATCACATTAGGGAATTCCAAGTACATTGCATGGAGGTTGCATATGATGATACATATCTAATGCAACTATTTCCTCAAATTTTGGTGGGTCCTTCCATGGAATGGTTCTCCTGCCTTCCTTCTAGCATCAAAAAGTTCCAAGAGATTGTAGACACATTCATAAAAAACTACGCCTTCAATATCAATATGGATGTTAGTCTAGAGGAACTATCTACACTTAAACAAGCTAAGGGGGAATCATTTGCTTCCTTCTTGCAAAGATGGTGATCCAAGGCCAATAGGAGGAAATGGGTCATGTCGAAAGAACAAGTTTGCACCATCATTACCAATCTTGAGAAAACCTTGGCATTCCACCTAAAGGTTAAATGTATCACCACTTATGACCGACTGATTCCCAAGGCACCCAGCATTGAATGGGCCCTTATTGTACAAGGGGGAGCACCCACATATCAAGAAAATCAAGAAAATCACCCATCCACTAGCTATAATGAGAAACCTCACACATGGTCAAGAAACAAAAATGTCACCAATGATGGTGTGGTGGATTCCAAGGTCATAATTAGTGCTCTGAAACAAAATGCCCAAACCTACCAACAACCACAAAACAACAATTGAAAGAACACGCAAGCTAACATAGTATCACAACAACCACCCAACAATCAAGTCAACAATCTAAATAATCAAGGGGGACCACCCCTGTGAAATAGAAATCCCCCCAAAAAAAGTACACTACCCTTGGGGAACCAATTGAAGAATTCATGAAGAAACTAATAAATGAAAATCTCATCAAAATTCCCACTTATGAGAACTATCAAGAACCCCAAGTGAAACCATCATGGTACAATGAAAATAACTTTTGTGATTTCCACAAAATTAAGGGGCACACAACCAGTTGCATGAGGTTAAAAAATATAATCCAAAACCTAATTGATGAAAAGATCATAAATTTTGAGCAACCAACTAGAAATCAGGACCTAAAAATATACACAAATCTAATGTCGGATCATAACCAAGGGAACAACCATGGAAAACAAAAATATGCCAATGTGAACCATGTGCATGATCATGTTGTCACATCCATAGATGAAATGGTCATTTTTGTTAGCATCAAAGGAGCCAAAGATAGTTGTGGATTCACCACACGCAGCGGAAAGGTCACCATTATTAGACCATCATAGCCACCTAGGGCATCCACTTCCAATCCAAAATCCATTCCAAATGGCTACAATGTCCTAGAGTAGCTGAAAGGAACCCCCACTTAGATCTCCATCATGGAGTTGCTAAAGATATCACCAACACATAGAAAGATCCTAGAGGAAGCATTGAATTCATCCATTATCTCCACAAATCTAAATATTGACTAGTTCCAAGCTATGGTAAAAAATATCACCACCTCAAGCCTCCTAGCATTCTCCAATTAGGACTTTCCCACCCAACCATCTCACAATCGTGCACTCCACCTTGAAGTCATGTTTTGTACAAACAAAGTCAAAAGGGTCTTGGTGGAGGGGGTGCTGGTCTAAATATATGTTCCCTCAAACTAAGAAAGAATTTGGGATCCTCAGAGGATTCCATTGAAAAAATCAATAGTATCACAATCAGAGCATATGATGATCAAGAAAGAGTGTCTCAAGGTACTATCCAACTCCCTATTCAAGTAAGGCTTGCCATTATGGAAACTGCATGCCAGGTCCTTGACCTTGATTTTCCTTATAATATCCTTCTGGGGTGTCCATGAATCCATGGGATGCAAGAAGTTGCTTCCATCTTCCATCAGTGTGTTAAATTCCCATATCAAAATCAAGAGGTCACAGCCCATGGTGATCCTGAACCCTTTTCCTACTGCAAGAGTCTAGAAGAAAAATACTATAAAATCCCCCAAGTCCCAAAGAACGATGAAGGCCCTACCACTCTATATGTAGACCCAGCTACATTAGTCTCCACTTCTGAGATAAAGACACCCGCCATCCTTGATATATCCAAAATCAAGGTCATTATCCAAGACAATGGGCGTGGGGATTAATGAATGAAGAAAAGTGCTTTCGTCATAGGAGAATTACCTCAATCTCATAGATCTCATGGACAACCCCAACCAGCTAAGACATCATACCAAACCTTCAAAGAAGAACCTTCTAGATTCAGAAGTTAGGGGGATCTAAGTCAAGAAATAATAGATGAGAAAGAAAAATGAAGCTTGTTGTACCAAGAAGAAAGGCTCGCGCCTGATCTTCCCATGGATGAGAGCAACAAAGGATCTTACAAATGATGCTTGGTATGGTCTATGACAGAAACAAAAAACTCAGACATAATGACAACAACCTGTTTGAACCCCTTGTCGTTGAGAAGTGAATAAAAACTCTTGGCCTCGGATGTACCCCTCTGAAGGTAACCATACTTGGAAAAGCAGCCCCGATTAATAAGGTCAAAACTCCCTCTTAGCTATCAGCATCCACCCTTCAATTAATAGTATCCATAGGTCCACCCTTAGACAACTTCACCTTTGACTTAATTGATGTGTTTAGTAGTGATGAGGATCCCATAACTGACTTTCCTATGATTTTTGAAGATTCCTCCTTGCTCATGATTAGTACCTTATCTTTTGAGACCACCAATCAAACCCATGAAATAATCCTAATCTACCCCTAGCTCATCGATTACAACCAATGAGGACCACCAATTTTGTACCCATTCCAAAATTATGAGGTGCTCTTGAAATTCATGGGACTACGGGATACAATATCATATGGAGATCACCAGGTCGGGTTTGACATCATATGGGAAACACAAGCATATTACAAGGAAATGATTGAATCCTTCAATTGTAAAAGTGAAAATATGAGAATAATTTCTAAGTCTTTGAGTGAAAACCACACTGTAGCACTCTCTGACCCAAGAATAGTAAAAATAAAGGATGTATCCAATGGCGAAAAACTCTCTAAGGTGCTAGAGGATGAAGGATTCAATCTTCCTCTTAGTGAAATTCATTAGGAGAAGTCAGTGGTATTAGCCGAGACGTGCAATCTGATCAACTTGGGAATAGAGGAATTGCCACACATAACCTTCTATGTAGAGTCTCTCTTAGCAAAAGAACATGAACTCCTAGTTGCATTCCTAAGAGAAAGGAATGTAAACTTTGCATGGACCTATGCGAACATGCCTAGGCTTGATCCAGAGGTTGTGGTTCATCACCTAGTTATATACCCTAAAGCAAAGCCCATCAAAAAAAAGTTTAGAAAAATTGATCCCTTGATTGCATTATTGGTCAAAATAGAATTGTAAAATCTCCTAGATGCAGGGTTCATACGATTGATAGATTACCTAGAATGGGTCTCAAACCTTGTACTTGTTATAAAGCCCACTAGGTACATTCACATCTGCATAGATTTCAGAGACCTCAACAAGGAATCTCCCAAGGATGACTTTCCACTTTCGAACATTGACATGATTGTGGATATGATGTGAGGACATGAGATGCTATCATTGATGGAAGTATTCTCAGGCTACAACCAGATCATGATAGCTAAAGAAGACCAACATAAAATGGCTTTCACTTTCCCATGGGGGACATATTGTTGGAATATGATTCCATTCAACTTGAAGAATGTAGGAGCTACCTATTAGAGGACCATGACACTGATCTTTCATGACATGATCCATAAAACCGTGGAAGATTATGTGGATGATATATTGGCTAAATCCAAGAAAAGACGAGATCACATAGCTGCATTAGGCTCCATCTTTGATAGGTTAGAAGAATAAAAAGTTAGACACCACCCAAAGAAGTGTGTCTTTAGATTACAGTCATGGAAACTCCTCAGGTACATCATGTCCATGAGATGGATTGAGATAGATCCTACTAAGGTTAAGGAAATTCTTGAAATGGAAGCACCTAAAACATTGAAACAACTCAATGGCCTACAAGGAAGGCTCCAGTCCATCTATCTATTCATAGAACAACTAGCAGACAAGGCTACCCCCTATTCTCACCTACTCCATAAGGGGGTAGCATACAAGTTGGAAGAGAAGTGTGATCAGGCCTTCAACAAGATCAAGGGATACTTACGCTACTAGTCCTCATGCCGCCAATTCTAGGCAAACCCTTGATCTTATAGATATCAAGAATAGTGGAAGCCCTCAACGCTCTCTTAGAACAACATGATGAAAATGGAAAAGAGAGAGCTATCTATTATATTAGAAAACTATGGTGGGCCATGAGATGAACTATACATCCATTTAGAAATCCTATCTAGTAGTCTTGTTCATAGCTCAAAAATTCAGACATTACATACTAGCCCATCAGATAAAGCTTATTACAAAGATAGACCCCCTTAAGTACTTTCTTTCCAAAGCAATGCTTACAGGGCAGACAAAAAAGTGGGTTATGATCCTCACAGAGCATGATATTGAGTATGTGGAGCACAAGGCAAACAAGGGACAAGAAATTGTAGATCACTTGGTGGAGGCATCAATATACTCAAAGAAATCACTTGTATCAGAGTTTCCAGATGAATCAATCTTCAACTTAAGTGTAGCGGATCACTAAAAAATGTATTTTGATGGATCCTACACACAACACGGGTCGGGAGCAAGGATCTTTATCACCCCACAAGGGGATTGCATTCCAAAATCATACAAGCTCTCATTCCCTTGCATAAATAACATCATAGAATATGAGGCTCTTGTCATAGGGTTGAGAGTTGTGGTGCAATGGAAAATAATGGCACTTAAGGTTTATGGAGATTCACAACTCATAATCAACAAGGTCAATAATGAGTATGAAAAAAAGGACAAAAATTTGACCCCATACAAGAAATTGGTGGAAAGTCTCAAGGATTTCTTCATTGATATTGTTGCTTATATTTTACCTACAGTTAAATCAGGCAAGATAATCATTTGTTAGTTCTTCGAGAGGCCAATGGAACATTCACATGAGGGAAAAGACTCTACATCTTTTGCTAGGTCATGGGGAACTCAGTGGGAGAAACTTCCCTAGGGAGATTCAACATGAAAATCATTTAAGGAGAAAGTCGGCAGGACATTTCAGAGGTCTCGCTGACTAGCAAGGTTTCCATTAAGTCTGAGTGCTTCAAACCAAGGATCCTATCGGCATGAGATCTCTTTCAGCATACAGTCTCGGTGACTGATGGTGTCTCGCCGACAACAGTGAACCTTCGATGTAGCTTTTAAGTCACCGGGATGTCTCCCCGACTCCTAATGTTTCACCGACGTATGAGGAGCCTCAGATGGAGAGATGATTTCAACATAAGAAGGCAGGATTTGCTAGGAGGTCTTAGCGAAGGCAAAAGTCTCGCTAAAAGGAAGGTAAGGGGCATCGATATGGTTGTCTTCGGTAGGAGTCCCGCCGACACAAAAGAACCCCTCGGTATGACTAATGGACTTCACGAGAAGTCTCCCCGACTCGTAATGTCTCACCGAGATTAGAGTTCAGCAAAAGGCAAAGGGCTCAACAAAAAGTCTCGGTGAACACAAAAGGTCTTTCCGACAAATCAGAGGGAGGCCTCACCAAAAAATGAAAGGGGCTTGCCAATAGTTGAAGATATCGCCCTGAGGTCCTGTCGACACTGGGAAGTCTTGGTGACATAGAAGGTGTCATTGACAAAGGTCTTACCGACCAGTGGAGCCTCCAAAATGAAAAGGAGTTCGCCAAAGGGAGGGGGTTTCCCCGAAGTGAAAATGTCTCCCCGACCAAAGGAGAAATAAATGCATCGCCGGGCAGAATGGAGGTTATTGCCAAGAGGTCTGGACGAAGGAGTAGAGTCATACAAAGAGGAATTCTCTCGACATAGGTTGAAGCCTTCACCAGGATTTCACGCCGATCTGGGGGGGTCTCTCCGAAAGGATAGCCTTCAGCGTATGTCAACAAACTTCATTAAGAGGTCTTACCGAGTATAGAAAGTCTCCCCGACAATCACTCTTGAAGTGGTGTCAGTAAAGGAAGCGGGCTTCAGAATAAGGTCATATCAAAGTGTGAGTGTCTTAGTGACAGAAAAGGGAGCCCGCCGAGGGACAAAGCATTCGGGTATGGTCTCAGTGACCCGTTCAAGTCTCACCAATAAGAAGGCCTTCGGTATAGCCATCCAAGTCGGAGAGATGTCTCCCTAAATCATGATGTCTTGCCGATAAGTGGATGACTTGGCGGAGGATGGATTCTTCAGCTTAGGTGGGTGCCTTCGGTAGGATGTCTTACTGACATCATGTGGTCTCAGCGATAGAAGCAGGTATCGGTACAACATTTGATCCTTGCTATGGTGTCTCCCCGACTCGGTGATCTCTTGGCGAAAGGAAAACAAAGCTCGGTAAAGTAAAATGCATTTAGGGAGACACTAATGGCCTCTCTCCGATAGATGAAATGAGGCCTCACCAAGCTAAATTTCCTTCAGCACAACCTCTTGCCAACCACAGAAGGTCTCCCCAATTGGGGGGTCTTGATGGCTGAAGTAAATAAGTGGGGGTCCCACCAACGAAACATCTAGTATCACTAAGAGTTAGGGCTTTCGCCATGGGGTCCTGGCGACTATCCAAAGTCTCACCGAAGGTGACAATACTTCGGCATAGTCTTGTGAATTCTATAGGATGTCTCCTCGACTCGGTGATGTCTCACCAAGAGTAAAGTGAACAGCTCGGTAGAAAGTGAGGACCTTGGTGTAAGGTCTGAGCGATAAGGGAAAGTCATGTTGAAAGGAAAGACCCTCACCAAAGAAAAGTTCCTTTGGTATGATATCTTCCCAACTAGCGGGAGTCTCAGAAAAGTGAGGATAGCTCAGGCAGACAGAGGGAGTTCATCATGATATCTCAATGACCGCATCAAGTCTCACTGACCAGAAAGTAAAGACCTCGCCGAAAGAATTTGACATTGGTGAAAGGTCTTGCCGATATGAGAATGTCTAGCCAATAAAATGAAAGCAAGCTCAGCGGTATAGCTTCTAGAGACATCAACAAAGGTCTCCTCGAAACAAATGTTCTTGCTAGGAGATAGGATTTTTGTCATGACGTCTCAGCGATAGTTTGAGTCATGTCAATAAGTTGCAGAGGACATAATCGCTTTAGTGAGACACTTTCAGTGTCTCACCGAGTTGTGATTCTTTTCAAAAAAAGTTTCAACCACCTACAGAGCCTGTGTGGAATATGCTTGACCAACCAGGAGGAGTTGGAGAGAGCCGTGGCCGTCTGATCAGAATGAATAATGTCAATGGGATGAATGCAACATGTATCTGTTGTGAGCTCATGGCATTCAAGGCATTCAGCCGAGGTGGTTCAAAGAAGACACGATGCCAAGATTAGAATGAATGCGGTAGCTATGAAATATCTGAAGAAGGCTTCCCTGGGGATGACTCTTCATAGCAGGGACACGCAAGGTTCTGCATTAACTTAGTCAAAAAGATCTGAGGAGAGATATATTTTTCTGAGACTGATATTTTGTAAGCCCTAAGGGGCCGACACATTTTGATATATAAGGCTTTTTTGCCTTTTTGTAGATAGTTCAGATTATACACTCAGAAGAGTTAGTGATTTTTGGTCAATCCTTTCTTGACTAAATGTATGTTTTGTAACTCAACTGAAATCTAGAATGTAAAATAGAGTTCACCTTGAAAACAAGTATTAGTGCTCTTACCACTCTCATTTCTATATGTTAGCTTATATATGTATTTCTTTAACAATGTTTTTCTTAATCTGTATTCATACCACAAATTTGTGAAGTCTGTTTCTTCCTTATTGAGATATGTATGTAGATAAAACCTGTCAAGATTGATGCATAAGTCTAATGGGGTGATGTTGAGTAAGTAAAGCATCCGCAGCCTAGTTTTCTCAGTGTGGTTGCTTTCTTTTTTTCATTTCCCTAATTTCTTATCAACTCGGTGTATCACCATATGAATAGTTCAGTATAGTCTCATTTTTGTATGCATTTCTTCTCCCTTTACCTCACAAAGATCAATAGTTTAGGTGATACCCAAAGGAAGTCGGCCTTCTCCAGAAGTTCACTCCAATCTCAAATGACCCACAGCCTTGGAGTGATCCAATGTTTCACTAGAAAGCTCAGTTTTACAACTTTGCATAGGGTGCATTTCTAGGTGACAATAGATATCACATTTGAGTAGCTACCAAGATCAAACAACAAAGCGACAGATGCAATCGCTACAATCATATCACTCCTAGATATCCCCCGCAATGTCCCAAAGCAAGAATTCCTCATAGAGCAGCTTCTCGTGCCCACATTCAAGGTACTAGAGTCAAATTTTTTGTATGAAATAATTAGTCCCTATGATCACTAGTACCATGATATATACACTTACCTTAGAATAGTTCTCCCTGTAGACATAACCCTGAACCTCAAGAGAGCCTTTGTCAAAAATTCATCCATTTTTTCATCCTAGGAGATACCCTTTACCATAGAAGCATTGAAGGAACCCTTTTATGTTTCTTAAACATTGAGGAAGCATTAACTTCCTTAACCAAGGTATATAATGACATATGTGGTTCACACTCGAGTGGTATGACCTTGGCCAAGAAATTGTTGAGGATAGTGTATTATTAGTCTACAATGGAAAGAGAAGCACATGAATATGTTAGAAGGTGTCTACAATGTCAACAACATGGGGACCTCATCCATGCACCAGCTCAAGAGCTCCACCCGATTGTCACACCTTGGCCTTTCTCATAATGGGGGCTCGATCTCATTGGAAAAATCACCCCCAGCTCGTCTAGTAGACATAAGTTCATCATCACTACCACTGAATACTTCACAAAGTGGGTAGAAGCCATTCCCATGACCTATATCACAGGAAAGAAAATATCAAATTTCATCCTGAATTACTTAATTTTTTGCTACGGTGTCCCTCAAGCAACTATCTCAGATAACGGGACACCTTTCAAGAATTAGGATGTTCGCAACCTATGCCAAAGTTTAATATCCAACATCACTTTTCAACCCCATACTACCCCCAAGGAAATGGACAATCTGAGGCTACAAACAAAACCATCCTGAAAATCCTCAAGAAGACGGTCAATGAAGTTGGTCGTGATTGGCATCTCCAATTGAATCCCGCCCTATGGGCCTATCGAAAAAGTATCCACGTACCAACAGGTGCCACCCCATTCTCCTTGGTCTACGAATTAGAAGCCATTCTCCATATAGATATCAAGCTCCTATCACTGAGAATATCATTGCAGAATCTCATCACAAATGAAGAATATCAGGTGTTAAGATTAAATGAGCTGGAATTACTAAATGAGCAATGCATGGATTCCTTAAAATTTTTGCAAGTCTACCAAAACCGACTCAAACAAAGCTACAACAAGAAGATCAGGAGTAAAATCTTCCAACTCAGAGAGCTTGTGTTGAAGGAGAACCAAAAGAATGTTCCAAATCCATATAGCAAGGGAAAGTTTCAACCCAATTGGTTGGGGCCCTTTGTCATCACAATGAGCTACAAGTTAGGGGCATACCAGTTATCAACACTATAAGGAGAACCTCTACAGGATCCCATGAACATCTCCCATCTAAAAAAGTTTTATGCCTAATTTTGGAGGGTGTAAAACCAAAAAATACAAAAAAAATGAGAAAATTTCCTAAAAAATGGCCACCTTGATGAAAACCTAGTAAACAGGGATCTTGGTGACAACAAAAAAAAATCAAAAAATACAAAAATACAAACAAAAAAAAATTAGAAAAAGGATTAAAAACTATAAAAATAAAAATTGTCGTCTAGTGAAAACCACTTCGGTGGCGCTTTGGGCAAGTACCTTGATGAAAACCTAGAAAATAGGCGCCTTGTGTAAATAAGAACTTTCCATCCACCAGGATCTCCATGGATTTTTCTCCATAATCCATCCATCACACTTCCATCATCCATATCTCTATCCATCATCTATCTGCATCTGCACCATAGCTTGATCTTGTATTCGCATCATCATCCCTCCTAGTACTACTCAACTCATTCTTAAGGTCAGTTTGTCCTGCCTATATTGGAGTAGTCTATTGCATCGTGTTGGGGGAATGTTCTCATTAGATCGGATTCATGTATATTCTTGAAGTCTTCCCAAAAAACCAAAAAAAATAGAAAAATAGAAAAAAATCCAAAAACATTAGAAAATTAGAAAAATCTAGAAACATTCAAAACATATAAAAATCCAAAATAGGTCAAAAAGTTAGTCAAAAATTCAAAAATAAAGTTGTCTTGTCAAACTACGTCATCTCTAAGCTTTGAACGTAGGCAAGGTTGATCTTTGATTATCCCCCGAGACACTTAGTTCAATCCTTTAGGAGTCTATCATAATAAACTAGCAATCCATTTGTTTATATCTCATCAATAATTGAGTCTATGTCAGTCAAACTATGTGGTCTTTGTGTGAATAACGTAGGCAAGGATAATCTAGTTGATCAACCCCCGAAACCCCTAGGATAGGTGTTTAGGTTAGTCTCTTGGTCAGAATCTCAGAAAACCCAAAAACATTGAAAAATTCAAAAATCAAAACATTTGTAAAACATCTTGAAAAAACCAAAAACAGCCTCAAAACATTTCAAAAACCCCAAATGTAGACACCTAAAAATGACCTAGGCCTGCAAGCTTCATTTTTACCACTTTCGTCCTAGCATAATTAAAACATTTAATTATGTCCTTGGTCCACATTAGACTATTAATTAAATAATTTATAATTGTTTAATTAATTAATGTCTTTGTATTCTTTATGATTATTAATTAAATAAATCTTATTAATTTATTAAATACGTCATTAATTGTCTAAGTCTTCCCTTAATTAAATAAATTTCTTAATTTATTTAATTACCCTTCGTAATATATTTCTTCCTGATTATTAAATAAATAAGATTCATTTATTTATTTAATATGTCACTAACCGTCATAATTAAATGAATTGATTAATTTATTTAATTAATTAATCTTATCTGCTAAATTAAATAATTATCTTTAATTATTTAATTGTCAAAATTAATGTTCCTCTCATTTTAAATAAATTAAAATATTTAAAATGTCATCTCATTCTTAACTATCAGTTCATTTTGGTAAATAATCTGAAAAAGATTATTTATTATCTCACAAAATCATTATTTTGAATTAATTAAATTCAAAATAGTAACTAATCTTCTAAAAATCAAGTAATCGGGCAGATTCTTTATTTTCCAAATCTGATCTTTAGTCCAACTCTTATCTTCTTGATTTTTCTAATCTCACAAATCAGGCAGTCTTTATCTTCTTGATTTTCAAAAATCTTTATTTTCTAATTAATTTATCTCATTTATTCTCCACTGTCGATCCAATTATTTGAGATATTATTTTGACTGTTCAATTAATGAATTTTCCCTAACCCTAATTAGGGATTCTCAAATTTAATCTAGACCTTTCATTTTAGGTCTTAGTCATGAATTAATCTCACCCATCCATTCAAAATGGCATTTTCTATAAAATGCCATTTTCCTCACTTTTTGATTACACACACACAAGTAGACATATTATAGGCGCATTGCATACTTATCGTTGGCACACTTAGATTTCTCATAGCAATTATTATTTTCATTTGATCAAATCTTAGCATGTTTAGGCATTGTCAATCATAGTCACAGGAATAGACTTTAGACATTTTATGCAAATCCTTCAAAGCTTGGTGTAGTACTTAGACATTTGCAGATTGCTCTCACAACAAATCTGAGGGCAAAGTATCATCCAACAAGTAAGAAGGTACTATGGAGGTAATCATAGAAGTTTCGAGAAACAGGTATAACCATTTTATTATTTAATTTCCTTTGTACTCGATAGGACTTTGGGTTTTTGGCTTTAATATTGATTTGATTGATCTAATCCTAATCCTTAGAAATTATCCTCAGTTACATTGGTGAACCCAACTCCATTTTTTTTTGTTATTTCAAAATGGTTTTTGTGTTTTCTACTATTTTGCAGGTACAAGTACGGAGAGACGCAACTACTTTTTTAAAAAAATTGTGATGAATCAGATGCGTCACGACGCATTCGCTAATAGAAAAGCCACAATCACTTTGTCATGACGCAATCGACATAAGGAAAGCTGCATTTGAAATATCAAGATGCATCTGATACACAAAGCGACGCAATCACTCTGTCATGATGCACTCGACTGGTAAGATTTTCTGTTAGATTACATTCAGTTTTTTTCTCTTTTGTAGTTTTTTGTGTTTCTTTTAACCTAGTTATTTCCTGCATGCTGCCTAGCATAAGGTTTTTTGTTACTAATCAAGGTTTACAGCTTGTTGGTGGTTACTATTTGTGGGTTGAAGAAAAACACTACAACTACTAATAGATTGTCTTGTAGGTTCGATTGTCAAAGGCTAGACAGTAAAACAATGTGCTTGCATTTTTAGTAGTGTAACTCACATTTAATTTTTGGTGCAATTAAAATGAACCTTTGTTTTCTATGTTTGAATGTGTTTGTAAAACGATATGGGAGTATGCTCTCACCTTGTGAAAACTCGGTGATCAAAAACCTAGACTCGTTTTTATCTATTCTTACTTGACGACTTGGTATATCAGAGTATCCTCTCCCTTTGCACTTTCGGGCGATCCTGGGTGTAAGAGAAATAGTTACCAACTCTAGAAATTGGGCCTACCTGGAGATTTCATCACCCCAATGTGACTCAAACTGGCAATGGAGCTAAAGCCAAGCTACCCCCGACCAGTATATAAATGTAAATCTTAAGGGAAAACCTAAGACTGTGAGTGCGGATGTGTCATACGGATGGAGTTGTACTCCCTTAAACCCTATTGAGCTTAACCTCTTTAGGCTGGAGTGCCACCTTAATGGTGATTAATCTCTTTCCCCATGTATGGCCACTCGAATGGGGGTCCTGAACTAAAAACTTTTGTGTAGTAAGCCAAAAACCCTCTATTTGCTAGCGCAGCACCGGTCGGTGTGAAGGCATCCACACTTTCGCAGTTTGTAGTAGAGGTGATCAACTCACCATGGGAGTTTCATTGGGGTTGGAAGCTTGGTTGGCCTGAGAAGAGAGTGCACTATAAGGGGGAGCCCGTGCAACCAAGCTTCTAAATTCACACAATACAGGTATGCGGTTGGGGAAACCCACGTGGAATCTAGCGAATACTATCATGGCCTAACCTAGGATTGTTCTTATCTGATGTGTGTTTGGTTACTTTTAAAACACTGTGCTTGTCAAGTGCTTTCTGGACTTATCACATTTACAGCTCCAAACAAAAATGCTAAATATCAAACAGATCAAATTTTCCATCAAAAATGCCAAAATAAAAACTCTTTTTTTTACAAACTGTGTCACATTTGTCAAACCACATTTAACTTTCTAAATTTCAATCGCTCTGTTAAAACTCATTTGACCTTTCAAATACCACATATGCATGTGTCGCGATGCAACTAACTATCATTGAGTCACATCTACTAAACCGAGTCGCATTTGTCTGACTTTGAGCCGCATTTGCTCAATCTAAGCCGCATTCGCAAAACAGAGATGCAACTGACTATCATTGAGTCACATCTGATAAATTGAGTCACATTTGTCTGATTCTGAGTCACATTTGTTGAACTTGAGCCGCATTCGCAAAACCCTGACACAACTGAAACCTCAAATAATGCATTTTCCTGTCACAATTTAAAACTTCATACAAAGTCAAATCCGAAGTCTTCATCTTGTCAAAAATTTGTCAAACACTGTTTCCAAGAAGATTCTGTCAAAAACCAAACTTGAAATTGCTCAAATTATTTACTATTAGTTTTCATTCATCACCTTAGGTTTCATCCTTCATTATTTTTAGTTGCATACATTCGACATTCGGTTGTCCCTAGGTTCATATTTTTGCATCCTTAGGATTAGGTAAATCTGAGCACAATTTGCAACATCATTGCTTTCAAAACTAGGCTCTTTTGGACTAAGTTATCAAACCCTTTTTTCAGTCATTGTCCTCTTTTGTGGGATTTCCCAACTCAAAAGTCTAGTTAGGAAAATTCACTAGTCATTTCGACCTTGTCACCTTGTCATTTTCAACAAAGTCCTCTAGTAACAAAAATCGAAAACAAAGTTTGAGCTTACAAGTGCTTAGGTAACCTTGTCTTAAATTGCATTTTAAGTCTTCACATTGCATATCCTATTCAAAAAAATCCAAAAACATTAGTCACCCTAGTCGTCATTTGGAATTTAGACCTTGCATAGCGTCATCACTACATTTAGTTGTCATTCCTTTTCATTTGAGCAATCTCATTTATGGTGGAAACTAGACTTCAAAAACAACAAAGACAAATGGAAAACTCTCGGCAAGACCCCACGTCCACTGTTAACAATCCAACGTATGACCCAAACTGGACCTTTGATGATCCATTTGGAAAAACAAATAATCAACTTCTAAAGGCGACACCACCCTCATCAAACAGTCCATTTGAACCATTCTTGTGTAAAGATGAGTACGGTCAAATACTCGAGGAAAAATTAGAGGTAGCAACACAAGACCCAGAGGCCTCTCAATTTGTTGAAACAATGGTCATTTATGACAGAGACAGATACTTGGCCATACTCTTGAGTCAAGGAGCCAAATTACCCCAAGGATTTTACATTACCATGATACAATCAACACCTCTAGACCCTAATGACAACAACATGCGTAACATGTCACATAGTGGTCAACCTCCAAACACTACGAGCAATAACTTCTTTGACACCACAATGATAGTGCATGCTACCTCCAACATCCCAAACACCTCCAACATAATAAATACTACATCTATTGGAGGATCACAATCATCCACAATGCCCACAACATCCATGACACTATCCCAATCAGCTAGAACCACTCTTCGCTCCTCAACAATATGGGAAAATTACTCCAATCCTCTCTTTACCACTACAATAAATGCCATGGGGGCATCATCAAGTCACAACAACCCCCCCTTGACAGCTACATCTACTACCATGAGTACACCTTCAACATATCCGCTCAGTGGTATTTCACAAAATCCTTTGGGAGGGGGAAAGGGATGCATTTTTATCCAAGGACAACAACCAAATGTTAACACGACAACACAATCACATGTCATTGCCTCCCAAGGTACAAATACAAACATTCCCCTTGTGCAAACCCAACAATTCGCACAAGGTGGCCAAGTAACACAACCCATGGCACCATTAACGCATCATAACCTTCATGGTCATCACATTCCCCAAATAACGACACACATGGCTGGGGGACACATCCCAACCTACTCATCTAATTTTCATACTCACCAACACACACCCAATCATAACTTTCAATATCAACAACACGGCAATCCGCACACATCATACATATCACAACAATCCATACCACCACAATACACCAATATTCACACACAACAAATGGGAACCTATGGTGTACCAAGCAATACAATGTATGGAAAGACAAATGATCCTGTTATGGATGCCCTCCAAACAAGACTGATGGGGGTAGAAAAAACTATTCAAAACATATACATTTTAGGCCAGAAATCAGAAATATCATATGACCTAAATGTATACCCATTTGACATGAGCATATACATGCCTCCATTTCCTCTAGGATATGTGTCACCTAATTTCACAAAATAAAGAGGCAAGACAAACCCCATTGAACATGTTCATGATTTTGCAACCAATTGTATGGACATCGCCTATGAACAAACATACTTGATGAGACTTTTTTCTAAAATTCTAGTGGGTCAAGCCCTTGAATGGTTTTCCACAAAAAAGCATATCTAGACATGGGATGAGCTTAAATGAAAATTCATAAAAAACTATGCGTACAACATCGACATGGACACCTCCATCACTAGCTTTTGCACTCTCACGCAAGAGGATGCTGGAGAGACATTTATCCCATTTTTTCAAAAATGGAGAAGCCTTGCTAGTCGATGCCAGATTGACATCCTCGAAAGGGAGAAAGTCGACATGTTTGTCCAAACACTTATGGGACCTCTAAAATATGCATTGCAAATACATTGTTGCACAAACTTCATAGATTTAGTCAAAAAAGGGACCACGTCCAGATTGAGAAAGCCCTTATCGCAAAGGGAGAATTATGATATGGTTCTAAAAACACAAATGCCAATCCAACCACTGACAAGAATAAATACTGGGTTAAAAATAAACACGGTACAAATGACGGTGTTGTTGATGCCAAGACTGCAACCATTGTGGGTCCTATACTGGCCTTAAAAGGGGTTCAACAACAACACCAACCAACAACGACATTGAAACCCCCTACTAATGCCCCTTTAAACAATCAAAACAGTCAAAATAACTAGGGACAGTACCGTCAGATGAGACAATTTCCTAAAGGTCACACATACACTTCTTTGGGTGAACCCATTGAAGAAGTCCTTAAGAAATGTCTCCAGAATGGGGTCATTACACTCCAAAAACCAAAACCATATGACCTAGGACAATTCAAACCAGCATGGTGGAATGACAATGCCTTTTGTGAATACCATCGAGAAAAAGGACATACAACCTCTAACTGTCGACAATTGAAAAACCTAATACAAGATCTTATCGAAAGTTGCATCATTGAAGTAGGTGGATCTCAATTTTCCTCCAATTCATATCATACTATCCATAAGAATCCACTACAGAACCATGGTTCTCATAAGACTTCCACATCAAGTCCACAGATGCACAATAATCAAGCTAACTTCGCCCGAGTCAAGTACGACTATTATAGTGGACCTATTATAAACAATGTCTGAACTGACAATGAATACATCAATACCATTACAGTTAGGAGAGCACCCCAATGTAATGTTACTACTCGTAGTGGCAAGGTTACCATAGCTGGTCCACCTCCTACTAGACAACCCAAAATAACCATATCTAGCCCATCTTCTAAATAGCCAGAATCTATCCCAACCATAAAGCCATGGAAACCCAAAAGTCATTTCAACCTCATCGAACGGCTAGGAAAGACTCCCGTACAAATCTCTATACTTGAGTTGCTTCGTATATCTCCTGTACACAAAGATATCCTAGATAAAACCTTGCTCAAGTTGTCGATCCCCAAGGACATCTATGTCAATCAATTTGAAACCATGGTGGGATATCTCACTACGCCTCACCATGTCACCTTCTCAGATCAAGATTACTCATCACCTAAAACCAACCACAATGATGCATTGCACATAGAAACTTTTGTCCAAAAGCACAAAGTTAGATGGGTTTTAGTAGATGGCGAAGTAGGATTGAACATATGCTCCCTCAAACTGGTTAAGGCTCTAGGGTTCTCTGATGCGTGTGTAGACCCAACAAAGAGTATAGTGATCAAAGCATATGATGACGAGGAACGCTCTTCACGGGGCGTTATCTCTCTCCCTATCAGAGTGGGACCAGTCATTGTGGACACAACCTGCCAGGTCCTAGATTTGGAACTACCATATAACATCTTGCTAGGACGTCCATGGATTCATGCCTTAAAAGTCGTTTCGTCCACATATCACCAATGCCTAAAGTTTCCATTTGATGGCACAGAAATAACCATATATGGAGACCCCGACCCCTTCCAATATTGTACCAACCTAAGGGGTATTTCTAAAAATTGAGTGCCTATTAATCGGGAAGCACATGGCTCCTTGTCATCCAAATACATTAATCCATCCACACTCACATCGGTTTCCGCATCCGCTCCATCCACATCTTCTGCCACACCACCGCCTCTGTCAAACCCTAAGATTGAATCCACTGTCAAAATCTAGGACCTAGGCTGCAGAGAGTTCAAACTAAATGCAGTATACAGCATAACAACAATACCCAAGTCTCCAAAGATATATGGTCGGCCATGTTTCAGAATGGAACCCAGGGAAACTTTCAAAGTTCCACTGAAAATGGTTTTTATCAAGTGGGGAGACATGAGTAATGAAGACCTTGCCGACATTACAGGATGGATCTATAAGGATACTGTCGCACTACCTCCATTACCAGTTGAAAAGTATGGCAAAGGTTATGACATAATGAAGGCTAAAGGCTACAATGGTGCTAGTGGCCTAGGAAGAAATAAAACTGGCTGAAGGGAACCCATAGAAACTTTTCAAATTCTGAAATATCTTGGATTAGGGTTTGGATCACTCGACAATGATGATCGATGTATCATTGGACTTTCGAGTGAGCGAATACATGCTTCGAAAAGTGTTGAGACCACTAAGGAAACCCTCACCGAAACTGACTCCCAAGAGTGGGAATTTGGCTCAGAACGATCCCTAAGTGATTGTTGTCTCGATGATTTGTTTGTCGAACCAGGGGAACTGACCTCTGAACAATAGTTCTAGCAAACATTCAAAATTGAATAGGCACCAAATAGTCAAAGTCTCATTACCACTTCCCATAATGTACAACACCCATCATCTGAGCCCCTTCAGTCCAAACCATCTGAAGTATCAGACGACATTGATGATCAGGGCTCTAAGACCTTCACCCCTTATTTTGACAACGAATATGACACAAGTGAAGGAGAATATTGGATAGAGTTTGATGTAGAGTTGGATGATGATAATCTCATCTACAACATCACTGAATCCATATGCATGTTGTCTGCATCCTCACCTAAATTCACCAACATTGATGATGGCATTACCTTTGTTTGGGACCAACAAGGACCGCCAACCCTGGACACATTTCAGAATGATGTGGCAATTGCTGAATTTATGGGATTACAAGAAGGCATACCCAGTGGGGACCACAAATCAAGATTCGCCATTGATTTAGACTGCATGACATACTTCGGCGAGACTACTCCATCCTCCAGTCACAAAAGTAAAAGTAAGAATAAATAAAAAAGTGAAACGTCCCTAGGTGAAAACTGAAAGGCACCTCTTGATGGTAAAATAGTAAAAATAAAGGACATATCTGTGGGTGAAAACCTCTCTAAGGTGCCCAAAGATGGAGGACTGGACTTTCTCCCCATGCAATAGTAGAAATCGGCTATGCTTATCAAAAACACAATAGAGGATAACATATCAACTGCAGAAGATCCCAAGATGGTCCTCTTTGCTGCATCATTAACTAAAGACAAGAGATCAAAATTTCATAAATTCTTTGCAGAACGAAAAATCAACTTCGCATGGTCCTATGCTAACATGCAAGGATTGGACCCAGAACTAGTTCTGCACCATCTCCCGCTATTACCTAATACTAAACTAGTCAAGCAAAAGTTGCACAAAATGCACCCTCAGGTTGCTCTATTGGTCAAGGCCGAGTTAAAGAAAATACTAGATGCCAGATTCATATGGTCTATTGATTACACTGAATGGATTTCTAACATGGTGCTAGTGACAAAGCCAAATGGGCTGATCCGTGTATGTACAGACTTTCGAGACCTAAATAAAGCATGACCAAAGGATGACTTTCCTTTGCCAAACATTGACATCATAGTTGACCTCACCACAGGATATGAGATGCTATCCCTCATGGATGGTTTCTTCAACTATAATCAGATTCACATTGCTCCTGAAGACCAACAAAAAATGGCATTTACTTGCCCATGGGGTACATATTGTTGGAATTTCATGCCATTCGGTCTCAAAAATGCAGGTGCCACATACCAAAGGGCTATGACCACAATCTTCCATGACATGATGCACAAAATAATGGAAGATTATGTAGATGACCTATTAGCCAAATAAGTAACCAAGAAAGATCATCTGAAGGTACTCGACACAATTTTCAAGAGACTTGAAGAGTACAAAGTCCAGCTAAATCCTAAGAAGTTTTTTTCGGGGTCACATCAAGAAAACTCTTGGGATGCATAGTTTCCAGAAGAGGCATAGAGGTTGATCCAGCAAATTTCAAAGCCATCATAGACATGCCTCTGCCCAGAGGAATCAGTGAACTTAGAACTTTACAAGGCAGAGTACAATCTATTCGGCATTTCATAGCCCAATTGGCAGATAAGTGTCACCCATTCCAGTATCTGCTGCGCAAGGGTATCTCCTTTGTATGGACAGATAAATGTCAATAAGAATTTCAGCAAATCAAAGATTACCTACTATCAACACCAGTCCTCATGCCTCCAATTCATGGAAAGCCATTGATCCTATACATCTCGACTACTAGTTCAGCACTGGGGGCATTACTAGCACAAAATGATTATGAAGGAAAAGAACGAGCCATCTATTACATCAGCCACACACTGATAGGGTATGAGTTGAACTATACAAACATTGAACGTGCATGCCTTGCTATTGTCTTTGCATCCCAAAAACTAAGACACTATATGCTTAGTCACCAGACACAACTGGTCACCAAGATTGATCCACTGAAATATCTCTTAAGTCGGGCGGCATTAACAGGTCAGTTTTCCAAATGGGTCATGATACTAAGCGAGTATGACATATAATATGTCGAGCATAAGGCAATAAAAGGACAGGTAATAGCAGATCAACTAGAAGATGCACCGATTCAAGTTACTCATCCACTAGTAACTGATTTTCTTGATGAGTCAATTTTTCATGCGGAACCGGCGGTACCATGGAAGTTATATTTTGATGGGTCTCATACTGGTCATGGCTCAGGTGCTGGAATCTTGTTTATCACCCCACAGGGGGATTTAATTCCTAAGGCATTCCAGATCGCTTTCCCTTGTACAAATAACATTGTCGAATATTAAGCACTAGTCACAGATCTCAAAATGGCAATTAAATGGAAAATTCAAATGTCGCTTGTATTCAGAGATTCCCAGCTTATTATCAACCAAGTGAATGATGACTATGAAACAAAGGATGAGAAGTTTCTTCCCTACAAGAGGATGGTGGATAGTTTCCTGACATACTTCCAATTGATTTCTTTTGAACAAATCCCTAGGACACAGAATAAGGTAGCTGATGCAATGGCTACTATTGGTTCTCTCTTGGACATCCCTCAAAATGTGTCACAATTTGAGTTCTTAATAGAACAACTTTTAATGCCAGCATATGATATCCCAGAATCAAAAATGGTTTGTGAGCTTGTTGGTCCCAACTCTCCCTGGTATTAGGACATTTATGACTACCTAAAATCTCAAACCCTTCCACTGAACCTGTCCAATAACCAAAGGAAGTCCTTCATCCAAAAATCTGCAAAGTATGCCATCGTTAGTGACACCCTTTACCGCTGTAGTTTTGATGATACCCTCCTTCGATGTCTCGACACCAATGAAGTGCGTACAACCTTACATGAAGTGCATGATGGTATATGTGAATCTCATTCAAGTGGTCCTACTCTAGCTAAGAAAGTAATGAGACTTGGGTATTATTGGCCAACAATTGAAAATGATGCAATTGAATATGTGAGGACTTGTCGCAAATGTCAGATTCACAGTGATTTAATCCATGCTCCAACACAGGAACTTCGACCAATCACTTCTCCTTGGCCCTTCGCTCAATGGGGACTTGACCTCATGGGTAAAATTCATCCAACCTCCTCCAACGGCCAAAAATTCATTATCACCACCACTAAGTATTTTACAAAGTGGATTGAAGCCATCCCATTGACATATATTACCGGGAAACAAATATCCAAGTTTATCCTTAACTACATCATTTGTCGATATGGCCTTCCGCAATCCATCATCACTGACAACGGACATCCATTTAAAAACCAAGACGTTCAGGAGTTATGTGAGTGATTTCACATTCAACACCATTTTTCATCTCCCTACTACCCACAAGGAAATGGTCAAGCTGAGGCATCCAATAAAACCATTGTCAAAATCCTCAAAAAGACTGTTAATGATGCTAGTCGTGACTAGCACATACAACTCAACCCTGCTCTGTGGGCTTACCGAACTAGCATTCATACACCTAGGAGCCACTCCATTTGCCCTAGTCTTTGGTGCTTAGGCCATCTTTCCCATTAAGGTCAAAATTCCTTCATTACGAGTCTCCCTAAAGGGTTTAACTAATGAAGAGGAGTATCGACAATTATGCTTGCACGAGCTGGAAATACTGGAAGAAAGAAAACAAAATTCACTGAACCATCTCCAAGCATATCAGAACTATCTTTGTTGTAGCTACAACAAGAAGGTTATGGTCAGATAGTTTGACATTGCCGACCCAGTTCTCATGTAGAACCCCAAGAACCAAGCCGATAGAGAAAAGTTGGGAAAGTTTAAACCAAACTGGTTGGGTCCCTACATTATCATATCTTCTTTCAGTTCTGGAGCTTATCATCTGGCCACACCAGATGGAGAACAAATGACAGAGCCCATAAACAGTTTACATCTCCGAAGGTTCTACGCATAGCATCAGAGGATTGAGTTGAAAATTTGTAAAATACAAAAAAAATTGAAAAATGATAAAAACCTGTTACCTTGATGAAAACCTGGTAAACAAGCATCTTAGTGACAGCAAAAAATAATAATAATAAAAAATTCAAGAAAATAGTAAAGAGAAAAATGATTCGTTCAATAGTGAAAACCTGGCAAACAGGCGCTTTGGACAAGTACCATGGTGAAAACCTGGCAAACAGGCACCATGCGTATTCAATCATTGCTCTGCCATCTACTGTCACTTTGTCTGCCTTGGCCTAGGATGAAAGGTATTATTGTCATTATTACACAAATCGCCACCACATTCTACCCTACCTGTCATAGTGGATAAACGATTGATATCACGTCCCAACGACTATCCATCTAGTAAACCAGCAGTATCTCATCCATGTTCCTTAAAAATGGCTAAGTCTTGGACTTGACTGGGGGAAACAAATTTATCATGAAACTGTAGTGAATGCCGCACATGATCTTGGTAATTGGCAAAAAGTCCTAAAAAAGGACCAAAAACATCATAAAAAGTCTTGAAAAAAGACCAAAAACATTGCAAAAAGTCATGAAAAAAGACCAAAAACATTGCAAAAAGACAAAAAACATCATAAAAAGTCATGAAAAAAGACCAAAAACATCGTAAAAAGTCCTGAAAAAAGACCAAAAACATTGTAAAAAGTCCTGAAAAAACACAAAAACATCATAAAATGTCCTGAAGAAAGACCTAAAAATCATAAAAAGTCCTGAAAAAACACAAAAACATCATAAAATGTATTGAAGAAAGACCTAAAAATCATAAAATGTCTTGAAGAAAACCACAAACAAAAACATCAAACTGCTCGAAGAGCACAAACACATCATCATTTCTTGTCAAAGTCAGTCATATCAATCAATCTTTGTCATTTGTCCGAACTACGTTGTCTCTGCGTATTTGCTACGTAGGCAAGACTCACATTTAAGTCCCCGAGACATTAGGTCAGTCCATTTAGGTTTGTCAGAATAAAATCATGATTCAAACTTCTTTCCTTTGGACAAAGTCATTGGTCATGTCGAACTATGAGGTCTCTGAGTGTATGACATAGGCAAGGCCATCTGTCGATGATCCCCCGAGGCCACACTAGGTCAGTCCATTAGGGTTCATGACACTACACTGGCACACACGTTAGAATATCTTCGAGACAAAATGAATCACTACCAAATGGGTAAAATCCTAAGAATAAATCATGACAATCAGTTTATTCAGCATGACAATCTCATCAGCAGGTCATTCATATCATCATGACAAAATCGGCATATAGTCAAACGCAAGTCAAACTCGGTCAAAGCAAGTCAAATCATCATACCCCGTCAAACTGTCAAATCTCGGTTAACCTTTAGATGTGTCATTCTGAAAGATAACCTTTATCATTCATGCCTTAGGATGTGTCCTTCCTAGGCATCACCACTGTCATTCAAAGATCACTCATCTTGACATCAGTATTTTTAAGATGTGTCCTTCTAAATAACCAACTGTGTCATTTATGCCTTAGGATGTGTCCTTCCTAGGCATCGTCATCATTACCGTCACATGAAAATTGGAGATCAATTCTCTTTGCATTCATATTATTCAGGATGTGTCCTTCCTAAATTTGGAAAATTTGGACATTTGTTGCTTGAGCAGCATCAAAGCTTTAACACTCGGGAATCTCATCATCATTAAACCTGACATCTTGGCATCAGAATAATGGATATCCAGACGCACTTGGAAAACACTTGACATTGTCTTTTGGCTTTTTATCATGATATTAGTTTTTCAGCGAGATCCCTCTAAGTAGGATTTAGAGAAGCAGTGGCGTATCATGACGATTGACACACCTGACTACTAGTTTCTTAGCACGGTCCTGATTTTGGGATTTAGAAAACAACGACATATCATGGTAAGGGCCTTATTTTTTGTATTTTTGACAAATCATGCTGCTAGTTTCTCAAGGATGTCCTTGAAACAGGATTTATAGAAGCAACGACGTTTCATGATTTGTCCTTGTCTTTTTCTGCTTGTGGTTGATTATGACAAAAAGACTGGGGCAATCATGCTCTTAGTATGAGTCATGATCATCCTTGTCTGTGACTGCTTGTCTTACATGATAGTACGACCTTGCACACCTTGATCTATGTCATATCATGGTGTTTCTTGGCCATTACAATAGTCTGCCCAATGATGATTAAGAGCAATAAATACTAATGTCCTTTGGTAAAGCTTTGAAGGATTTGGTCTAGGAATTAACATGCATTTTCTTCGGTATGGTCATCTCCTCTTCTTCTCTCATCAGTCTCGTTGTCTTCTCTCGTCCATCTCATGATGATATCCTATGACATTCAAAAATATAAGTGCATACATGATCATGCAAACATTGCATTAGGTCCATACATACATCATCCATAGCATCAAATCATATAAATTATCACAAACATTGCATTAACATTGTCATCCACATTGTATCTTTTATTAAATACATTATGCACATTATTATCATTATCATCTCACATAATTAAACATCGGATCATCATGGCATCAGAATCATAAATACGCATCATAGGACATACATGCTACATCATAAATCAACATCATACATCATACATATCATAATGCATTAAATCAAAGAAAATCACATAAACATGTAGGCCGCATCAAAATTGCATCATCATATAACATCATCTCAAAATGTATAATGTCATAGGATAAAGTCAAGGGATATCCCAAAAATGGATCTCGCAGGCTCAATAATCTATACATAGTGTATCATAATAACAAAATGCCCCTAGGGTCGACTCTCATCATCCCCTCGTGGTGAAGAATGTGGTAGCTGCAACTCTGAAACTGAGATTGAACCGATAGGACCTGTCACAACCTCTACCTGTGCCACTAGTGGAACTGTGAAGGAAGGCGTCATCTCTATGGCAACAAATACCTATGATGTCACTGCGGTCGAACTCTGAGAAGTAGATGGATCGATCACTGGTGGGTGTACCTATACCGACCTCTACACTGAACTAGTCGATCCATGGTTGTGACCCGAACGATGACTCGGGTTATGCCAGTGTGAGTGATGTGACCTATGCACTGATGTGTGCCCTATCGAGGTAGATCCTTCGATGCTGGTGTGACTCCTACTACCACTGGCACTGCCTGATCTGTGGCCACTGCCTGTCCTTGACTGTAACCGAGACAAAGTAGGATCCCGTCGCACTGGTGGCACTACCTGCTCGTACAATGTCTGATACTACCCCAATCTCGTGCTCAACCTAGCCAACTCGAGAGCCATGTCCCCTACAGGCCCTATGCATAATGTTGCGAACTGTGTGCACCATTGAGCTGAGTCCTGCTGGTGGATCACTGCCTGATCTTGATCTACCCAAGCCACCTCTAGCTCTCCTTGCAGTGCCCTGACCTATGCCATTCTCTCATCTAATCTCTGTTGTAAATCAGCCACCCTCTAATCTATCATGGCATCCTGAGGCAATGCTGAACTAGAGGGTATCTCCTCCTCTCCCTCCACCATCTGCCATCTGCGGATTCTCTCGGCCTCATCCTTGGTGTCGTCCTAGTCGTCATCATCATCCGCCACATCCTCTGCCACCTCCTCCTCCTATCTCCCCACATCCACCTCCTCCTCCTGTCCCCCCACATCAACCTCCTCCTCTTGTCCCCCCATCTCCACCCCCTCCTCTTGCCTCTCCACCTCTGCCACATCCTCCGCTACATCCTATTCCACCTCCTTGTCCCGTCTCTCCTCACCCTCTTCCTCCTGTCGAGGCTGCTCCTCTCTCTCCCCCTCCTCACCAACCTCATGGATAGCATCTAATGCTACCCTCGCCAATCGTAGGCTCACCCTCTAGACCTGTCTCTTCCCATCCTGTTGTCACCTTTGGCCATCTTCGCCATCATCCCCACCTCTGCCTCTGTCTCTGCCATCATCCCCACCTTTGCCTCTGTCTCCACCCCTACCTCCATCTCTGCCTTTGTCTCCACCCCTTTCTTTATCTCTACCTCCGTCTCCACCCCTGCCTCCGTCTCTACCTCTATCTCTCCCCGTGCCACCATCTCTACCCCTGCCACCTCACCTAGCCAGTGACACACGAGGAATCACTGATTGTCTGTCTACTAGTGCTGGCCCATCCGGATATGTCAATGGCACTAGCTTGTGTGTCTGCCACCATAAGTCATAATCGACTGTCATCCCGGGATTGGTTGCTCCTCCCCTCCATCCCCATGCTTGGGCTACTAGCCCATTAATCTGTTTCTCTACAAAGGCCACTGGAATGGCTTGTCCCCAAGCATACTCTCTAGAAGACCGGCGTACTCGACTGTCCCTGCAAGTACACCCTGCTGCTCTTCAAACTACCTCAAGACATGTTGTGGTAAATACTCTCAATAATCAGGGAAGTCTGCACTATCTGGCCAATCAAATATCTATACTACCTGCACAGACTCAGGTGATCTACCTCATCATCCCACTATCCGCAGTCTCGATACAACCTCCAGATAAAGGACATCATCGTGTCAATCCGATGCCGCCACCAACCTGTCTCACCCATTCGGGTCTACTGTAAGGCACCAATGTAGTAATAAGCATAAGGCATACTGTCAGCCAACTGTGGTATGTCAATAGGTGGACAAAATATGGATATGTGCTCCCAGGCCCATATCATCATCACCGTAGTCCCACATGAGATGCTCTCTCCTCTCCTATAGGAAATATCATGTAGCTGATGGTAGAGGTTCCCCAATAAGCAGGGACCCCAAGCATAAACGGTCCCTCTAAAAATCAAGTAATCGGGCAAATTCTTGATTTTCCAAATTTGATCTTCAGTCCAACTTTTATCTTCTTGATTTTTTGAATCTCACAAATCAGGCAGTCTTTATCTTCTTGATTTTTGAAAATCTTTATTTTCTAATTAATTTATCTCATTTATTCTCCACTGTCGATCCAATTATTTGAGTTATTATCTTGACCGTTCAATTAATGAATTTGCCCTAACCCTAATTAGGGATTCTCAAATTTAATCTGGACCTTTCATTTTAGGTCTTAGTCATGAATTAATCTCACCCGTCCATTCAAAATGGCATTTTCTATAAAATGCCATTTTCCTCTCACTTTTCGATTACACACACACAAGTAGACATATTATAGGTGCATTGCATACTTATCGTTGGCACACTTAGATTTCTCATAGCATTTATTATTTTCATTTGATCAAATCTTAGCATGTTTAGGCATTGTCAATCATAGTCATAGGCATAGACTTTAGACATTTTATGCAAATCCTTCAAAGCTTGGTGTAGGACTTAGACATTTTTAGATTGCTCTCATAAAGAATCTGAGGGCAAAGCATCATCCAACAAGTAAGAAGGTACTATGGAGGTAATCATGGAAGTTTTGAGAAATAGGTATAACCATTTTATTATTTAATTTCCTTTGTACTCGATAGCACTTTGGGTTTTTGGCTTTAATATTGATTTGATTGATCTAATCCTAATCCTTAGAAATTACCCTCAGTTACACCAAAAACATTAAAATAACTCAAAAAAATTCATCCATCCCCATGTCACTTTCACTTGAAATAAATGCTCACTCATAATAAATCATCGTCATCCTCAATCTTTGGTACGATAATTGGAAAAAAGTCTAGTAGGTTAAAAGTAAAAAAATTAAGTGTCAAGGTCTCAAGTCTAGGTCAATAACTAAACAAGTTGGTCAACTCTTGGTACTAATAGCTCATCATCTAATCAATCCCAAATCATTGGATAACATCATGTCCTAGGATGCATCCTTCCTACAATGGAAATCAACATCAGACATCACCGTAGTTTAGTATTGGCTAGCAGTATTGAAGAACATTGGATTGTTTATTTACTTGATAGTTTTCTTGCTGATTTATCCTATTGCACTGATTTTGATGTCCTCTCAATGATGTCCAAACAAAAGGATTTAGAGAGAAAGGAATGGGGTAATGATCATTGTATTTTATCTGATGTACTTATTGGATATTCTTGTAATATAACCTTGGTCATGCATGTTTTGTTTGGTTTGTAGGGGGGGTGTTTTAGGTGTCTTGTTGACCACATAGGAAGGCTTGCCTTTCTATGTTTTGGTCCAAGATATTTGGAATATCTAAACTGCATTTTAAATAAAGTTCCATATGCCAGGTGTGAATAAGAGTACTCCTATCTTACTTTTGAGTCAAATTCTATCACACTAGGTACAACACCATCCTAGTTCTTTATACCTTGATCCATCGTACCTATGTGTGTTTTCAAACAAAAGGTAAGTAGCCCTTTTAAAATCCCAATTCCTGATAAGAAAATCATCATCATCATCTCTGATAAGGTTGGCTTGTTGGATTCTCTTATTTCTTCTATCTTCCTTCTGTGCTAACATGGTACCATGATAGTTAATCATCATCACCTATGCATCCATCCTGCATCCATAAACCATCAACATACTGCATATCATATCATATCATATCATATAAGAAACATTGATCATCTCACATGCATTTTCATCATTGCATAATATAAATCTATTAGTCTAAGCATCTCATAAACCATACATTTGCATGAAACATCCATTGCATAACCATATAGGCATCATCTATCTCATCCATCTCACATGCATTGCATTACATTGTCATTTAAGTTGTTTAGGATAATATAGATTGGTTATTCTAAGCATCTTAAATTCATCTCATTTGCATCATCATCATAACAATTCATACACACATCTTGAACCTCTTTGTCATGAGATCAACCCTCAAATCAAAATTTTCACTCAATCTCTTGAGGGGGTAGTGTACTAGTATACTTATTTCTCTTTCAGTTGGGGCATCCGAAAAAAAATAGATTTTTTTTTAAATTTGACCATGGCAAGATTATTCTCTGAACCAATGCAGTAGGTACATTGCTTCAAAGAGGGGAAAATGTAGACACATAAAATATACATGCATCTGATCCGGATTCACTAATTTCAATTCATCCTCAATCATCCCTCTACTAACCATTTTAATTGAATAATCTTTATTTGATTAAAATTAATCGTATTTCCTTTTCTAATTAAATAAATAAAGCTTGATTTAATTAAATCATATCTCCCCTTCTAGTTAGATAAATCAACTTTATCTAATTAAATATATAATTCTATTTGATTTAATCATATTCTTCTCTTTAATTAAATAAATCAAGTATATTTAATTAATCTCCTAAAGTTATATCTTTAATTAATAAATAAATCAATTTTATTTAATTAATCTTCTAAAGTTCTCCATTTAATTAAATAGATCAAATTTATTTAATTAAATCTCTAATGTTCTTTATCTTCTCATTTAATTTAAATAAATCCAAATATTTAAGTTAAATGTCACAATCAACTAACCTCCACTAAAATTAATCAAATCATGATTAATGCTAATCTAATCCTCAAATTCTCTAGCCTTTGCAAGTTGCACAATAAATCAATTTATTTGATTTATTATTTCTTCTATTTTCATTCAAAATGGTATCTTTATGGAATATACTTCAAATTTGAAATCTCCCCCCAAAAGGGACTTGTCCTCCAACATGGCATTAACTCCTCTTACATTGTCTCTTACATGTCTCCAACTTGGCATTTAAGACACTTTCTTCTTCCTCAACAAGCCAACTTTTAAAATTTCAAACTCCACCTAATAGTATTTATCATGCACAATGACCAAAATGTGCACAACATTCCTCCATTGACATGTTGACAAGTGGCATCTTATCATTGGTTTGTCTTTTATCCCACATTCTTCCATTATTCTCATTTCTCCATCATTCTCTCCTATAAATAGAGCATCTCTCTATTGATTTAAGGGACACAATATTATGCTCAAGTTCATTATTGTCATTTGAATTCATAGCATCTTCAAGGAATTCTCATCATTTAGCTTGTCAAGGGTTGGGAAAGGGCTACTTTTCACATCAAAGTAGCACTAATCCACTATGGGATAGGTATGAACATTCCTTTTTTACATGTTTTCATTGGTTTCTTTCATCTTTTGTTGTTTGGTTTACATTATGAAGCATGTTGGATTATTTTATAGAGGTGTTATATTTTCTTTGTTTTAAATAACATGTTGGATTATTTTATAGAGGTGTTATATTTTCTTTGTTTTAAATAACTAACCATACTAATGTGTGATTAAGTTATAGCATTTGCAGATTTTAGCATCCAAAGTTAGATATTAGGGCATGGGGGTTTTCCTTGGTCAAACCCCTTTTAGGTAATTAAACCAAAATAAAGAAATAATGTAATGAAAAATGTAATAATGGAGAAATTTGATTACCTAGCCATGATGATTGACCTTGAATGCCTGAAGCAAAACATGAAGAATCTTCCCTTAAATGTCTGAAAATTGCTATCTTAATGACTTGAAATGATGAAACCCTAAGTTGCTTGACTTGAGATGGATGAATGATTGATGAATAATGAATTGAATGGTTATGATTTAGGGTTTAGAGACTTGATTTTATAGGAAATTCACCATATTCACCTGTAAATTGGATCCCTAAGGCCGACATGTAAAAATAATAAACTTAAATTTTAGTTTTTACCCACTCAAAGGTCAAAATTACCCAAATGGGACTCATTTGCCACCTTGGGTGAATCAATCCCATTTAGTAGGGACTCATTCTGATCTATTTAGGATCTAGGACTTATTGCTTACAGAATGCGTAACATTAAGAGATCAATTATTACAACGCTTAACTTAAGTGATTACTTATTTAAATGCTCAAATGAAATGATGAACATAACATAAACTAAATGCCAAGATAAACTGAGAAAGAAAAGAGAGAAGAATAGAGAGACGAAACCAATTGATAACGGAGTTCGTCCCTAAGGACTACGTCTCCGGGTCCCTCTCCAATGGAGGACCGATCCCATTAGCTCCAAATTCAGTTACAATTGAGGCAGCATCATCCCCTTCAAGTACATCAAAAGCACAGCATCACTTCGATATACAGGAACAATACAAATCATCTCTCGAGCATTCTCTCGTTCTCCACCTAGACTTGGAAAATCAAAGGCCTATACCCCCTTTTTATACAAAAAACTTGCCTAATTAGGCCTAACCACTCAATTAATTGTATGGCTGTGGACAGGCGACGTTGGAAACGGCGGATGGTGGGCGAAAGGTTGGGGCTAATTTTCTTTGCCAAAAACCAAACCAACTCCATATTATTTCGGGGAGTGGTTGGTAGTCATGACTAATATATATTTTGCAAAAGCGCTTTGGTCAGGAAGGTTCAAATCCCGGAACCGACCATTTTAAACCAAATCCAAAAGCGTTAAACAATAAAACAAGCTGATAGCTATATTTAGATAAACATCGTTCACCGGGTGCAAGCGACTACAGACCACCACGAGTCAGCTTGGGAGAGATCACAAATTCGAATCTAATATTTTTAGTTAAAAGCAGAATCAATCGGATCTTAGAAAAAAAGAAGCGGACATAATAATGGCACCATGTCGTTTGCCCAAATTGCTGATACACACCCGTGCGATGACTAGACTGCTGACAAGCCTCCACGTGTCAATGTGCTATTCGCCGACACTGCTGACTCACCGCCCACGTGTCATGCCCTGATTCGCCGGAGTGCTGACTCGGATGATGACTTGGACTGCCCTGTGGGATGCTGACTGTGCAACCGTACTGTACGGCAGGGACACGTGTCACATGTTGATTGGCTCCGTACGATGACTCACCTGCCACATGTCTCGGCCGAATTCGCCTATATGGAATCCGTACGGTACGGACGATCTGCTGACGTCAGCATCCGTACAATCAGCTAGAAAGTCAACTCAAAACTTTGACTGCTTGTATGCCCGAGCATCGCGGCGATGGGTTATTTCGATGGCGATATGCGGAGCATTGGGAACACTTCAGTTTCAGCGAAAAATTGTCCCGGGATCGGGCCTCCCCGGAGAGCTTTACAGGACCTCACGAGAAAGCTTGATTACTTGGAGAGAAGTAGAATTGAGTGCAAAGTTCCCTCCTTTACCAATCCATCCATCTTGCTTTGCTTGGATGCATCCCCTTTAGGCCCACTCTGAGGTACTCAACATCTCCTCTTCGTGAAGTTCTGACATTCCTGTCGAGAATAACATCTTCTGGCAACTCTGACATGTACTCTGGAGAAAGGTCATCAACTGATGGAACTTGAATGTCTGAGACTTCATCTAGGATCATTGGAGGCTCATACAGTTTCAAATTCTCAACATTGACAACCGAGTAAATATGCATGTATGGAGGAAGATTGAGGTGGAAGGCATTAGTACCAATCTTCTCAAGGATCTCAAAAGGACCATATCTAATTGGCTTAAGCTTTTTACCTTCACCTTGCATCCTTTCCTTGCTGATGTGTAACCAAACTCTGTCTCCAACCTGAAAATGATGATTAGTGCGATGCTTGTCATGGCGAACCTTGTATTTTGCTTGGCTCTGTTCCAATCGTGCTTCCACTGCTTGATGAATTGCTTGGACTTTCTGGATGAACTTCAAAGCCTTCTCTGCATCATGGCGTCCATCTTCAACATCATCTTTCCCAAAAGAAAAATCCATCGGTGTCTTGGGCACATAACCGAAGCATGTCTCAAAAGGAGACCTCTTAGTAGAAGAGTGTGCTACATGGTTGTAGGCATGTTGCACATAATGAAGACTCTCATCCCACAACTTAGGATGCTTGCTGCAATACCCTCTGAGTAGATGCACAACTATCCTGTTTACAACCTCTGTCTGCCTGTCGGTCTGCGGATGGAAGGTTGTACTCTTCTTCTTGACTTGAGGTGTCCATGAGTCCCCACAAGGGTGTAAAATTCCCCAAAAAGAATCGAGAATCTCGATCGATATAATAGAAGTAGGTAACGAAAATAAAGAACCCATACAAATTGAAAGTACAAATGGTACATCGATTCACGGCGATTGACGCTTTACATAGCATTAAGATACACATTTGCTGAACCACGATCAACTACTACATACAAGTAATCATGTCCCTTCCTAGACATAGGTAACCCCCCAACAAAGTCCATTGACACACTTTCCCATGGACGAGAAGGTACAGGTAGAGGTGTGTACAATCCCAATTTCCTGTTACTAGGCTTACTAGTTGCACACATAACACAACCTCTAATATACTTAGTTACAGTTTCATGCATACGAGGCCAATAGCAATATTTCTGCAGCTGAGTCAATGTTTTTTTTACCCCAAAGTGTCCTGCAATCAATGAGGTATGTGCTTCTCTAATCACCTGTGCTTGTTCATCTTTTGGAACACACAATTTACCCAAGTGATATAACAGTTTGTCTTGCACATAATAGTCTTTCTCTTCTACATGTTTACCATTCATTAAAGCATCATAGATATCCTTAAAGTTCTCATCATTAGCATATTGTTCTTGAAAACTTTCATGAACCATAGAACTATTCTGAAGGATTATCAAAGCATTCATCATAGGAGGTCTAGAGCATGCTACTTTGCTATAGGTACCTTTCTTATGCTTAACCAACCAAATGAAGCTGTTGTAGAAAGCCATCCATAGAAAGTGCCTACTTTTGTTCTTGGAGTTTAGTTTGTGAGTGCAAATATTGGCAGTGGTTGGTGGTCGGTGTGGATTCACAGTTTCTTTTTCCCCCATTATGTAATGTTTCCATTTTTAACACTGGAACTAAAGCATAAGTTCTTTATCATGATGGGATAGTTACTTACTGCTCCTGAAAAGGTTTCAGAGTGGTAGCAAACTGGTTTACCTCCTTGCATGAGTACTGCTCCCATGGCAAACCCGCTCGCATCTGTCTCGATCTCAAATGGTTGATGTAGATCTGGTAAGGCCAAAACTGGTGCGGTGCTCAACTTTCCTTTCAAAGTGTCGAAAGCCTTCTGTTGCGGACCTCCCCACTGAAAAGTTGCCTTTGTACTGGTTAATGCATGTAATGGTGATGCTATAAAAGAGAAGTTTGCAATAAACTTTCTCCAGTACTGAACTGCACCTAGAAAACTTCTGACCTCTGTGACTGTACTTGGCTTAGGCCATTTTACAATAGCTTCGACCTTCGCAGGGTCTACTTTCAATTGACCACTCCCTACGACATAGCCTAAGTACACTAAGGATGTCTTAGCAAATTCGCATTTAGACATCTTTACATACAATTTTTCTTTTCTCAATACATCAAAGACTTTCTTTACATGACTTACATGATCTTCCCAAGTTCGACTGAATACAAGGATATCATCTAGATAGACTATGACAAACTCATCAATAAAAGGACGAAAGACATCATTCATGACTCTCATAAAAGTAGCTGGTGCATTACAAAGCCCAAAAGGCATAACCAACCACTCAAACAGTCCCTGTTTTGTCTTAAATGCAGTCTTCCAAATATCATCTTCTGCAATTCTTATCTGATGATAACCACTTTTCAAATCTAACTTAGTAAAGTAAACTGCATGTTTTAACTGATCAAGTAAATCATCTATTATGGGAAGAGGATACCTGTTCTTTACCGTTATCTTGTTCAAGGCGCGGTAGTCGATGCACATCCTCCAAGTTCCATCTTTCTTTGGAACCAAGACAATTGGAGAACCACAAGGTGAAGTACTAGGACGAATAACTCCTTTTTCCACCAACTCTTGAACTTGCTTTTTAATTTCCTCATTCTGCATAACTGATAAACGGTACATGCCGATGTTAGGAAGTGGCACATCCTGCTGTAACTGGATTTCATGCTGTATCTCTCTCTTGGGTGGCAACCCCTTCGGTTCCTGAAACATGTCATCATAAGCGGAAATAACCTTGACCATTTCAGTTTTATGTTTTGGGTCACACCCCTTGAATGCCTCAGATTTATCATCTTCTTTGGCTTTTACAAGCATTAGTACAAAGTTTTTACTTGAGTTGACCAACCTCTTCATTTGACCAGCATTAACTAAAGTAAGATTAGTCTTCACCTTATGTGCCCGTACAATGTATTCTACCCCATCTTTAAAAAGATGATACTTATTCTCCCCCCTATAAAAGATTGCTTTTCTGTCATAAAGATAAGGACTCCCTAACACAAGCCCACAAATATCCAAAGGGACCACATCGACTTCTACCTCATCTACAAAGTTTGCAGTGATAGCAAATCTCAATTTACATTGTTTAGTTACTTGTAGTTGAGCATCATCGCAAACCCATCCGAGTGGATATGGTTTCGGATGAGGTGTTGTAGTCAAATTAAGTTTCTTTACAACTTCTTCAGATATTAAGTTTACTTGTGAACCCGTATCAAACAGAGTATCAATCTTAGTGTGTTTTGTTACAACACGAATGTGAAACAATTCATTTCTTTGCTTATCAACCTTAGGAGAAGATTCTTTACTTGTACTTGCACTGGCATTAGAAAAACTTGCATCAGATGAGAGAGATATACCTTTCCCTTTACCTTGGATTCCGGTAGCAACAATCTTTGTCTCATCTCCGGAGTCTGAACCAAGATCCTGTTGAATCACTACAGTAGTCTTATGCTTGCCTTTGTTACCTCCATATCTTTTCGGCCTCAACTCAGGATGAAGCTTCCAAAATCTCGAATCATCATGCCCCTCTTTCTTGCAATGGGAGCATGTGGGTTTCTCACCCTCTTTCTTAGCTGTAGCTGTTTTCTTCCCTTTGCCTTTATCTTTGTCTTTGTCTTTCCCTTTAGACTTACCCTCGAACTTAGATGGCTTCTTAGAAAAGTTATCACTAAAAGTATTCTTACCCCTTGACTCTAAATGAGTAGCTTGAACAGACACCTCGTCTAGATTGTTGGGACTCAACATCAAAATAGTGTGCCTAAGGTAAGAATGTAAACCACCAATATACTTAAGTAATGTGTCTTGGGTATACAAGGGAACATTTAGAGCAATGGCCCGTTTCCTAAACTCATGGGTATACTCCTGGACAGACTGCCCCTTACCTTGCCTAAAGGTTTGCCAATTCATGGTTAACTGTTGCATGTAACCTAAAGGGTAGAATTGTTTCCTAAGGGCAGCAACAAACTCCATCCAAGACATGTTAACTTGACCATGGCGAGCAATTTCTTCACGAGTTTTACTCTCCCACCAGGTGAGAGCTGTACCTCCCAACCGGAGAGTTGCTAATTGAATCCTAGAAGCATCTTCTACTAGGCCTTGTATCCTACAGTATACTTCTACTTGTTGGACCCAATCGTCTAACTTCTCAGCATTTAACTCCCCACAGTATTTAGGTAACTCAAATTTTACATCAAGCTTAATTACAGGCTTAGATTTGCTCTTAAATGGATTTACATTAGAAGAAGGAGAAGGAGAAGGAGGAGAAGAAGGAGGAGAAGAAGGAGGAGAAGAAGGGGGAGTAGAAGGAGGAGAAGGAATTTCTGGAGCTTTCCCCTCTGTGTCTTTCTGCTTCTTGTGCTTTGAAGAATCTCCCTTTTCACTCTTCTTCTTTTCAGCATAAAGTTCGTCCACCATTGCCTTCATGTCAAGAAATAGCTTCTGGAAATCCTTGACACTAAGCTCTGAACTTTGACCACCTTCTTTTTCTTCCATCTGTGATGGTTGATTAACTCTTCGTCTTCCGATTTCTGGATTGTATTCTTCAAGTTCTCCTTCGCCTCGTTGCAACCTAGATCTCGTTAGCATTCAAATTGCAATACAAGCCACATACATAGCTCTGATACCAACTTGATCTATTTAAGGATCTAGGACTTACTGCTTACAGAATGCGTAACATTAAGAGATCAATTATTACAATGCTTAACTTAAGTGATTACAAATTTAAATGCTCAAATGAAATGATGAACATAACATAAACTAAATGCCAAGATAAACTGAGAAAGAAAAGAGAGAAGAATAGAGAGACGAAACCAATTGATAACGGAGTTCGTCCCTAAGGACTACGTCTCCGGGTCCCTCTCCAATGGAGGACCGATCCGATTAGCTCCAAATTCAGTTACAATTGAGGCAGCATCATCCCCTTCATGTACATCAAAATCACAGCATCACTTCGATATACAGGAACAATACAAATCATCTCTCGAGCATTCTCTCGTTCTCCACCTGGACTTGGAAAATGAAGGCCTATACCCCTCCTTTTATACAAAAAACTTGCCTAATTAGGCCTAACCACTCAATTAATTGTATATCTTCCCTGATCAGCTCGTATCAGGTCTGTTTTAGCCTTTTCAATCTTCTGTTTTCAGGTGGTTAGCAGAAATATTGATAGTTATGGCTTATTTTGAGTTTTTGTTAAGGTTCGGCCTAATTTTCTTTACCAAAACCAAACCAACTCCCATATTATTTCGGGAGTGGTTGGTGGTCTAGCGGCTAATATATATTTTGCAAACCGCCCGGTCCGGGGTTCAAATCCCTGACCGCCCATTTTAAACCAAATCCCAAATGATTTAAACAATAAAAACAACCGATAGCTATATTTAGATAAGCATCTGTTCGCGGGTGCAACGGCTACCGACCACCACCCGAGTCGCTTGGGAGAGAGGATCTCGGGGTCGAATCCCCCCAATATTTTTGGTTAAAACAGATCCAATCGGACGCCAAAAAAGGCGGACACGTGGCACCATGTGATTCGCCCAAATTGCTGACTATACACACCCGTACGATGACTAGACTGCTGACAAGCCTCCACGTGTCAATCTGCTATTCGCCGACGCTGCTGACTCACCGCCCACGTGTCATGCCCTGATTCGCCGGAGTGCTGACTCGGATGATGACTTGGACTACCCTGTGGGATGCTGACTGTGCAACTGTACTGTACGGCAGGGACACGTGTCACATGTTGATTGGCTCCGTACGCTGACTCACCTGCCACATGTCTCGGCCGAATTCGCCTATATGGAATCCGTACGGTACGGACGATCTGCTGACGTCAGCATCCGTACAATCAGCTAGAAATTCAACTCAAAACTTTGACTGCTTGTATCTTGAGCATGCGACGTCGGATTTCTTTCTGATGAAGCTGATATCTGGAGCATTGGGAACACTTCAATTTCCACTGAAAAATTGTCCCCCGGATCAATTTTGCCACCTTGGGTGAATCAATCCCATTTAGTAGGGACTCATTCACCATAGGTGGTGAATTAGTCCCAGTGAGGCCCATTTGACAATTAGGTTCTTGGAAGATAAGAATATAAGGTTTTTAGGATGTCTATGTCAGTCATTTCTTCAAATATTGCCTCAAGATGCACAATATGGGGTAATAGGGGCCTATTAGTGATGATTTGAAGGTTAATTATGGATTGGGACACAAAATTCAATGTGAAAGTGTGATTAAATACACTTTACAACACTAAAATGAGGTCCACATAGCCTAGAAAGGAACACCACCTAATATGAATGTGTTAGACACATTACAACACTAGATTAACATTAAGTTTAATTCACAAGTCTTCTAGATTGATGTGAGGATGTATTTAAATATATTTTATAATGTTGAATTAGGGAAAATGGGCTCATTAAATCTAGAAAAGCATGAAAGTCCTTTACAACACTTTACAACACTTTTACAAGACATCATTAAATGCATTTGAAAGGGTCCAGTACCTAGTGTGGATGTGAAAAACACCTCACAACACTAAATCAAGGCCTCCTTAAGTCCAATTGATCATAAACTATTCCCAAATCAAGCAAGTTTCCTTTTTTCTATCATACATTCAGCCCCTACTTTAGTGAGAGGGTGACCTTGCTTCAAAATCACACTAAAGGATTCAAGAGATGTCCAATCGTACCAATGTGGATGACAAAGGATAACAAAGATAAAAGGGGGTTGTGCAATCCCCCAAGATCTAAAATCCTAAGTTAGACCAACATAATCACAAAAGGACATATACAAGGTGAAAGACATGCAATGAAACAAGATACAAGATCATGCAATGGCAAGAACTAGAAGAGAAAAAACAAAAAGGTGGATCAAGCTTTGACCATTTTTCCAACACATTGTAGATTAGATCTAGGCTATTTGTGACAAAAATAAATGTATACTCACTCTGAGGCGATGAAACTCTTGGATATCCACTGGGTGAGAATCCCAAGTATACTCACTCTAGAGCCACATAACTTATAGTTGTCTGTGGGGTGAGAAGTCCCTAAAAGGTAAAACACATACGACCGATATATGCTCACAAACACATAGGTAGCTATGGGGAAAATTCATGCCTTTGAATGGGCTTTCCCACTCAACCATACCAAATTTATACCTCCTGATAACTTTAATAAGGTGCCATAAGGGAAAATTATTTTTGAGCTCTATGGAGTAAGAAAAACCTCATATGCTTGACACTCATAGACATTGTAAATGCAAGGTAATGTAAGGAATGTTCAAGTGGATTTTCATTTGTTCGTGCAATGTCTCATCTTAGGGAACATTGTATCTAATGCTTCCAAGAGAGGAAAAGTGCAAATGGTCTCATATTGTTTCCAAGAGAGGAGAAGTGCAAGGTCTCCTCCTAGGAAACATTGTACCTAATGTTTCTGAGAGAGGAAATCACATGAAAAGAAAATCACACAATGAAATTTGAGTGGTGATGTATGCACCCCCACTTTAAGGTGGTTGTGAATACCCGTACTGTGAGAAACTACTTTAAAGTAGAAGAAGGAAAGACATGAGAGCTTACTCGGAAAGCCTTATGCCAAGTCATATGTTTTTGTGAAGCTACATCATGAAAAGGGGAAGTATGCCACATGCAAGCCAACTTAAGGCATGCCATCCACATCCCAAGATTTCTCTTATATGTTTATGAAAGTTTAACAAGTATCCAAAGGCGGCAACAACAGGTAACATTTGAGGACAAGGTTGTCTAACCCCTTGTCCCCATTAAGTTTAGGACAAAGGTGAGCAAAAATTATTGATGAAATGTAGGTGAGAGTGAAAATCGATATAAATTAGAGGAATTAGGTGCCCCCATAGAAGGAAGAATACCAAACTCCTAAAAATGTTGGATTTTACAACTCAAAGCCTTACATTCATTATTGGAATGGCCATTAACTCTATGATAGGTGTAGAATGAAGTCTTGTAATACCATTTCTTATGAGTCCTGGGAGTGAGGGTGATCAAGTGATCTTGGAGGAGTGTCAACAAGATACCCTCTTGATCAATGGTAGAAGGTGGTCCTATGGTTTGTGTCAAAGATACATCTTGATTAGTAGTAGATGTCATACTTACACAAGTTTCTCTAGATTGTGAGATTTTGTTCTCACTCTTATAGGAGGTAAAATCTATCGAATTCAAATCATGAATGTTTTGCGAGTGATATTGACATTAAGCGAAGGTGTATTTGGTTGTCATATTGTGTAAAGGATGATATTCAAGACCACTATTGTCAAGGAGTTTAGGATGGATGATTGTTAAGGATGATTTAGGAGCATGTTGTGTGATATTGTTGATGTTAAGTGAAGGCTTGGCGATCTCTATCAAAGGAAAATAACCAACACCATGAGTGGTTTTTTGTGTGATAGGGTCTATAGGGTTGCAGATACCTTATTCGTGAGCACCACATCCTTTTCCACTATATCCAAGTTGTTTCATTATTTCATAACCATGTCTATAAAGCTTCTTCATTTCTTTTGAAGTTGGTGGTTGTTCATGATTATGTTAATCAAAGGTTGTTGTGTAAGTTTCTGCATTGGCTAAAGTGGTTAAGGTGGATGCTTTCGAAAGTTCATTCGAGTCATGTTCAAATTCCAAGGAACCCCGATCATATTCTGATAGCATTGTGACTTATTCAATATGTTTTTGTTTGTATTTTTTTTGAATGGGTTCCAATTGTGTGGTTGGTGTTGATGTGTTTAATAAATTTTCTTTGTTTTTCTCAAGTTTTAAGACACTATCAGGTTCAAGATCAGCATCAAGTGTGTGGATTGTGTTGTAGATGCATTTCATTTTGTGGTGAAGAGTGGAAGGCAGACCTTTCATTGCATGAATCCACTTTCTGCCTAAGATAAGATTACATGAAAGTTCATAAGGCATAAGGGTATGTGCAGGATCATGGTATGCCAAAAAGTGGCAATATTTGTAGGGTATGTGGCTGACGACTTTTTTTTCACCCAAAATTAATGAAACGAAAAGGGTTTTTAGAGGAGATTCTCATATTTCCAAAAATATAAATTATGATTTAATTTGAATTTAATAAATAATTATTATTCATTTTCTCTTAGAATTATGAATAAAATCTTGATTGATAGGCTGATTGAAAAACATCTATAACTTTCAAACGGTATCATATTTTTTGAATCCAAAACATGCGTCACATTCTATGCTTTACATACTATAGGATTAAAAAAAGAAAAATTAAATTTCATGAATTTTTGACCAAGTTAAGGTGGTTGACAGACGGTTTTATATTTTCTAAAAGTTGTAATAAAAATTCATACTTAATTATTTACTTGGAAAAAATTACAAAAAAATATGCATCACATCCGACATGAGTCCTCTACTTATATATAAAATATTACAAAAAATATTATCATTTTATTATGGTTAGGGTGGTCAGATGCAGACACCTACTTCTTATTTTTCCCGAAATTTAAGTACTACTGCATTGAAATTTTAAATTTTCACCAAATAGATTTTATTTATTTTTAAATAAACCTAGTATTTTAGAAACTACATTCAATTTTCTACAAATTCTATTCTTACATATTTTTTAAATAATATAGATAACTTATTAAAATATTTATGTCAAGTTGCCTAACACTGATTTTTCTGAATTTTTTGCCACTTAAGGGCCTGTTTGGCATACCATGATCCTGCACATGCCCATAACATGGATTGGTGTATTCAAGGTGGCCACTCCAACTATACGAGGTATATTGATAACCCCTAGTGGTTTCTTTTCGACATTGTCAAATCCCTTAATAGATAAAGAATGAAGTTGAATGGTTTATTGATCAATGCCAAGCCTATCCAGAAGGGTCATACTACAAACATTGAGGGAAGAACCAATATCTACAAGAGTTCTCTTTATCCATTTTCATTTGTATTGTGCTATGATCATGAATGCTTCATTTTTTTTGTTGCACATCCAAAGAGGGGATTTCACTTTGGTGGAAAATAATGTCAACATTTAGTGCTTGAATCATGGTTGTTATATTAGTTGGTGGTAGATTAGAAGGGATAGGAACTTGTTGTAAGGTTGTTTGGATCATGTTGTGATAGTGAGGGGAGGCTTGAATAAGGTCCCACAATGATATCTTAGCAAGAGTATTCTTAAGTTGCTCAACAAGATCAAACTCCTTGTGACTTGGAAATAAAGGGTTAGGTGGGATAGGATTAGGTAGAGATAATGATGTCAGGGTTGGTTGTGTTGGTTGCAGATTGTTTCGAGTGTTATATGTATGAGCAACAATATTATGACTTAGTTGCTATGAAACATGATTCTGAGGAGGGTAAATGATAAGTTTAGGTTTATTTTGATTTTTTTGTTTGTGTGAAGGTGGGTAGAGAATTAGAGGGTTGTTAGGATGTCCCACAGTGTATGTGTGAGGTCCATTGATCGAGGGGGATCTAATGGACACTTGTGCATTCATAACCTCAACGATCTTGGTTTGATGTATCTCTAATAAAGGGAAATCTAAGATCACTTTTTAATTGAAGGAAGACACATTATTGTTGTTTCCTTTTTATAGCACCATGATATTCTCCCTAGAAGGATATTTTGTAGGAGAACAACAAGCCACATGTTCTTCACAAGTAAGGCTTAGTTTTTCCATAATAAATTCATTTCCAATAGGGGAATGACCAGTGATGGGATTATCAAGAGGCGGATGAATAGGATAAGGTGTTAGTTGAGTGTACATTGTCTTAAAGGTCTCATTCTCTAGTGCCATGTTATCTAACCTAGTAGGAGAGCTTGTAATATGTTTATCTAAGTTTGAAGTTTGTAAAGTAGTTTCATCACAAGTGGGGGAGGCATCAAGAGAAGGACCATTATGATTTTCAAATAGATTTTCCCAAATGGGAGGAGCATTAGGAAAGGGAGGATAAAAGGTTTCATGATTCTTAATAGGGATGTCTACTAAAACCAACCTATCCTCTTTACATCGAGGAGGGATATTAGGAGATGGACAAGTTTCATTGTTATGGTTATGGAAACTATTTAAGGTGATATTGAGAAATGTGTCTATTCTTTGATGTTTGTGTTGTCTAACATCTTCCAAAGGGGAATAAGGAGATGGAAAATTAAGACCCTCAAGACTTGTAACTTCCTTCACCAAGATACCTTCGTCATTAATAGGAGTGGTATCAGGAGAAGAATAAGTATGTGTGTTATGATTGTCTACACCTCCATTCACACCAATTGGTAATGTAAGGGTTTGATCAAAGCTATGACTAACATGTTCCTCATTATTGTAATCAAAATAAAACTCATAAGAGGGGATATAATGCTTATAAAATCCATGTTTAATCAAATCAAAGACACATCTTGTGAAAAATAACATACTATGCAAAAGTAAATAAAGTGCAATGCAATGATTTATATGTAATTTTTAGATGTAAAACAAAGTAACTTGTTGATTACAGTATGCAATAATCTGAAAATGAAATGTGGGAGATGTAAATATGACATTAAACAATGTGTGAAATGAGCTAGTTTAAGCTAGATCTAATGAAATGTATGTTACAAAAACTCAACTAACTGATATAGCTAGGTAATGGCACCAAACAGAAGCTAAAAAATAGCGTTTTCAGTTCTATAAAGGGTAGTTTTAGGGGTGAAGAGAGATTGATTCTCCCAAGGTGGTGAATGAGTACCAGTATGGACTTTCTTCAAAAAAAATTGAGTGATTTTTATGTTCTCTAAGTTCTATGATGCAGACCTAAGTTAGAAATGGGGAATTTCAGAAAATTCAAATGAATTTAGATGCCAACAATGCAACCTAAATGAATGAAAATTTTGAAACCTAGCATGCAATGGAATCCAAGCAAGTCCTAATGCAAGATCAATGTAAGCTAGATGTATGATGAAGAAATCCAAAGTAGAAAATAAATTATTTGAAAAAGCAGGTTCACCAAAATGAACCAAATATTTTAAGGTGGTGGAATGTTATGTCTCTTTGCTCAATTAGGGTCTTTCACCTACAGGAAAGAGATAGATCCCACACCATAAAATCTAGGTGGTTCACTCAATCTAAGGTATGGATGATGGAATTATGTCTAAAAGAAATGATTTAGATGCAGCTAATTGATAAAATTGATTGATTAGGAATGTAAAACTATTGAGATGCAACTTGTTTGAAAACACATTATCTAATGCAAAAACATGTAGAAATGAATGTAAATAGTAATAGAACTTGATGAAATTGAAAGTGTGCACCTGAGATATTGAACGAGGCTAGAAATGACATTTGAAATGCTGTTGATACTGGAAATAAGGCCTACTAGGACTCATTCGTCATTCTGGGTGAATTAGTCCTAGTTCTATGAATCTGACTCAAAACTTGTTTCAGACAAAAGGGTATCCAAAAATGCAAAAAACCCTATTCAGGCCTATAAAAATGGGATTCATTCACCACTGATGGCAAATGAGTCCGCTTTTAAATTTTTGAAGATCAAAAAGAGGAAATAGGAGCTCTCAGTCTACACTTTGGATTTCTACAGGTGTCTGCTTCTGAAACTCTGATTTTCGAGTCTGATAATGAATTTTGATGGATATTTTTCCTTAGACAATGGAGGGAAGACTTAAACAACTTTGTAACTTGATTCTTAATAAATTTTGAGCCTTCAATATGCCTATATCTACAAACATACAAGAGGGTATGTGCAGAATCCTCATGGAAAAAATAGTCCCTTAAGTGGCAAAAAAATTAGAAAAATTAGAGTTAGGCAACTTGACGTAAAAATTTGAATAAGCTATCTATATTATTTCAAAAATATTTAATAATAGAATTTGTAGCAAATTGAATGTAGCTTCTAAACTACTATGTTTAAAAAAAAAAAAAAAAACTATTTGGTGAAAATTTAAAATTTCAATGCAATAGGACTTAACTTTCAGGGAAAAAATAAGTAGGTGTCTGTTTGACCACCCTAACCACAATAAAACGATAATATTTTTTCATAATACTTTAGATATAAGTAGAGGACTCATGTCCTGATGTGATGCATATTTTTTTGTAATTTTTCCAAGTAAATAATAATTATGATTTTTATTACAACTTTTAAAAAATATTAAAAAATCATATGTCTGACAACCTTAACTTGGTCAAAACTTCATGAAATTCAATTTTTATTTTTAATCCTAGTATGTGAAGCATAGAATGTGATACATGTTTTGGATTTAAAAATGTGATACCATTTGAAATTTATAGATGTTTTTCAATTAGTCTATCAATTAGGACTTTAGTCATAATTTGAATAGAAAATGAATAATAATTACTTATTAAATTCAAAGTAAAGCATAATTTGTATTGGTGGAAAGTTGAGAATCTCCTTTAAAAACCATTTTCATTTCATCAATTTTGGGTAAAAGTTATCAGCCACATACCCATCATATTGCCACTTTTTGGCCCATCATGATCCTACACATACCCAAGAGGAGAAAGAGAAATGTTAGATGTTAGGGCATGGGGGTTTTCCTTGGTCAAACCCCTTTTAGGTAATTAAACAAAAATAGAGAAATAATATAATGAAACATGCAATAATGGAGTTGATTGCCTTGCCATGATGGTTGACCTTGAATGTATGCAGCAAAACATGAAGAATCTTCCCTTGAATGTTTTAAAATTGCTATCTTAATGACTTGAAATGATGAAACCCTAACATGCTTGAGTTGAGATGGAAGAATGATGGATGAATTATGAAGAATAGTTATGATTTAGGGTTTAGAGGCTTGATTTTATTGAAAATTCACCTTATTATCCCATAAATTAGATCCCTAAGGTTGACATGTGAAAATAATAAACTTAAATTTTAGGTTTTTCCCACTCAAAGGTCAGCATCGACCCAAATGGGACTCATCCACCACCTAGGATGAATCAGTCCCACCTGGCAGGGACTCATTTGCCATAGGTGACGAATTAGTCCCAGTGGGGCCCATTTGATAGTTAGGTTCTTAGGAGATAAGAATATAAGGTTTTTAGGATGTTTATGTCAGTCATTTCTTCAAATATTGCCTCAAGATGCACAATATGGGGTAATAGGGTCCTATTAGTGATGATGTGAAGGTTAATTAGGGCTTGGGACATAGAATTCAATGTGAAAGTGTGAATAAATACACTTTACAACACTAAAATGAGGTCCACATAGCCTAGAAAGGAACAACACCTAATGTGAATGTGTTAGAAACATTAAAAAACTAGATTAACATTAATTTTAATTCACAAGCCTTCTAGACTAACGTGAGGATGTATTTAAATACATTTTATAATGTTGAAGTAGGGAAAATAGGCTCATTACATCTAGAAAATTATGAAAGCCCTTTATAACACTTTACAACACCTTTACAATACATCGTTAAACATTTGAAAGGGTACAAGACCTAGTGTGGATGTGAAAAACACCTCACAACACTAAATCAAGGCCTGCTTAAGTCCAATTTATCATCAAATATTCCCAAATCAAGCAAGTTGCTTTTTTTCTATGGTACAATGGCAAAGGTCAACACTCCCCCTTTTGCATTTTTGGTACTCTACACAATCAAAAAACTTGTTTCCCGAATAGTCTTGACCTAATTCCATGCTTCAATACTTCTTAAAGTATTCTACAAGACTACCCATTCTTCTTGCGATAGGGATACAAAGGTCCCCTTTAGCCTATACTTCATCTTATTTCAAGTAGAGGGAGCAAAAACTACCAAAATTTTCTAGAGAAACTTAAAGTCTTGTTAGGAAGTGTATTTGTGAATATATTCGCTACTTGGGCCCCTTAGTCTCAACATACTCCAACTTCACCTCCTTTTTTGCAACCTTTTCCCTTATAAAATGATGCTTGATTACAATGTTTTTTTTCCTCAAATGCATTACTAACTTCTTTGATATGTTAATGAAAAATGTATTATCACAAAAAATATAAATAGATCCATCAACCTCAATATTCATCTCCTTCATATTTTATTTCATCCATAATGATGTTGCAATAGTGTATATCGCTTCTACTATAGATACTAAAACTAAGTCCTATTTCTTTCTCAAGTAGGACACCAAACTATCACCTAGAAAAAATTATCCTTCACTTGTACTCTTCTAGTCATCTACGATTCCTACCCAATATACATCTATATATGTAGGTAGAGTGAAATTTTCCCTCTTTGGATACCATGGTCCAAAATCCATTATAGCCTTTAGATACTTGAATATTCTCTTAAATACTTTGACGTGAATTTCTTTAGGTGCAACCTAAAGTCTAGCTATAATCCCATCTTCTTGTATTAAATATTTGGTCTAAATGCTTTCACATACAACAAACTACCAATCATAGATATATACAATGTTTGGTTTGTCAGAGAAGATTCATCATCTTTACATAGCTCACACATAGTAATCATAGGTGTACTCGTAGGTTTGCATTCATCCACCATGAACTTACTTAGCACCTCCTTTTTGTACTTGTTCTTGGAAATGAATGTCTTTTTCTGATTGTGCAATCTCCAACCAAGGAATGAAAGACAATTCACCAAGCATTGACATTTCAAACTCATTCTAAATTTTCTTCTGAAACTCCTTGCATATGCAATCATTGCTACCACCAAATATGATACCATCTACATAGACCACAACTATCACAAGTTGATCACCTTTTATTTTTATGTATTGATTATTATCTACATTTCCTCTCTAAAACCCTTGTTGCTACAAGTACCCATCCAACCTTGAATACAAAGCTCTAGGATCTTTTTTGAGTCTATAAAGAGCCTTCTTCAACCTTCGCACATAATGTATTTGTCTAAAAATTGAAACCCTTCTAGTTGTTCAATGTAGACCTCTTCTTCTAGTTGTCCTTTCAGAAATGTTGACTTAAGATCCATCTAGTAACATCGATATTTTTGAATTTTAAAAGAGCTAAAATTATCCTAATAGCTTCTAGTCTTGCTACCAAAGAAAATATCTCATCAAATTATACACCTTCAACTTGAGAATACCCTTTACACACAAGTCTAGCCTTATTCTAGATTACTTCACCATCTTCATTTAGCTTGTTTCTAAAAACCCACATGGTTCAAATAAGATTATTTCCTTTAGGTCTTTAGACCAATTCCCAAGTTTCATTTTTATTGATATGATTAAGCTCTTCCTCCATAGCTTCTATCCAAAATGTTTCTTGTATTTCTTCCTTATACTATTTTGGTTCTATCTTTGATATTAATGCAAAGTGTACCTCCTCATTAACCTTCTTAATTCTCCTCCTGGTTTACACCCGACTATATTTATCTCCTATAATCTAGTCTTTAGAGTGATTCTTTTTGTGGCAACAAAAAATGGATCCCTCTACATTTTTGTGCTTGTTTGGGCCCTTGTAAGCTAAATGGACTTAATTAAACGTTATTTAAGATGTTGTAAGGTGTTGTACAAAAATTTCACACTAATGTAGGGTTTTCATTATTAATTGGGATTCTTTATGCCTTATTTGGCCTTATTTTGCATTTGCAAGCCTTAATTAATGCATCCTTTTGAGGATAATCCTGACATAAAAAAAACATCCAATCATAATTTAGGTGTTTTTGGATTGTATGGCCTAGATTTAGTGATCTGAGACTCATACTCCACCTTGGGTGTATGGGTCATGTTGGTTCCCAAATCAACAAAATGCTAGGATCTAAAAGGTAGCCAAACTTTATGCTCAATCCTAACACTGGACTTGGCCAACTTAACAGGAAATATGCAATTTCCCCTTGATTTTAGGCTCTGCAAGACCTAGGAAGGTAAACCATGGTAAAACTCTTGCATTCCTATACACTTCAGTAGAGTATTATATTTAAGCAAATTGCTCTGAACATATTTAATCAGAATAGGAATGATTTGAATCTAGAACTGGCTTAATTCTGATTCCATATCACCTACTCATCCCTAAGAGAAAATGTAATGTAAAAATTACACCTAACAACAAGAGGGTATAGAAGTACTTTGATAATTTTATTTTTTTCTAGAAAAACATCAAACCTTCAATATACCAGTGCTTGATCCTACGTTATAGAGTCAAACATGAAACCATAGTAGAAATAATATGAACAAATAGAATTCAATCAATGCATTTCAAAATTTTAATGCCTTACATTAACAAATTTACTAATATTATCATTCAAATTCCTCTTACAAATGTAATTTGTGCACCCAAAGACACAAACATTTACTCAAAGATTTTAATTCTTCCCTTGAAAGAAACCCATGAATAAAAATCACTATCACATAAAACACTATGAAGACAACTTTCAAATACACTTGATATTCTAAAATTTGTATGGACTTGAATACAAAACTTGAGATTTTAACTGTTTGAATAGAGAGATTTAACTCTTTCCTTGAAAGAGACTAGTGAGCAAACAATACATTTACAAAAGACCTATAAAGTTCAATCAAAACCTCCTTAAGGTAGTCAATTCATATAACCAGAAGTATACAAAATGGAGAGAATCTCATGGCAATAACATTGATTCACTTGTTCATAAAACCAAACTACTGTATCAACATCTCTAATTTGTAACTTAAAATTCAGCACTATCCTATTTACATGCTAGGAAAAATAAAGAATTTGAGAGCCCCTACAAAAGAGAAAGGAGGAGAATAAATAGAAGAAGAAAGAGCTCTAGATTTAATCTACTTTTTACACATGTATTATTCAAATCTGATTTTTCTTTGCCATCTCTCCTTCCTCTCTCCTCTCTCTACAATTGAAAAACACTTCCCTTGATCTACACGTTTCCCCTTTTGCTCCAACTAAAAATATGCATGTCATGGCATTGCAACTATGCCATCTAACAAAATCCTCAAGCCTTTGTGCTTTCATGGATGTACACACTCTACCCCAGGTTGTTCCATAACTTCCATGTTGTCACGAAAAGGGGGGTAATGGGAATGGCATAGGTATGACATTAAATCTACCCATTAGCACTTGCTTGAAAACTTTAAGAGCCTTCTCAACATATGCGTTCTTGGTCCACATTTGCAATTGTTAGGGATTTTTTCTTCTAAACCACTTCTTATCACATCATGGCCAATATGTTACAAAGAAAGAAAGATCAATCATCGATTGGTGATAGGGAGGAATAGAAAATCATGCATAGCTAATGAAAAAAGAATGAACAAAGAAAATTAGTGATCTACGATGTGAAGCTCCTCCGTGCATTTTGGCTGCACCGACAAATTTTTACAATGGTCAAAAAGTTGCTCTATCCTCCTCTTTCTACTCAAAGATGTTTCCATAAACAAGTTTGATATATTTTCACTGAATGCGCAGGTTGTTCTTGTGCAAGACAGACAAGGTTTCTTCAAACATCATGATACTCCTTCCTATAGCAAAGGCAAGCCGTTTTGTGTAAAATTTTCTTTGTAAATTCAAATTTGATCCCTCTTTACTTGGAATGATGGCTATAAATTTTCATTTTACCAATTCTTTAACTTGTGCACCAGTTCCCAAAATACAACTCATCAAGTCTTCAATCCTATCATTTGGTTTTTCCTTTGCTTATTTGAAATCATTTATAAAAAAATGATTCAAGTGAAACATAGTTTTCTCAATTAATATATTTAATAATTTTTTGAAACATTATTAAATAATATCTTTAAAGAAAAGGATTAGCTTATCCCAAATTCTTACTACCATGAAAATGGTGGAAAATCCAAAGCAAAAGCCAAAATTCTAGAAATGTGCAGAATGCAAACCCTTGTTGGATCCTAGAATTAGGTGCTTCAAAAATGCATCCAATCTGATTATAGGATGCTACAACTATTTTCCATTTATAGGAACTTAAAATTTCTCTCAAATTTGAAGGTGCCAATAGTGGCTCTTTCTGGGGATGTGTGCCCCCTGCGAGAATAGAAAGGATCCAAATCTCTAAGAGAAAACCAAGTGCCTACTCCATTGGGAAGTAGATTCAAAAGGGTCCACCTCTTCCCCTTATCATTCTGGTTTGAAAAATCAAACCATTATTGATGACCCAAGGCCACCAAAAAAATGAAGGCCTCGACTTACCTCTGTCATAAATTTGATTTGATTTTGATTTTGTTGAGGAAAATTTGAAGATCTGATTGGAATTCAACTGATTCAACATATTAAGCCTCCTCATACAACCATTACATTCAACACTGTTAGTGCATTTACTATCATTAAGTATTTGAAACTCATGCACAATTTGAAAATATTGGCCTTTATGTGAGAGAAACATGTTATGCTCATCAAACATAACACTCTCGTGTTGAACATAACACTCTTCATGATAAAATCACTATCACACTTTATGGAATTTGGTTCTAGTTGAGAAAGACAAAACTTATGCTCTAACATATAGCTTCTATCATAGACCTCACTTTGATCCCTAGCTTGCATATCAAATACAGAGTTCTCAAATGAACATTCAAACAAATCATGCACATCATGCAAACTATCTTCACATGTATGAAAATAGAATTATTCATACACATTTACCTTTGGTAACTACAATTTAGGATGCTCATATAAGCCTTTACTTACATATTCACTGTTTCCATCCTCATTTGATAACTCACTTAAAACTTGTATCCTTGATTCAAAAACATGCTCAAAATTTTCCATCATGTCAATGTGAATGTTGATATAAAAAAATTTACAATAATTCTTATCCACATTAGGGAATACACAGTCATGCAAATTTGAGCTCACATCCACATGTAAATATTTGTATTCAACATTCAATACACCACTATGTTCACATAGCTTATCATCCTCATACACATTATAACTTGACAAACTAACTAGATTAAGTGTGGAGGGAGAATCAAAAATATGTGTCATACTTGACACTACCAGGAATACAATCACTATCAAATTTTATGTGAGCTAGGCACAAATGTGCATACCTCTAAAATTCCATGGTTAAAAAATTTGAATTTTTTTCACTGCTGAGTGAACATGCTTCTTCTCATGTATCTTCCACTACCTCTTTCTCTTGGTCTTCATTAGAACTGAAAACATCATTTAATTGCAAATTAAAATACCCAAGGTTGTCATCTACATCATTGAAATCTAAAGAATCAATGGATTCATCATTACAAACACTATTTTCATCATTTGGAGTTAAATCTCCAACAAGCTTGTCAAAGATGTAGTCACAATATTATGTACCTTTCACACTTTCTGACCATTCATCTTTGTCATAAATCTGATTCTCATGAGAGCCATTTTGACTTGCACATTTATCTTCTATGGATTGATCACAAACCCCAAACTCACTAATTTGAGAAACATTATCATATTCTGATATATCCCCATCACACTCAGACATAACATCCTCATCATCAACTCTATGAACCTCAACATCTAATGAATTTTTAGATTTAATCTTCTCAAAACTATCAATCGAGTCAAGAATATGACTAATTCTTTTTGGTTTCAAAGATTTTTTCCACTAGACTAAACTAGGCTCATAAGCTTTCAAAAATAAATCAATGCATTTACATTCCTTAGGTCTGAAACAACTAGGGATTTCCTTAGCTCCAATTAAAAACCTCTGAAACAATTCTCTGGGTGATTCATTTTCTAGTCTTCTTAAATTTAACAATGCACTGTCACGCATCACGAAATCATTACTAATTACAACTGGCTCGGGATGTACCTGAGGATGGGGTTGATCATATGCAAGACATTGAGATGAATTAATTGGGACAACAGAACTACATTCATCTTGACGATTAGACTCATCATTTATCTCATTCTTTGACTGCATACATAATGTATGTCTAACTTCTGGGATAACACACTACATACTTTTATCAAAATATCTCAAGAATAGAATCTTAAGATTCTTCCAAGAAAATACACTTTCCAATGGAAAGCTACTAAACCATTCTCTTGCATCCTCCTCGAGAGATCTTACAAACAATTTCATGTATGCATCCTTTGCACAAATCTTATTATCTTTCATGAAATCATAAAATGAATGTATATTTTGAATAGCTGACTCATCTTCCCTCCCATAGAACATAGGCATGTACCTCTTTAATTCAATAGGGAAAGGATATGGATAACGCTAGACATGACTGAAATTTAGAGGGTTATAATTTTATAAGAAACATAATCTTCTCCACTGAGAATTCTGACTTGACATTACATTACTGGGAACCATACATGGATGGTTATGTTGGTGATACATCTTTACTTGTGCTTTCACAAGCTCAATACATCAAATTACTCAATTACTAACTTAGAAGTATAATATTTAGCATGCTCCTCATAAAATTCCTAGTTGAAATTTGCATCAAAGAAGCATACAAAACCACCACTAATAATTCCTTGCTTAGTGACATTATTCCCCTGATAAGGAACATAATTTGAGCTTATAACAAGATTACCTCGATATTGCAATAGTTGTTTTTTCCTTTTGACTAAAATCTCTTCACACCTAGAGCTCTTCTTCTTTCTTTATCAGAGTCTTTTAGGATAGAGTCACCACCCTCTTATAGAGGAATATTCTTTGAATAGCACGGAGCCATTCAAGACATTTTAAAATTTTGGGTCTTTTCCTTAACATCAGAGTAACTTAAAATATCTTCACACATGCTGCTACAACACACCTTTCAGGTTGAAAACCTTTCAATATATAAAAAAAAAGTTCAGATTTTTCACTTTCATGACTCTTTCCAAATGGATTTATTGCTTGGCATCCCCAATAGAGTCACCAATTTTTTGGTTCTGAAATCAAAAAAATGCTAGGATCTAAAACATAGCCAAACTTTATGTTCAATCCTAACATTGGACTTGGCCAACTTAACAAGAAATATGCAATTTCCCTTTCATTTTAGGCTCTACAAGACCTAGGCAGTTTTCCATCGTAATACTCTTGGATTCCTATACACTTCAACAGAGTATTATATTTAAGCAGATTGCTCTCAACATATTTAATCAGAATAGGAATGATTCAAATCTAGAACTGGCTTAATTATGATTCCATATCACCTACTCATCCCTAAGAGCAAATGTAATGTAAAACTTACACCTAATAGCAAGAGGGTATAGAAGGAATTTGATAATTTTATTTGTTTCTAGAAAAACATCAAGCCTTCAATAGACCAGTGCCTGATCCTGAGTTACACAGTCAAACATGAAACCATAGCAAAAATAATATGAACAAATATAATTCAATCAATGCATTTCAAAATGTTAATTCCTTACATTAACAAATTTACTAATATTGTCACTCAAAATCTTCTTACAAATCTAATTTGTGCACCCAAATCCACAAACATTTACTTAAAGCTTTTAATTCTTCCATTGAAAAAAACCCATGAATAAAAATAACTATCACATAAAACACTATGAAGACAACTTTCAAATACCCTTAATATTCTAAAATTTGTACAAACTTGAATACAAAACTTGAGATTATAACTATTTGAAAAGAGAGATTTAACTCTTTCCTTGAAAGAGACCAGTGAGCAAACAATACATTTATAGAAGACCTCTAAAGTTGAATCAAAACCTCCTTAAGGTATTCAATTCATATAACCAAAAGTATTCAAATGGAGAGAATCTCAAGGCAATAAAATTGATTCACCTATTCATAAAACCAAACTATTGTATCATCATCTCTAATCTATAACTTAAAATTCAACACTATCCTATTTACATGCTTGGAAAAATAAAGAATTCGAGAGCCCCTATGAAAGAGAAAGGAGGAGAATAAATAGAAGAAGAAAGAGCTGCAGATTTAATCTACTTTTTCCACATATCTTCTTCAAATCTGATTTGCATTTTCCATCTGTCCTTCCTCTCTGCTCTCTCTGCAACTGAAAAAAACTTGCCTTGATTTGCATGTTTCCCCTTTTGCTCCAACTAAAAATATGCATGTCACGACATTGCAACTATGACATCTCACAAAATCCTCAAGCCTTTGTGTTTTGATGGATGCACACACTCTATCACATGTTGTTCCATAACTTCCATGTTGGCACAACAAGGGGGGTACTGGGAATGGCATGGGTATGACATTAAATCTACCCATTAGCATTTGCTTGAAAACTTTAAGAGCCTTCTCAACATAAGCATTCTTGGTCCAAATTTGCAACTGTCAAGGATTTTTTCTTCTAAACCACTTCTTATCACATCATCACCAATATGTTGCAAAGAAAGAAAGATCAATCAACGATTGGAAATAGGGAGGAATAGAAAATCGTGCATCACTAATGAAAAAGGAAAGATCAAAGAAAATCAGTGATCTACAATGTGAAGCTCCTACGTGCATTTTGGCTACACATGAAAATGTTTACAGTGGTCAAAAAGTTTCTCTATCCTCCTCTTGATGCACAAAGATGTTTCCATAAACAATTTTGATACATTTTCACTAAATGCATATGTTGTTTTTGTGCAAGATAGACAAGGTTTCTTCAAACATCATGATACTCCTTCCCATTGCAAAGGCAAGCTGCTCTGTGTAAAATTTTCTTTGTAAATTAAAATTTAATCCCTCTTTACTTTGCACGACGGCCGTACATTTTCATTCTACCAATTCCTTGACTTGTGCACCAATTCCTAGAATACAACTCATCAAGTCTTCAATCCCGTCATCTGGTTTTTCCTTTGCTTATTTGAAATCATTTATAAAAAAATGATTTAAGTGAAACATAGTTTTCTCAATTAATATATTTAATAATTTTTTGAAACATTATTAAATAATACCCTTAAAGCAAATGATTATCTTATCCCAAATGCTTACTACCATGAAAATGGTGGAAAATTCAAAGCAAAAGCCAAAATTCTAGAAATGTGTAGAATGCGAACCCTTGTTGGATCCTAGAATTAGGTGCTTAAAAAATGCATCCAATTTGATTATAGGATTCTACAACTATTTTCCATTCATAGGAACTTCAAATTTCTCTCAAATCTGAAGATTCCAATAGGTCCGACCTAATTTTCAAGGCCCTAATCTTGATTTTACATGAATTTAAGCATTTCTTGAAATATATGTTCCAAAGCCAAGGCTAATGGGACTCATATTCCCCAACTGGCCTATGAGTCCCATGTGGCTTAAAATTAAATTCAAATTCAAATTCTTGGGGGGATTTTATTCTCCTAGATCTGATGTCAGCTTGTAGTATTGTAATTTAGGGAAATTTGGCATAAACAAGTATAAATATAAGGTTATTTCATTCATTTTTCTCTTAAAAAGTAATCAAGTGACCTAATAACTTAAGTATTCATGCATTATAGAAAATTTGAGTTTACAAGAGCATTCAAGATTCTTCAAGAGTTGATCATCAAGCATTTTGGAGCACTATTAAAGTATCAAGAATCATGCCAAAGTCATCATGCATCATGTTTGTTTTTGAGCTAACAATTGTGATGTAGGGTTTTATAATTAAAGCAAGATTTCAATTCAAGATCTCTATTATTCAAGCAAGATTCAAGATTGAAAGGTGGAAAAATTTTTTTGCTTCCCTTCTAGGGTTTAGGACCCAAAAGAGAAAGAGATCTTGCAAGAGGGTTGTTCTAGGGGTTGAATGCAAATTGATAAGGGGTTCACCACCAAGTTTAAACTTGGAAAAGAAAATGACATTCAAGATGAAATGAAAAACCCTAATATGATGCGAACTTTGCCTAAATGGCTTAGAAATGCATATAAAACATAATAACAAGTTATGAAATGAAATGTGTGCACCTAACAATCTCAAGATGACTAGAAGGAGCTCTGAAATGATGGAAATTATTAATTTTTGACCTAGTAGGACTCATTAACCATTATGGGAAAATCAGTCCTAGTTTTGTATTTTTGCACAAGAGTAGGTTTCGGTCAAAAGGGTATTTGAATCTACAAAAAATTATAAAAAGCACATACAGTGTGCCTCATTCACTACTTGTGGAAATTGAGTCCAGTTTGGATTTTCTAGAACTTCAAAGTCTGAATCTACTCTTCTTAGTTTTCTCAATCTACTTTTCTAGGTTTTCAGAACCAAAAATCTAATTTTGGGGCTGTAGATGGCCTTTTAGTGAAGATTATGACCTTGTAAACTGGGAGACAACTCCAAAAGGCTTGTAACCTAATATTCAATAATCTTTCAAGCTCCAAGAAACCTAGATCTGCAATCACACATGTAAAGAGAAGAAACCTTGTTGAATCTGTTAGTGAATGGGGGTTTTCCTTGGTCAAATCCCTTTTGGGTAATTAATCCAAAAGATCAAGCAATGAAATAAGGACATAAAACATGATATTGAACCATAGATTTTTGGCACCAATCCACTTCTCTAGCTCTTCTAGGGTTTTTCACCTAAAAGGAGAGAGGTAGGGCCAAAAATGCTAAAGGGTCCATTCAAATTATGTAATGTAGGATGTTATTATTCTAGATGAGATGATCTAGATGCAATAAAGTAATGAAACTGATTGATTAAACATGCAAAACTAGTGAAATATGAAATGTTTGAAAACACTTTTTGTAATGCAACAATGAACTAGAAATGAATACAAATCTAAACAAAAATGAAAGAAACATGAAGTGTGCACCTGAAACCTCTTAAAGGAGACTAGAAATTGCTTCTGAAACACTACTGATGCTGATTTTCAAGCATGGAGAGACTCATTCACCATTTATGGCGAATTAGTCCCAGTTCTGCCAAACTAAGTCAAAACCCATTTCTAACAAAAGGGTACTCAAAATTGACCCTGGAGTGGGACTCATTCGCCACTCGTGGTGAATGAGTCCACTTTTATTTTTTTTGCATTTTTAGAGGTGGATTCCGAAGCTTCCAATTTTCACTTAGACTTCCTATAGGTGTCTGCTTCGGAAACTCTAATTTATGGGCCTGAAAATGAGTTTTTGTTGATACTTTGACCCATTGAATGAAGAGAAGAATTGAGAAACCTTCCAACTTTATCTTCAATGATTTCCAAGCTTCCAAGGGACCTAAATTTGCAAATGCAAAACAAGAGAAGAAGAAATGGTGAATGTTGGGGCATGGAAGTTTGCCTTGGTCAAACCCTGTTTAGGTAAATAAACCAAAATGATGAAAGAATGGAATGAAACATGCAATAATGAAGTTTATTACCTTGACATGATGATTTATCTTGACATTTTGCAACAATGGAGGAAGATTCAACCCTTGAATGTCTTTAGGAGCTTTCTTGAGGTCTTGCAATGATAAAACCCTAAGTTGCTTGACTTGAGATGAAAGATTGGTGGATGAATATGTGGATTAAGTTAATGGATGTAAAAATGAATTTAGAGAGGTGATTTTATAGGAAATTCCCCTATTTTACTCGTTAATACCTCATCACAAGCTGACATGAAGCAATATTAAACTCAAATTTCACTTTTCTCCGCTCAAAGGTCAAAATTGAGCCAAATCGGACTCATTCACCATACATGGTGAATGGATCCCACCTGGATGGGACTGATTTTCCATGTATGGTGAATGGGTCCCATAGGGGCCAATTTGATAGCTCAGATGCCAAGAGATAAGGAAATAAGGTCTAAAATGCAATTTTGTCAGGGATTTGATCAATTTAAGGCTCAAGATGTACAATATGGATTAATAAGGGCCTATTAATGATGATGTGAATGTCAAATAGGGCTTGGGACATAGAAATCAAAGTGAAAGTGTGATTAAATACACTTTACAACACTAAAATTAGGTCCACATATCCTAGGAAGGCACAAGAACTAATGTCAATGTGTAAGACACATTACAACACTAGTTTAACATTAAGTTTATTTTACAAGCCTTCTAGACTGATATTATAATGTTATTAAAAAATATTTTATAATTTGAATTAGGGGAAAATGGGTTCATTAGGTCTAGAAAAGCGTCAAAGTATCTTACAACACTTTACAACACCTTTACCAAAGGTCGTTAAAAGCATGTTATTCAATTTGCAAGGGTCCAATACCTAGTGTGGACGCATAAAATGCCTCACAACACCTGAATCAAGGCCTCATTATGTCTAGTTTATCATGAATTAATCCCATGTCAAGCAAAGGGTTCTTTTTTCTACGGTGTATTTAGCCCCCACTTTAGTGAGAGGATGAACTTGCTTGAAACTCAAACTAAAGTAGACATTCAAGAGATATCCTCACGTATAGATGTAGATGACAAAGAATGAAAAAGATCAAAGGAGGTTGTGCAAGCCCCTAGGATCCAAGATCCTCATTCAAACCATCAAGATACAAAATCATGTAATGGCAAGAACTAGAAGGAGAGAAAGATAGGGTGAAAAAGATGTACTCACTTTGGGGCCATAGAACTTTAGGCCATCTACGGAGTGAGAGGTAGACAACATACTCACTCTGGGGCCACAAAACTTTTGAATGTCTATAGAGTGAGAAATCCCAAAAGGTGAGAAACATATGCTAGTTGGTATGAACTCACAAACACAAAGGTGGCTATGGGGAAAGTCATGCCGTTGGATGGGCTTCCCACTCAACCATATCAAATTTATACCTCTTGATAACTTTAATAAGGTGCCACAAAGGAAAATGATTTTTTAGCTCTATGAGGTAAGAAAAACTTCATATGCTTGACACTCATAGACATTATTAATGCAAAATAGTGTAAGGATTGTTCAAAGGGATTTTCTTTGTTCATGCAATGTCTCATCTTAGGGAACATCATGCTCAACATCTCCAAGAGAGGATAAGTGCAAACGATCTCATCTTGTTTGCAAGAGAGGAAAACTGCAAGGTCTCATCCTGGGAAAAATTGTACTTAATGCTTCCAAGAGAGGGAATCACAAGAAAAAGAAAATCACATAATGAAATGTGAGTGGTGATGTATGCCCCCACTTTAAAGAAATTGTGAGCACTCGTACTATGATCAATTGGTTTAAAGTAGAAGAAGAGGATATGAGAACTTACTCAGAAAGCCCTATGTCAAGTCAAATGTTTCTAATAAGCTATGTCATGAAAAAAGGGAAATATGTCATATGCGAGCCAACTTAAGCCATGTTGTCCACATCCCAAGCTTGCTCTTATATGTTCATGAAAAGTTAATGACTAGCCAAAGAAAGCGACCACAAGTGACATATGAGGACAAGGCTAGTGAACCCCTTGCCCCCACTTAGTGCAGGAAAAAGGCAAGCCAAAATGATTGATGAGATGTATGCTAGAGTGAAAATCAATAGCAATTAGAGGAATGAGGTGCCCCCATATAGGGAAGCATACCAAACTCTTGAAAAATGTTGTATTTTATGAATCAACGCATTACATTCGTTAGTGGAGTGACCATGAACTCTATGATAGGTGTAGTATGAAGTCTTGTAATAACATTTCTTTTGAGATCTATGAGGAAGAGAGATCAAATAATCTTGGAGAAGTCTCGACAAGATACCCTCTTGATCAATGGTAGAAGGTGGTTTTGTGATTGGTGTTAAAGACATATCTTGCTTAGTAGTAGATGTCATACTTACACAAGACACTTGGGATTGCGATAATTTTTTTCTCCATAGGAGGATATAAAATCTAACAAATTCAAATCATGATCATTTTACGAGATGACATTGACATTAAGCAAAGGTGTATTTGTTTGTTTTATGGTTAAAGGATGATGATCAAGACTACTAGTTGAGAATGATGATTTAGGAGGTTTTTGTGTAATATTGTTGATGTTGAGTGAAGCTTTGGTTATCTTGGTCAAAGGAGATTGACCAAAACCATGAGTTGTTTGTTGTGTGTTAGGCTCTATAGGGTTGTGGATGCCTTGTTCTTGAGCACCACATCGTTTTCCACTATATCCAAGTTGTTTCATGAGCTCATACCCTTTTCCATAAAGTTGTTTCATTTCTTGTGGATTGAGTGGTGGCTGCTCATAAGCGTTTTCAAAGGTGACTGTGTAATTTTCTTCTTTGTCTAAACTAGTGGAGGCAGTTGCTTTTGAAAGGTCTTCCAAATTTTGTGTTGTCATGTTAGCTGGTTGTCCTTTTTCCTCATATTTCTTTTGTGTAGGTATATATTCACCTATAGATGAAGCTATGAATTCTAAGGATACCCAATCATCACCAAATAATTTAGATGTCCATTGCTCATCGTTGTGTTCAATTTCAAGAGGATCTATGTTGGATTTTGGAATCAATGTTTTTCAGCGGACCTGTAGCTCCTTTTTCAAGCTGCAAGCAACTTTAAGGCTTGGGATCTACTTCAACTTGATAAATGTTATTGCTATAGACATATTTCATTATATGATGAAGGGTTGAAGGCATTGCATTCATCTCATGAATCCATGGTCTTCCTAAAAGAAGATTGTATGAAAGATCATAAGGCATTGAAAGAATAGGAGTTTGCAAAGTAACCACCCAACCATAATAGGCAAAGTGATTACACCGAGCGGTTGCTTTGTTGAATTATCAAATCCTTGAATAGATATGGAATCAGGTATTATTTGTGACTTGTCAACATCTAATCAATCAAGGAGATTCACACTACACACATTAAGGGCATAACCATTAACAATAAAGGTTCTTTTTATCCCTATATGATTGTATCGAGCAATGATCATGAAAGCTTCATTTTTTTTTTGCAATTCTAAAGGAGGTAGCTCATGTTGATGGAAAGTAATTTCTAGATTAGTTTGATTCATTTGATGATTTAAAGTTGCTACATCATTCAGAGTTGTACCAGGAGGAATTGTGATTTGTTTTAAGGCTGTTTGAAGAATAGTGTGGTAATTTTGTGAGTTTTGAAGTAAATCCCAAAGGGAAATCTTTGCAGGAGTATTCTTTAATTGTTCAACAAGATCATACTCCTTTGTGTGTGGGAAGTAACGAGGAGAACTAGGCATATTGGGTAAAGGTCATGAGGGTGGGGTTGGTTGTGGTGGTTGTAGATTATTTTGAGTGTTATATGTATGACCAATGGTATTATAACTCGGTTGTTGCGACACATTACTTTGAGGTGGGTATAGGGTGACTTTAGTTTTATGTTGAGGTTGTTGTTTGTGTGAAGGTTGGTAAAGAGTAAACTCAGGTTTAGGTGAAGGTTTATGTGAAGGGGGATAAAGGATGATTTTAGGTTGAATAATGTTAACATCTCGTAACAAGTGAGAGTCTTCATTGTCTTTGAAGGGCATGCTATCTTTGTCTTGGGTCATAATCTCCTCCCTAGAAGGAGAGTTCTTAAGAGAACAAAAAACCACATATTCATGACAATTAAGGTTTGGTTCATCCAAAATAACTTCATTGCCACTAATGGAGTTATTAATGGTTGAATGTGTTTGATTATTGATAGTGGGGAGATTAGGGGAAGATTGTATTTGATTGTTGGTTTTTTCTAAGGTATCATTCTCTTGTTCCATATTATCTACCATACTAGGAGAGCTTGTAATATGTTCATCTAAGTTTGAGGTTTTTAAGGTAGCTTCATCATAAGTGGGAGAGGCATCGAGAGAAGGACCATTATGATTTTCAAATAGATTTTCCCAAATGGGAGGAGCATTAGGGAAGGGGGGATCACTGGTTTCATGATTTGTAATAGGGATATCTTCTAACACCAACCTATCCTCTTTACATTGAGGAGGGATATTAGGAGATGGACAAGAGTGATTGTCATGACCATGGAGACTTGGTAAGGTGATGTTTAGGAATGTGTCCATGATCTCATGTTCTTGTTGTCTAACATCATCCAAAGGGGAATAAGGAGATGGACAATCAAGACCCTCAAGACTTGTGACTTCTTGTGCCAAGATACCTTCATCACTAATAGGATAGGTATTGGGATAAGAACAAGTATGATTGTTTTAATTTTCTACACTACCACCCACACCAATGGGAAATGTAAGATTAAGGATTGTACCAATGGTTTGATCAGGTTTCTTAAAGTCTTCATTGTGGTAATAAAAATTGAGCTCATAAGAGGGAAGGTTTCACTCATACAATCCATTATTAACAAAATAAAAGCAACACCTTTTGAAAGAAAACATGTTATGATGAAAAAGGAAAGCGATTACAATGCAAGGACTTAAAATGAAATGCAATTTTCAGTTTTTAAGGAAGCTAATTTTCTATTTACACAACACAACAATCTAAAAATGAAATGTTTGTGAATGAAAAAGTGAAATTAAACAATGCATGAAATGAGCTAATTGAAACTAGATTTAACAAAATTCATGTTATAGAAATGCAACTAACGGATATAGATAGGTTAAGGCACAAAAAAAAGCTTAAAAAAAGAGTTTTGAGTTTTGTAAAGGGTTGTTTCAAGGGTCATAAGGGACTAATTTTCCCAGGGTGGCGAATGAGTCCCAGTATAGAATTTTTTCAAAATTTTCAGAAATTTTTGAGGGATTTTGATGTTATCTGAGTGCTATGATGCAGAACTAAATGAAAAATGAAAAATTTCAGAAAATATAAATAAATTGAGATGCGAACAATGCAACCTAAATTCACTTTTTATTACTGCAAAATTTGAATGCTAGCATGCCAATTAAGTCATGAAAATCGTAGTGCAAGATCAATGCAAGGCTAGATCTATGATGAAGGACTAAAAATCAGATAAGAAAGTGTTTAAAAATTAGGTTCACCAAAATGAACCATGGATTTTTGGCACCTTAATTCTTTCTAGTACTTCTAGGGTTTTTCACCTAAAAGGAGAAAGAAGGGCCAAAGATCTAGGTAGGTTCACTCAAATTATGCAATGTAGGATATTACTATGCCTAAATGAGATGATCTAGATGCAATAAAGTAAAGAAATTGATTTATTAAACATGAAAAATTAGTGAAATATGAAATTTTTGAAAACACATTGTGTAATGCAACAATGAACTAGAAATGAATGCAAAGCTAAACAAAAATGAATGAAACTTGAACTATGCACCTAAAAGGTTGAAGGAGACTAGAAATTGCTTCTGAAACACTGCTCATGCTAATTTTCAAGCCTGGAGGGACTCATTCACCATTTTGGGTGAATTAATCCTAGTTCTGCCAAACTGAGCCAAAACCCGTTTCTAACAAAAGGGTACTAAAAATTACAAAAAACTCAAAATTGACCCTAGAGTGGGATTCATTCACCACCCATGGAAAATGAGTCCAATTTTGAATTTTTGAATTCTCATAGGTGGATTCTAAAGCTTTCGATCTACACTTTGACTTGCTACAGGTGTCCGCTTCCAAAACTTTGATTTACGAGCCTGAAAATGAGTTTTTGTTGATACTTTGATATGTTGAATGAAGATAAGACTTGAGAAAACTTTCAAATTGATCTTCAATTATTTCCAAGCTTCAAATAGACCTAAATCTGCAAATACACAAGAATAGAAGAATAAATGGTGAATGTTAGGACACGGGGGTTTGCCTTGGTCAACCCTGATTTAGGTAATTAAACCAAAATGATGAAAGAATGGAATGAAACATGAAATAATGGATTTTATTACCTTTCCATGATGATTGAACTTGAAAGTCTGAAACAATGGAGGAAGATTCAGGCCTTGAATTCCTTGAGGAGCTTTCTTGATGTCTTACAATGATAAAACCCTAAGTTGCTTGACTTGAGATGAAAGATTGGTGGATGAATATGTGGATTAAGTTAATGGATGTCAAAATGAATTTAGAGAGGTGATTTTATAGGAAATTCACCAATTTTACTCGTTATTACCTCATCACAGGCTGACATGAGGCAATATTAAACTCAAATTTCACTTTTTTTCTACTCAAAGGTCAAAATTGAGCTAAATGGGACTCATTCGCCACACATGGTGAATGGGTCCCACCTGGACAGGACTGATTTTCCAAGTATGGTGAATGGGTCCCATAGGAGCCAATTTGATAGCTCAGATGCTAAGAGATCACGAAATAAGGTCTAAAATGCAATTTTGTTAGGTTTTTGATCAATTTAATCCTTGAGAAGCACAATATGGATTAATAGGGGCCTATTAATGATGATGCGAATGTAAAATAGGGCTTGGGACATAGAAATAAATGGGAAAGTGTGAATAAATATAGTTACAACACTAAAATGAGGTCCACATAGCCTAGGAAGGCACAAGAACCAATGTGAATATGTAAGACACATTACAACACTAGTTTAACATTAAGTTTATTTTACAATCCTTCTAGATTGATGTAATAATGTTATTAAACACATTTAATAATGTTGAATTAGGGGAAAATGGGTTTATTAAGTCTAGAAAAGCGTGAAAGTATCTTACAACACTACAACACCTTTACAAGACGTCATTAAAAGCATTTTATTTGATTTTCAAGGGTCCAAGACCTAGTGTGGATTCATAAAATGCCTCACAACAACTAAATCAAGGACTCATTATGTCTATTTTATCATGAATTAATCCCATGTCAAGCAAAGTGTACTTTTTTCTATGGTTCAAATATGTTGGACAATGATACCTTGAATGGTGCCTTGTAAATGATGCTTTGTAAATCTACAACTCAACATGAAATGGCCATGAAGGATGTAGATCTTGATCTTTAAAATAGGAGTAGGAAAATGCTTGATCTTGGATCTCCAATGCTACATCACAACACTAGCTCAATGATATGTTTGATGCTTGATATGCTTGACATGATGATGGATCTTTATTACTGCAACAATTGATGAAGAATCCAACCCTTGCATGCCATAAAAATGATCTTGAATGCTCTCTTGATGCTCTTTTAAAGTCTTGGAATTCTCTTGAATGTTTGACTTGATAACATGAATTCTTATGTGAAATAGTGATTTGAAAGCTTGTTTATATAGGAAATGCACTAAAATGATTGTTTATTAGATTCTAAAGGCTGACATAGAAGAAATTTGAAATTAAAACCAAATTTTCTTGCTTAAAACCTCAAAAATAGGACAAATGGGACTCTTTCACCAAGCTAGGTGAATCAATCTCACTTGGATGGGACTCATTCACCCAAAGTGGTGAATGGGTCCCACATGGCCTATTTTGAGGGCTAAATTATCGGGGAGTGTGTAAATTAAGTTTATATGCTAATCTTGTCAAGTTTTTGATTGAAATATGGCTTGGGATGCATAATATAGGGTAGTAGGGGCCTATATTAAATTCTTAAATGCAAGGGGGCCCAAAATCCAATGTGAAAGTGTAAATAAATACATTTTACAACATTAATTTAAGGTAAAATTGGGTCTATTTAGCTTAGAAAGGCCCAAAATCCCAAGTGAATGTGTACAACACATTAAAACACTAGATTAGGTCCATTTTATTTAAAAACCTCCTAATTTTAATGTGAAGGTGTAATTAAACACTTTACAACATTAAATTAAGGTAGAGTTAAGTCAATTTAGCTTAAAAATGGCCCAAGACCTAATGTGGATATGTAAAACACCTCACAACACTAGATCAAGGTGTCATTAACTCTAATTTATCATTAATTATTCCCAAATCAAGTGTGAAAATGCAAAAAATGACATTTTTCAACACTAGTTTTAGCCCCCACTTTAGTGAGAGGATGAAATTGCTTCAAACTCACACTAAAGTGGACATTCAATAGGGGTCCTCGTGTACTAATGCGGATGACAAAGGATGACAAAGATCAAAGGAGGTGGCCAAGCCCCTAGGATCCAAGATCCTACGTCAAACCATCATAAGCATGAAAGGACAAACACAAGGTGTACAATATGCATCAAAACAAGATACATGAACACGTAATGTCATAGATTAAAAGAAAGAGAAACAAAACAAAAATAGAGTAAAAAAGAGGTGGATCAAGCATTGATCATTTTTCCAACATGATGTTGATCAGATGTAAGTTGTTTGTCCAAAAATACATACTCACTCTGAGGCAACAAAACTCCTAGTTGTCTGCTAGGTGAGAATTCTTATAAGGTGAGACACATACACTCATGGCTGGTATGCACTCACACACACATGCAAATCGGTATGGGGAAATTCATGCCTCATTCAGGCTTCCCGCTCAAACTATACCAAATTTATACCCCATGATAACTTTAATAAGGTGCCAAAAAAGGGTTTTTGAGCTTCATGAGACAAGCAAAAATTTGTATGCTTGGAGCTCATGAACAAACAAGATGGCTCTATAGGCATGCAAATTGTGTTATGCAAGGTTTCCATATAACTACATATGCAAAATAGGGAACATTTAAATGAGTCTTTCTTAGTTCATGTGAGGTCTTAACTTAGGAAACATTGTACCTAATGTCTCCAAGAGAGGGCCAATCAAAGAATAAAGGATTCACAACTTAGGGGATTTATTTTGTCACATCTAGCTACCAAGAGGAATATAATATGCTAAGAGAGATCATGCTCTTGAGGGAAATCGCACCCAATATCATCCACAAAGCAAAAAATGCATCATATGAAATAAGAAAATTGCACCATGAACGATGAAAGATTAAAATGAAAAATAATAATGCTAATGTATGCCCCCACATTAAAGAAATTGTTAAACACCATGTTGTGAGAAATTATTTAAAGTAGAAAATGATAAATGCAAAAAATAAAGAAGAAATAAGAGCTAACTTGGAAATCCCTATGCCAAGTCATATGTTTCCAAATCGAACTACATCATGGATAAGTATGTCACATGCGAGCCAACTTAAGGCATGTCATCCACATCGCAAGCTTGCTCTTATATATACATGAAATGTGGTCAACTAGCCAAAAGATACAATGATAAGTGACATATGGGGATAATTATTCCTAACCCCCTTGCCCCCACTTAGTGTAGGACAAGGGTCAGCCCAAAATGGATGATGATATGTTGATCCTTGCAAAAAGGGAATGGCTTGCAATGAATGTAAAGCATGTAATAGTGAGTATGCTATAATCCTACAACTATTGCATGGAAAGGAGCAACAACTAAGGTTATTTAATATGATGAGTAAAGGGGGTGTCAACTTGATACATATTTAATGAGATGTCTATCAGTTTCGGATGCATCAAAGTTAAATTTCTCTTGGAAGAATCTTTTGTGATAGTGTTGAAATTGAATTAAGGCTTTTGTTTTGAGGGATAATAACCAAGCTCATTATTCATTTCTTTCATTTTAGGCTTTATAGGGACATGGATACCACATCATTTCCCAAGTTGCTTTATAAGTTCAAAACCTCTTCCACAAAGTTTTTTCACTTCTTTTGGATCGGGTGGTTGTTCAACTTCATCAAAGTTTGTCTTGGATGTTATTTTTTCTTCTAATGTGGTTGAAGTGGAAAATTTCGAATTTTTTATTGCCTTTATCGGTTTCTCTTTTCCCTTTTTAGACTCTTTTTCTTATGATATTGTATTCTCTAATGAATATAGGTATGAAATCAAAGGTTTTTGAACCATCTTCCAGTAACTTCGTTGCTTCTTCAATTTTTTTTCTTTCGTCTCTTCTATAGGTTTGACATGTGTGGTTGGTGTCAAGGGATGTCTAATGTGCATAATTTCAAAAGACATATCCTTAGTTTCATGATCTCTTAGTGAAGAGGAGTCTAATTTCACTTCATCATCTTCATCTATGGAATCCCTATTACTATTGTTTGAAATAAGTGTGTCAATGTTGTCATTTTCTTGCACCATGACACCTTCCCTAGTAGGAGATTTTTTAGGAGAGAGATAAACTAGATGTTCATGACATTCAAAGGTGGGTTCATCTAAAAAGACTTCATTAAAATTAAGGAGGTTATCAATGGTTAGATTTTTTTGCGTTTCAGTGATGCCATGTTCTTGTTCAAATATGTTTTCCTCATGATTCTCATCAATTGGATTTTGTAACACCATAATATATTCTTCACCAATAGGAGAGCTATTAGGAGAGGGTAAATTTTTATGTCCATAATTTCATCCTTTTTCTCTAAGGTATCATTCTCTTGTGCCATAATATCTACCCTAGTAGGAGATATTTTAGGAAAGTGACAAACAATAGGTTCATCACATTTCATGGTTATATTTTTTAAATTAGCTTCACTGCACATAGGAGAGGCATCAAGAAAAGGATAACTATGAGTTTCATGGTTACCAATGATTGGAAATTTTTGTTCAAATAGGTCTTCCCAAATGGTAGGGGCATCAGGAAAGGGAGGGGAAATATTCTCATTAATCTCAATGAGGATATCTTCTAACACTAAACTATCTTCTTCATGTCTATAAAAAATATTAGGAGAAGGAAAGGTTTGATTATCATGATTATCTACATTTACATCCCCATGTCCTATAATGTCTTCCCAAGTAGGAGATGTATTATTTTCATAAATCTCAATTATTGGATCTCCTAATATCAACATATCTTCCACACAAATGTGTTTTTCATGATCATTCACGATTGTATCCTTATTCACTAAAGTATTTTCAAAAGTAGGGGAGGTGTTGGGAGATGAATGGAGACTAGGTAGAGTAGTGGCCATGATCTCAACTTCACGTGTCATAATATATTTCCAATGGGGAGGAAGACAAACAAGAATTTCATTATCTTCAATGATTGTATATTATTTCACCAAGATACCTTCATCACCAATGGGAGAGATATTGGGAGAAGAACAACTATAATTTATCATGATTGTCGATGCTTGCATCCTCTTGTGTCAAAGATTTAGTGGATGATCTAGGCAAGATGAATTCATCAAGGGCTTTTTCTAGCATGTCAAATTCATCTCTACTAAAGGGTTTAAATGATATTCTAAGGTTAACCATTTTTTGTTTGTTTCTTTTGATTTTTTTAGTTTTCATTTTATAATGAATGCTCAATTTAATCTAATTTAATTGAACTATGAACTAATGCTGAAACTGAAAAGTGCAAGAAACTAATTCTATCCACAATTGAAATGAATGTGAATTATGCTAATTCTAATGATTTGAATGTAATAGAAAGTAGGTAAATTGAAATAGAAAATCAATAACAACAAACAAGAGCTTAAAAAAAGGAAATTGAACTCTGTAAAATGTAGTTCATAATTTGGGTTGGGATCGATTCACCCATGGTGGTAAATGAGTCCCAGTAAGGATTTTTTTTTCAAAAATTTTTAAATTTTTATTGGATTTTTGTGCTTTATATCCTATATGATCTAGATCTTAACTACAAATGTAGGTTTTGAATTATTTCAATAAAATGAGATGCAAAATTGCAAGCTATATCAACTTTCACTAATGCAAAATTTGAAACCCTAGAATGCAAGTTAATCAATGAAATTCCTAATGCAATGTTAATGCAAGATAAACCTAGGATGATGATGCACTCCAAATAATAAAATGAAATGTTCTAAATACAGGTTCACTAAAATGAAAGCTGGAAAATTTATATTGTTTCCCTTCTAGGGTATAGGACTTAAAAGGGTAATTTTCACTTTCACTCAAGAAAAAACCCTTGAGATTTCAATGAAAAAGAGAAAGATATCTTGCAAGAGGTTTGTTCTAGGGGTTGAATAAAAAATAATAAGGGATTCACCACCAAAGTTTAAATTTAGAAAAGACAATGAAATACAAAATCCTAATATGATGCAAACTTGAACTAAATGACTTAGAAATGCATATAAAACATAATAACAAGCTATGCAATGAAATGTGTGCACCTTGGAATCTGAAGATGACTAGAAGGAGCTTTTAAATGCTAGAAATTTTGACTTTTTGACCTAGTGGGACTCATTCGCCATTCTGGGAAAAACATTCCTAGTTTTGGATTTTTCACCAGGAGCAGGTTTCAGACAAAAGGGTATCTGAATCTAAAAAAAAAATTGAAAAAAAACTATTATGGGACTCATTGGATTTTTTGGAAATTTAAGGTCTGAATCTACTCTTCTTAGTCTGCTCAATCTACTTTTACAAGTTTTCATATTTGAAACTCTAATTTCAGGGTTGTAGATGACCTTTTAGCAAAGATTATGACCTTGCAAATGGGGAGGCAACTCCAAAAATATTCTAACCAAGTCTTTAGTGAAATTCAAGCTCCAAGAAACCTAGATTTACAATCACATGTAAAGAGGAGAAAACCTTTTGATTGTTAGTGAATGGGGGTTCACCTTGGTTAAACCCCTTTTGGGAAAATAAACCAAATGATGAAACAATGAAACAAGGACCTGAAACATGATATGTTGGAAAATCATACCTTGAATGATGCCTTGTAAATTATTCTTTGTAAATTTGCAACTCAACATGAAATGGCCATGAAGGATGTAGATCTCGATCTTGACAATAGGAGTAGGACAATGCTTGATCTTGGATATTCAATGCTACATCACAACACTAGATTAATAAGATGTTTGATGATTGATATTCTTGACATGATGATGGATCTTGAATTGCTACAACAATTGATGAAGAATTCAGCCATTGAATTCCTTAAAAATGATCTTGAATGCTCTCTTGATGCTCCTGTGAAGTATTGGAATGCTTAAATATTGAATTCTTGACTTGTTAACATGAAGTATTTGAAAGCTTGTTTATATAGGAAATGCACTCAAATGACTATTCATTAGATCCCCAAGGCCGACATAGAAGAAATTTGAACTTAAAACCAAATTTTCCCACTTAAAACCTCAGAAATAGGCCAAATGGGACTCATTCACTAAGCTGGGTGAATTAGTTCCACCTAGATGGAACTCATTCACCCCAAGTCATTAATGGGTCCCATAAAGCCTATTTTGAGGGATAAAGTGTTGTGGAGTGTGTAAATTAAGTTTATATGTTGATCTTGTCAGGTTTTTGATTGAAATATGCCTTGGGATGCATAATAGAGGGTCATAGGGGCCTATATTAAGGTCGTAAAAATAAGGGGACCCAAAATACAATGTGAAAGTGTAAATAAATGCATTTTACAACATTAAATTAAGGCACAATTGTGTCTAATTAGTTTAGAAAGGCCCAAAATCCCATGTGAAAGTGTACAAAACATTACAACACTTGATTAGGTCCATTTGATGTACAAGACTCCTAAATTTAATGTGAAGGTGTAAATAAATACACTTTACAACATTAAATTAAAGAAAAGTTAAGTTACTTTAGCTTAAAAAGGGCCCAAGACCTAATGTTGATATGTAAAAAACCTCATAAAACTAGATCAAGGAATCATTAACTCCAATTTATCATTAATTATTCCCAAATCAAGTGTGAAAATATAAGCGATGATATTTTTTGACACTACAAAGATCTACATCCATTGGAGCCACTTCATACATGTTTGAAATACTTTATTTTTAGGGTTTGGTGAGTTACAAATATCATTTTTTTCATTCATCATTCCTCCTTTCCATTTAATTTCAATACAAGGTTTGATTAGAAAAATGGGGTTTGACCAAGGTAAACCCATTTCCACTAACAAAACAACATTTTTCCCTCTCTTTAGTGTGTGATTTGTAGATATAGATTGAAGAAATATTGAAGAGTAATATTGGAAAGAAGTTGTCAAGTGTGAAAAGCTGTCAAAGTTGTCACCTTATTTAGGAGATCATTTAAAGGCATCTACAAAGCATAATTTGATATTTTAGATCTAGAAAACGGGTTGAGAAGACATAGTAGAGGTTGAAGAGAAGATTTAGATCTTCATTCTCTGAAAAATCCAACCTAGACTGATACATCACTTCTAGTGTATGAGTCCCAGTTTAGTGAATATTCCAATTTTCCAAGTGTTCCAGACTTGTCTCTACTAGATTTTTGTTCTTGCCCATAAACCCTAATCTAGGACTAAATCACCCATATTGTTGTATGAGTCCATGTACAACATCTTAGGTCTTCAACCAAGCTACTACAAGTTTCAAGATGCCCCTCTATACTTTTCTAGCTTTCCATTCTATTTTCCATTCATTGATGGGTCATTTAGTGAAGATTTGCATATAATTAAGTTTCATAATTAGGTCTTGCATGTTACTTGTCTTTCCAATCCCTAGCTTGGTGGTGAAACCATCTTTAGTGTTTAATAGGACCCTAGGACAACCTTTAGTGGATCTATTTCCTTCATTCTATCCATGGATTGAGATCTCTAGGGATTCCTTGAGTGAAACAAGACAGTGAAATAGGAGGAGCCCTATCTCTTAAAAGATAGAAGACCCTCTTCCCATTTTTGATGTTTCATTTTCGTGAACCTACATTTAGAATATCTTAATTTTGATTTGGAGTGCATCATCATGCTAGATCTAGCTTGCATTAACATTTCATTAGGGTTTGCATTAGTTAATTGACATTCTAGGGTTTCTAAATCTTGCAATAGTGAAAGTGCATATAGGTTGCTTTTTTTTCTCTTGCATCATCGAAATTCATCTGAAATATGAATTTTCACTTAGTTTAGACATCATATAAACTAGAAATTATAACTTTCAGTTAGAATTTCTAAAATATTTTCAAAAACCCTAAATTGGGACTCATATTCCCCTCTGGGCGATTTAGTCCCAATATAGGTGATTATGCCTAATTTCTGGGTATTTTGTGTTGACTGATATTTAGCATTTAAACCTATGAGAAACCCTAATTGGGACTCATACACTCCTATAGGAGATTAAGTCCCATTTCAAATTTTAAACTACATTTTCCAGCATTAAAAACTTTATTTCTATGTTTCTATTTATTGCTATTAGTTATCTATTTTAGTTTGTAGAGTTTATATTTTCTTCATTTCATTACATCTAGCTTAATTCAATTTGAATCAACATTAGATCATAAAATTTATTTTGTTTTCATTGCATCTTGCATTTCCTTAATTGTCCCTTGTATGATCTTTTCTACTTGATTTCCTATTAATAATACTATAGTGAGATGATGTTCAAGACTCATGTCATTCTGTGATAGCACAATTGTCATGGATCTTGGGTTATCTATCTCTTTCACTCCTATTATTGACACTAGTACACTAGGTATGGACCATACGTTTAACAACTCTTTTCCTTCAAGTAAATTGTGACAAATGTTGATACAATGGTTTCTAGTATTTTGCAAGAAAACATAATCCAAATTCATAAATACTTAGCAAACCTACAAAATAAAATAAGTACTAAGAACACTTCCACCTCTACTATCCCTACCATAGATAACATACATCACATGCTTGAAAGTGAAGACAAAGTTGACCTTGTGTGTAGCATATTTTAGATTTTTGGAAAACATCTTACCTCAACCACTAGTTGTTCCTTACCTTCGAACAATGTACCAAGCCAAGGAGGAGCTCAATTTCCTCCTCCCACAATAATTTCCTCTATTCCTACGTATACCAACCTTCAAGTTACAACAACAATGCAACCTACTAGTAATGTGATTCCTTCCTTGGGTATTTTTGCTAACATCCCTAGTACCTTTATGGAATCACACATCATATCTCCTACCACTTTACCACCTATAAGAATTCCATTCAATTGAACCTCAAACACATACATGCCTCCACCATTTTCACCTCCATCTCAAAATGAAAATAATGATCCTCTCATAAATCAACTTTTGCAAACTTTTTCATCCCTTAAAAAGCAAGTTTCCACCATAAACCAAAATAAAAATGCCCAACCTACATATTGTGTCAAAAGCAACCCCTTATCCTTGGAGATATTGAGAACACCTATATGACAAGGTATAGGGTATGTGTAGGATCATGATGGGCCAAAAAGTGGCAATATGATGAGTATGTGTAGGGTATGTGGCTGATGACCTTTTTTTTACCCAAAATTGATGAAACGGGAAGGGTTTTAAAAGAGATTCTCAAATTTCCACCAATATAAATTATTCTTTACTTTGAATTTAATAAATAATTATTATTCATTTTCTATTTGAATTATGACTAAAGTCTTGATTGATAGGATGATTGAAAAACATCTATAGCTTTCAAATGGTATCACATTTTTTGAATCCAAAACATGATTCACATTCTATACTTCACATACTCTAGGATTAAAAAAAAAATGAATTTCATGAAGTTTTGACCAAGTTAAGGTTGTCAGACATATGAGTTTTTATATTTTTTAAAAGTTGTAATAAAATTTAAATCATAGTTAATTATTTACTTGGAAAAAAATTATAAAAAAATATGCATCACATCGGGAAATGAGTCCTCTACTTATATCTAAAATATTATAAAAAAATATTATCATTTTATTGTGGTTAGGGTGGTCAGATAGACACCTACTTATTTTTTCCTTGAAATTTAAGTTCTACTGCATTGAAATTTCAAATTTTCACCAAATAGATTTTTTTTCAATAAACCTAGCTGTTTAGAAACTACATTCAATTAGCTATAGATTATATTCTTACATATTTTTGAAATAATATAGATAACTTATTTAAATTTTTACATCAAGTTGCCTAACTCTGATTTTTCTAAATTTCATCACCACTTAAGACCTTTTTTTTTCCATGATGATCCTAGACATACCCTATAGAGGTGCCTAGATTTGAGAAATATAGGGGGAAATGAGATCCTTCTAACTATGTTTTTGATTACACTACCCTATGTAGTGACTTTGTTCTTGAGGACAAGCTCTTGGCTAAGATTTTCCCTAGATCCTTGAAGGACACCACCTTAGAATGGTCTTCTTTGTTACTGAACAACTCAATTCGTTCATTCAATAAACTTGTTGAGGCATTTATAAACCATTTTCAAGTGCATATGACCCCTAAGATGACCTTAGCTGATTTGATGAGATGTAAGCAAAAAGATGATGAAAATATTACTAACTTTATTTTATGCTACAAATTGCTTTATTCCCAAATCTACATAAAGATTCCCGGTCCTCACCTTCAATGGATGTTTATTGAGATCTTGCAAACTAAGATACAGGATAAGCTTACTATGGCAACATAAATTGTACTCCCTTCTTGGAGAAAGTGCAATCCCTTGCCTAATTTGGACCTATTTTGGTACCCTTGCATTAATTAGCCTTCAAATCATCATTAATAGGCTCCTAAGACCCCTTTATTTTAGATATTGAGGCTTATTGCTACTAAAAAGCCTATAAAATCATCAAAAACACTTAAAATTTGAACAACCCACCTTGAAAATCTAGGTTGGGAGTCATATGCTACCTTGGGCATATGAGTTCTCCTAGGTGGGACTCATACGCCAGGGTTGGCGTATGAGTCCCATTTGGGCCTTTTTTAGGGTCTGAGTGGGAAAATAAGCTTTTTAATTCAAATTTTTGCTTGATGTCAAATTTTGAGATCTGAATAATGGTAAATTAGATGTTAATGCATGTATAAGAAAGCTTCTAAGTTATTATTTTGTCTAAGAAGGAATTTTCAAGAGCAATTTCATGATCCAATCATTCAAGAATCTTCAAGCATTCTTCTACAAGAGCATCCAAGTTTCAAAAGAAAGCAAAGTTGAAGTCTTGAAGCAACATCAAAGTGTTTTTGGAGGTATTCAAGCTCATTTTCATTCAAGTTCTAGCATTTTCATAGGTTGATCATGGTTGTCTATGGTGAATCATGATGGATTATAGGATGGGGAGATTCAACTAGCCATCAACCCAAGCCTAATGAATTATTTCTTAAGTGATTCCAACTTCCATTATCACTCTACATTTAGCCTAAGGAAGGTACAAGAATTATTAGGGATCATTTGGGTAATTAGAGATCTCTCAATGTGAGTCACTCATCTTCATGTTTCATTCATGCATCTCATTCTTGCACATTAAAACATGGTTGCATTGCATTTTAGATTTCCTAATCTTAGACACACTTAAGGTTAGTCTTTGCATTCCTATTTACATTCATATTGCATTGCTTCTATCAAGGTTTAATTACCAAGCTATGGGTTTGACTGAGGTAAACCCCCCATAAGCAAATCAAGTCTATATTTTGTTTTGCAGGTCTTTTCACACATTTGGATCTAGAAATTTGTTTGGAAGGAAAGAGTAGAGATTGGAGCACGGATCTAAACTTGAATTCCCCAAAAGACAAAACAAGACTGATACACCAAATTGGTGTATGAGTCCCACTACATGCATTTTTCAAGATCTATATAGTTTCAAATGCAATTTTTCCATAAACCAGTTCCTGCCCACAAATTTAGATCTAGGACTAATATTCCCAAACTAGTGTATGAGTCTTAGTGTGCCAAAATATCAGGTTTTTTAGTGTTTCATTGCTCATTCTAATCTTCTTTAGGTGTCTAGGTGCATACCTATGAGATAGCACTTCTTTGTTCTAATTTTTATGCATTTGTAGGTTGTTTAGTGAAAGATTGCATCATACTAGGTTTAAGAATTTTGATTTGCATTGAATTTATCTTTCCAAGTGTTATATTTGTGGTGAACCCCTCATTAGTTTACAGTCAAACCTTATGGAAACCCTATTGCAATATCTCTTTCTCCTTTGCATTCAAATCTCTCTAGTTTCCCTTCAATGAGATAATTGGAAAGTGGGTTTTTCCTTATGTCCTAAACCATACGAAAGCATCTCCACAATTTTTCATTGTTTCATTTTGGTGAAATTGCATTTAAAACATCATAATGCTGATTTGGAGTGCATTATCATCTTAGATATTTCTTGTACTAGTGTTGCATTAGGATTTGCATTAGTTAATTGGTATTCTAGGGTTTCTAATTCTTGCATTAGTGAAAGTGCACATAGGTTGAATTCTTGCATCTCAAATCATTGAAGTTCATATAAAATCTACATTTGCACTTAGGTTACAGATATCACAATCTAGAAAGCATAAAAATCACTTAATTTTTTTTTTGAAAATTTTGGAAAAAATGCTCACTGGGACTCATACGCCCATCTAGGCGATTTAGTCCCAATGCATATTTTTAATTGCACTTTATGTCATTAAATTTTGTATTTCTAGGCTTATGTGTGTTGTTAAAATCTTTCTATTTCATTTTGTATAGCTTCTGTTACATTCAAATCATTAGAGTTTGCATAATTTACATTCCTTGCAATTGTGGATAGAATTAGATTCTTTCACTTTTCATTCTCAACATTAGTTCATATTTCAATTAGATTAGATTACATTTGGCATGCATTTTAAAAAAAAACCAAAAAAACCTACAAGTTGATAAACCACTTTTAGAAAGTATAGTTATTTGACTACGTCAAATCTATTTTTCCAAGTTAACCTAACCCTTAAGCCTTTTAGTAGTGATGACTTTGACATGTTAAATGAATCCCTTGAAGATTTCATCTCACAAAGTTCATCCACTAAGGATTGTCATGACAAAATAAAAAAAAGAGACGTTAATATGATTAAACCTCAACTTATCCTTTGCCCACCTTCACACGAACCTCAAACTCAAAAGAAACTATTTTACACTCTTGAACCACCTAAGAAAAATGTTTTGCATCAATCAAGTCATAATACCATTGCTCATACATATAACACTAGAAACAATATGCAACCAAAACAATGAACTACAATACCTTTACCTTTGGCTAATCCCATCTTGCCTAATGCTCCTCATTTTCCTTCACATAGTGGGAAGGAGTATGTTCTTGTTGAACAACTTAAGAATACTCATACGAAAATATCCATGTGGTATTTGATTCAAAACTCACCTAATTATCACACTATGCTTCAAACAGCCTTACAAAAAGTTGTGATCCCCCCTAATACCAATGCAAGTGATGTGGCAACTCTAATTAAAGGAATGAATACAGTTAATGTAGACGTTAATTTTCACCAACATGAGCTACATCCCTTGGATATGAGAAAGAAACATGATGCCTTCATGATAATAGAAAAATTAAATAGAACATGAATAAAAATAACCCTTGTTAATAACGACTCGGCCCTTAATGTGTGTAGTGTGAATATTTTAGATAGATTGGGCATAGATAAATACAAAATTGAACTTGATTCCTTATCGATTCAAGGATTTGACAGTGTAGGAAAGCAACCACTCGATGTGATTACTTTACCTATTATAGTTGGAAAGGCTACCTTACAAACTCCTATTCATGTTATGACTCATGACCTTTCATACAATCTTCTTTTAGGAAGACCATGGATTCATGACATCATGCATTTCATTCAACTCTTCATTGTATCATGAAGTATGTCTATATAAGAACAAGGTATACCAAGTTGAAATAGACCCTAAACCTAAAAGTTCCTTACAAGTTGAAAAAGGAATGCCAATTCCTCTAAGCACATTAATTCCAACATCAAACATAGAACCTATGAAAGAGGGAAAAAATAGATGGAAAAAGTGTCAAAATTATTGAATGATGATTGGGGTTCCTTAGATTTCACACCCTCATTTATGGGAGAATACATAATCACAAGTAAAGAATATGAAAAGTGAAAACAACCAATGGTGATGTCAACATAGAATTCTAAAGAACATTCACAAGCATCTACCTCATCCACTCTAGAATAGGACACAAGTTATTCAATAAAATTTTACGAGATAGATTATCAACAACCACCAATCCTGAAAGAAATGGAAAGACTTTATAGAAAAGGGTATGAGTTCATTAAACAACTTGGTTATAGTGTTAAAGGATGTGGCAAGAAAGAATAAGGTATTTGTGTTCCTATAGAACCTAATACGCAAGAAACAAAAAGTGTTTTGGGATATTTCCCTTCTAAGATCACACAAGCAACAAAAATACCCTTGCTAAACATCAACGCTATCATGTGTAATCCTAAAATAACTCTCACCTTGAAGAATCATAAACTGATTGATACAACTTCTAGAGCACCATTGGAGTTTTTCAAAGATGATGAAGCTTTGAAACAAATGCTAGGATTTTTTGACAAACCATTTACTCCTCCTCAAAAGAAATGGGTCACATGTTCTATGGTTAGTACCAAGACAAAAGATGGAGAAGAGGAAAGTAGTGAGATTGACATGAGCAAAGAAGAATACAACCCTAAATATCCAAAATAAAATACACTTCCTTTAGGAGATACAATAGATATAATGATGGATGTTAACAATAATAAGAAATTTATTAAGATAGGAAAATGCCTTGATGATGAAGAACAAGAGGACCATACAACTTTACTTCATGACTTTCCCGAACTTTTTTCTTTGACTTATTCGAATATGTCAAGAATTGACCCTAATATTGTCACACAAGGGTATGTGTAGGATCATGATGGGCCAAAAAGTGGCAATATGATGGGTATGTGGATGACGACTATTCTCTTACCCAAAATTGATGAAACGAAAAGGGTTTTTAAAGGAGATTCTCAGTGTTCCATTGATATAAATTATGCTTTACTTTGAATTTAATAAGTAATTATTATTCATTTTCTATTCAAATTATGACTAAAGTCATGATTGATAGGCTGATTGAAAAACATCTATAGCTTTCAAACAGTATCACACTTTTTGAATCCAAAACATGCGTCACATTCTATGCTTCGCATACTATAGGATTAAAAATAAAAATTGAATTTCATTTTACCAAGTTAAGGTGGTCGACATACAAGTTTTATATTTTTTAAAAGTTGTAATAAAAATTCATAATTAATTTATTTACTCGAAAAAATTACAAAAAATAATCAAATCGGGGCATGAGTCCTCTACTTATATCTAAAAGATCTTAAAAAAATATTATCATTTTATTATGGTTAGGGTGGTGAATTACACCTACTTCTTATTTTTTCCTAAAATTTAAGTAGCCTGCATTGAAATTTCAAATTTTCACCAAATAGATTTTTAAAAAAAAAAACCTAGTAGTTTAGAAACTACATTCAATTTTCTACAAATTCTATTCTTACATATTTTCGAAATAATATAGATAACTTATTCAAATTTTTGCATCAAGTTGCCTAACTCTGATTTTTCTCAATTTTTTGCCACAAAAGAGCCTATTTTTTCTATGATGATCCTGCACATACCCACAACATAATCCTCACTGAAGATGCAAAGCCTATTAGACAAAAGATTCAAAAGATGAACCCTAACATAGCCTTGTTGGTTAAAGCCAATATTGAGAAGCTCCTCGAAGCTAGTTTTATACATCCTATAGATTATTATCCTTGGATCTCAAACATTGCCACGGTTACAAAATTGGTCAACTATATTAGGATGTGTATGGATTTTTATGATTTGAATGAAGTGTCTTTAAAAGATGACTTTCCCCTTCCTAATATTTCCATGGTAGTAAACTCGATGGTGGGACATGCTTTATTTTCATTCATGTATGGATTTTCGAGATATAATTAAATCTTTATTAACCCTCAAGACCAATATAAAACAACATTCACAACAACTTGGGGAAAATTTTATTGGGTAATGATTCCTTTTGGATTCAAGAATGCGGGCACAACATATCAATGAGCTATGACGTTAATATTTCTTGATTACATACATAATATTTTGGAAGACTGTGTTGATTTGATGATATTCTAGCTAAATATTTAACCAGACAAGACAATGTAAATGTCCATTGGAAAATATTTGAGTGAATGAGAAAATACATGAGAGTACATTTGAAAAAATGTATATTTGGTGTAGATAGTGGAAAACTTTTAGGTTTTATCATATCTCATAGAGGCATTTAGGTGGACATCAATAAAATTGATCAATGTTATAGTTAACATGCCATCTCCGAGAAACATCTCTCAATTATGCACCTTACAAGGAAGGATTCAGGATATCTGACATTTCATAGAATCCTTAGTGGATCGAACATTACCATTCAAACATCTCCTTAAGAAAGATGTTCAATTTAACTAGAAGGAGGATTGTAAATAGGATTTTGAGAGTTTGAAAGATTCTCTTGTCACTCCACCTATTTTACAACCTACTATGCAAAACAAACCATTCATCCTTTATACAACATTGGCCCATGCTCTCGTAGCATTGTTGGCTCAACAAGATGAAAATGGTAAAGAACATAGTATTTATTACATTAGCCAAACTTTGATTGATTATGAGAAATGATACAAAATGATAGAAAAAAAATGTTTGGCTTTTGTATTCGCTACAAGTAAATTGAGACATTACTTACTAAACACTGAAATACACATGATGACAAAATTCAATCATTTAAGACATCTTTTCACTAAATTTTTTTTATCAGGACACTTAGCTAAGTGGGTGATGTTGTTAATTGAGTTTGACCTTAATTTTATTTGCAAAAATAAATTAACGTTTAGGCCCTGACCGACCAACTAGCTAATGCTCCTTCTCCTTTGGCATTGCCTCATAACGATTCATTCCCTAATGATAATGTATCGACAATTGAAACTAATACATGGGAGTTATATTTTAATGAATCTAAGTGTAGAACTAGCTCTAGTGTGGGTGTTATAATAAAACCACTGGTGGGATATCCTATTCCCTTGTATTGTCGCTTAAACTTCCTATGTACAAACAACACTGTCGAGTATGAAGCATTGCTTGTTGGGTTGTACATTGCTTTAATTATGGGTGCTTGAGACATTAAGATATTCAATGATTCACAATTGGTTATTAAATAAATAAGTGTAACATATCAAGAAAAGCATGACAAATTATCAAAATACAAGGATCTTACAATGACTTTGTTACAAAATTTTGAATCATTTATCATTGAGAACATCCCTCAGAAAGATAATCAGCATGCAGATGCAATGACAAGTGTGACTTCCCTTATATCTCCTCAAGATCCTTCAAATTAATTCACATTCATTGTACATACAATTATAAAACCATCAATCAAAGATAAAGTAGAAGTATTATCAACAACCATGGAAGACTCGAGTGAATGGAACAATCCAATATTTAATTATTTGAAAGATGGTATCTTTCCTGATCCAACAATTAAGAACATATGAGCCCACCTTTGAAAACTTGCATCTAAGCATATAATTCTTGCTGATGTTTTGTATCAAAGATTGTTTGATGGTCTCTTACTTAGATTCGTTAAACAATCTGAAATACCCATAGCAATTGAATAATCTCATGCAGGTACTTGTGGCGGTCACTTTGGAGGAAGACAATTAGTCCAAAAACTAACTCGCATAGGATACTATTGGAGACATATGGAACAAGATTTCTTTGCATATGTTAAAAGATGTCATAAATGTCAAGAACATAGCACTTTTATTCATGCTCTTTCCTGTGAAATTTGAGCTCAAGTTACTATTTGGACCTCTTTTGTTTGGGGTATGGATCTCATCGGAAAAATATTCCCACCTTCTTCCACCGAACATACATTCATAATCACTGCAATAGATTACTTTACGAAGTGGGTAGAAGAAATTCCCCTTCACTCAACAACAACTAATGTGATATTTCATCTAATATTGGAACACATTATTGCTCACTTCAGACTTCTTTCCATGTTAGTTTCCGACAATGGGATACCATTCAAAAACAAAGACATGAAGAAGTTCTTAGAAACATTTAACATAAAACATCGCTTTTCGACACCAACACCCTACTATTCGTAATCTAATGGTTAGGTTGAATCAACTGATAGAATCCTTGAACAAATATTAAAGAAAACCATTAGAAAACATAATAAGGATTGGAACACACAACTAACATATGCATTATGGGCCTATTGCACAAATATTAGATTATCCATGGGAACTACACCTTATAACCTCATCTATGCTACAAAGATAATAATGCCCTTGGAGTTAGAGATTCCTACATTAAGAATCACTCTTCAAGGACTTATTGATGATAATGCCTACAAAGAAAAATAATTGCATTAGCTTGGAATGCTTGAAAAACAATGAATTAACACTCTTGAACACCTTCAATATTACTCTAGGTGATTTGGTGTTATGCAAGAATCAACGTAACATCAATGTCGACCCGACTGACAAAGGAAAATTCAGCCATAATTAGTTAGGACCTTATATAATTAATAAAAATTATGGGTCTAGTGCCTACACATTAACATAAATGGATGGTACACCTCTTTAAGATCCTATAAATGTCACTCATCTACACCGGTATTATGTCTAATCCTCTTGAATAGTGTGGATGATAAAGAAATGGTGTTAGAGTTAGTAGAAGACATTCTATACGCTCTCGCATTACTTCATTCTTGACAAACAATTATTTGTGTGTCTTGAATACTCGAGTGGTTATTTAAATTAACTTTTAAATAATTACTTTAGGTCTCATGCTATTCAAGATAATCTTGTATGTTGTGTTAGAATAGATCCGTATATGCATTTAATGTTGTTTTATTAGATCATAGGTGCATTTAATTTAGCACAACATACTTAATCATAGTGTTGCATCTAGGAAAAACTAGAATAAGTTTTAATTAGATCACATAAAACATGTTAAATCATGGAGACATTTATTAAATAGTTTTTCATAGATTATTTGATAAATCACATTGTCATTTAACATTGAACACATAAGAAAATTTTAAAAAATATCAAATGATTATATATACATATATATATATATATATTTATCTCAAAGTTTTGTGTACATGTCATCAATATATACAATGCTAATGAGGTTTGTGACTACTAGATCCCCCAGGATTTAGTGCTCACATCTATCTAGAGGTAGTCTGTTGAGAGATGGTGGTATGCGATCATGATCGTGAGCCAACAAGTACATCCAGAGCATACTGTAAACCTTGTCCTCATCCAAGGGCCTCTGGATGATCCTCTACTAGACAATCTCTCTCTACCTATAGTCTAGCTACCTCTAACTAAAGTCTCTTGACCTCTGCTAGGCCTCGAGATGATTGAACCTCTCCATAGGCAGCCTTGTTTCAGTAGGCACACCTCTTGAAAATCTCATATGTTTTATGTAGTCTAATATATGGTTCAAACAGCTTTGGATCTCACTCCACAATGCGTGGGGCACATAGTTTTTATTAGTAGCATCCTCATAGACTAATGGGGCCACTATCTCTATAGCAACCTAGTGATAGAGATCATGTAGGTCTCTCATAGCCCCTATAAGATAGAAATCATAAATATAATTAGTACACATCATGATATATATAGACATAAAATTAAAACATAAAGCATGAACATAAGCATAAAGCATGGTAGTAAATAAAATATCATCAGCTAGCTCTCCAGCTAGATATGTAAAGATGACCTCATTGTGTGTAGGAGGCATGGAGGATGTGCTAGACTCTCCATGAATGTAGGTGTTGGTGCATGTTGTAGCTTCTAATTGTGATCTATTCACATGAGTGGGAGTTGGCTCTCTAAACTCGTGACCTGATGGATAATCATCTGCAGTATCATCACCCTTACTCATCGGTTGCTCTTCCTCCTCCTCCTCCTCCTACCCATAATATTCAAGATCTATAGCCTTGTCATACTCCTCATCTATCATGTTTGTGAATAAGTTTGCAGCCCTGACTCCTGTCTCCTCAACTCTATGCTCCTCCTTATCTCTTTGTTCCAAGAGTGGCCTTACATCACCTATTGTCTCATCCATCAGGAATATAGGAGAAAGCCATGATTTTTACCACCACTCCTTATAGGCATATGTGGTACCGACATCATCAACATCGTAGACCAAAGGCATATCATAACCCTCATAAGCAGAGTCATTGTAGATGACATTGTTAGTAGTGAATCATCTAGTGTCATCGATCTTCTAAGCACTCCATATTGATCTCCTGAAGAAGGGTCATGCCATGGGTGGTACTTGGACTTGTCCAAAATGTCACATGACATGATATTAGTAGAAGGGTCATACTACAAAATCATGTTTTCCTATTAGAAATGTGTCCATATGTAATCTCCTCAGATGATGAGACTCATATAGCCACTGTGATATAAGCTGGGAAGGTCTCCATATGATCTCCTCCTCATCTAGTCAGTTGAATCCCTCTCTCCAAAAATGAAAATCCTTGTATTTTCATAGCTGCTTCATGGATAGCTAAATACATGAGGGTACCCTAGGGTTGATGACATGGAAAACCTATTGATATAGTACATGTGATATGCTCTAGGCACCACACCTACAATAGTGTACAATGGACCATACTATCGACCTCATGAAATGAAATTCACCCTAGGTAGATCATAGTATAAGTGTGCAAGGATGTTGCACTCCCAGGCATATACAATCCTCTACTCTACCATCTGTTGTATCATATGTACTATTCCTTCCTCTATATGTACTCCCCAGCTATCAAGGATGAGTACTAGTGCAACAGTAAACATCATAATCCATGCAACAAGTGGAGCTTGTGAATATAGTAGCCATGATAGCTCAATCTGTGACCCCACAATGCCATCATGAATCAGACCTCCAAGACTATATTGCATATTCTATTTCATCTTGAAAAATGATTAATACCCTAGAAAACATATGCTCTCACCCTAAATCGAAACTTGGAGAATGTGATGGATGTCCTCTAAAGTGATCATCATCTCGCCTGTTGGGAGATGAAACATGCATGTATTTGTATCTCATCACTCTGCAAAAGCCATCAACATAGCATCCTAGTACCTCATGGGGGGCATGAGGTATGCCCAATACAATCCTATATTATGTAATATCTATGTCTCCTCTACTGAAATTGTCAGGGCTAGGTCTCAGAGGTGACATATTTGTTTGTCACTAAGAAACTGTCGTGACCAGGTGGAATCTAACAAAAAAGAAAAAAATATGTCCTATAAGCATTCTACAATCTTAAATCTATACATCAAAAATAAAAAAAGTGTACTAAATTTTTTCTAGTTTACTTTCCTAAGGGTCCTAGACACTATATATCCCCCTTGGGACACATCGTGCAGAAACGAGACACTTTGTGAAAAAGTGGGACACTTCATGACAAAAGTGAGTAGTTTGCGACAAAAAGGGACACTTTGCAAAAAAAAAAGGATGCTTTGCAAAATTTTCTTCTAGGGTCCTAAATCAACCTAGAAATTCATACAAAAGATAAAATAAATGCATAAGGAAAAACCTAAGGTAGAAAAATCAACTCACCCGATAATGTCATGCGCCATGAGCTACCTCCTCATGTAGTACGTCCAATCTCAAAGGCTCGTACTCTCCTCGACTTAGAATCTTGAATCAATCTCCACCAAAGTCAAGTTACAAGAAGGTATAAGAAAAAATAGTTAGGAATTACTTCACTTTTCACAGATTATATATGCTAAAAATTAGGTTTTTCACTATATTAGGGTTAAAAAGTACCTTTCATTCAAATTAACATAAGAAATGCTAGAGAGCTCCATTTTTTATGTCATTTTTTGAATTGGAATCATGATTTTTATCTTGTCCTCATCAAATATCTATCATCATGTAGTCTGGTACTTGTAAATACCCTATAGATTATATGACTTACCTTATTCAATGTGGTTAGATTGCTACCTTGATTCCACCTCTGTAAAGCTAGCAGAATCAAGGAGGGGCATACATCCACCCTCAAATTTGGTTTGTAGAAGTTTGATAAGAGGATTTTTGGACAACTAATGAATTTAGGTTGCAATATGTGGTTCCTAACATTGTGGCTTTACAAATAGCTATAGTGGGGGCTTCATTCTCTCGTGCTATGAATAAATCCATATGAGTATCCTTTTTATGAAATAAAGTGTACTGTTCAAAGTCCTTTAGCTTGCATATACACGTAGATTCATGGGCACTAAATGTGGCAACAAAAATTATACTACCTTCTTGTAAAAAGTGCAATCCCTTTCCTAATTTGGACCTATTTTGGTACCCTTACATTAATTAGCCTTTAAATCATCATTAATAGGCCTCTAAGACCCCTTTATTTTGGATCTTGAGGCTTATTTCAGCTAAAAACATGATGAAATCATCTAAAGAAATTAAAATATTAACAACCCACCTCAAAAATCTATGGTGGGAATCATATGCCACCTTAGGTGTATGAGTTCCCCTAGGTGGGACCCATATGCAAGGGTTGGCATATGAGTCCCATTTGGGGCTTTGTTTAGGGTTTGAGCAGGAAAATCAGCTTTTTAATTCAATTTTTTTATTGATGTCAACTTTTGAGATTTGAATAACAGTAAATTAGGTGATAGTGCCTATGTAAGAAAGCTTCTAATTCATTATTTCATTTAAGCATGCATTTTCAAGAGAAATTTCAAGATCCAAGCATTCAAGAATCTTCAATCATTATTCTACAAGAGCATTGAAGTTTCAAAAGTGAGTAAAGTTGAAGTCTTGAAGTAGCAACATCAAAGTGTTTTTGCAAGTCTTCAAGCTCACTTTCATTCAAGTTCTAGAATTGTCAAGGGTTGATCATGTTTGTCTATGGTGAATTATGATGGATTTTAGGTTGTGGAGATGCAACTAGTCATCAAGCTAAGCCCAATGACTTGTTTCCTAAGTGAATCACTCTACATTCATCCCAATGAAGGTACAAGAATTATTAGGGCTCATTTGGGTAATTAAAGATCTCTCAAAGTGAGTCACTCATCTTCATTTTTTATTGAGGCATCTCATTCTTGCACATTAAAAGAGGGTTGCATTGCATTTTAGATTTTCTAATCTTAGAAATACTTAAGGCTAGGGATTACATTCTTATTTACATTCATATTTCATTTTTTTCTATCAATGTTTAATTACCAAACTAGGGGTTTGACCGAGGAAAACCCCCCATAAGAAAATCATGTCTATATTTTTTTTTGTAGTTGTTTTAATAGATTTAGATTCAGAAATCAGTTTGGAAGGAAACAATAGAGATTGGAGGACAAATTTGAAATTTGAATTCCCAAAAACTGAAATGAGACTGATACACTAGAAGTGGCGTATGAGTCCCACTATAGGCATTTTTCCAGAGCTTTGCAGTTTGAGATACCCTTTTTCTAGAAACTAGTTCCTGCCAAAAAACCTAGATCTAGTACTAATATGCTTAGACTATCATATGAATCCTAGTGTGCCAAAATTTTAGGTTTTTTAGTGTTTTAGAGCTCATTCCAATCCTCTTCAGGCTTCTAGGTGGATAACTTTGATATATCACTTCTCTTTTTTTATTTTTATGCATTTTTAGGTCATATAGTGAAAGATTGCATCTTACTAGGTTTAAGCATTTTGATTTGCATTGCATTTATCTTTCCAAGTCCTAGCTTACTGGTGACCTCCTCATTAGTTTACAATCAGACCTTAGTGTAACCTTATTGCAATATATCTCTCTCCTTTGCATTGAGATCTCTAGGGTTTCCCTTCAATGAGATAATTGGAAAGTTGGTTTTTCTCTATTTCCTAATCCATACGAAATCATCTCCACCATTTTCCATTCTTTCAATTACCATGATGAAGTTCTCTTCCTTTGTTCACTTGTGTACTTCCCTTCATGATTATCAAAACTCGGTTAGTAGTCATGAAATAAAACCCACGTCTATCCATCCTAAGAAGTCTAAATCCACGAAACAAAACAATTATCAACCTTTTAGAAAATAAAATAAAGGATTCCTTCAATTAAATCCACCTCAAAAAATAACCCAACATGTTCATACCCAAGTGGCTGCTATAAGGAAGAAAACTCCTTTCACATTTAGGGATCTGACTAGGAAATTCACTCCCTTAACTGATACCCTCCATAGCACAATGCGACAACTTATAGAATAGAAATTGATCACTTTACCTCCTGTTAAGACTATGGATCCTAATAATCCTTTACCTTTTAAATTTAGATCAAATTCTTATTGCTAGTATCACCAAATAAATGGACATGACACGAAACATTGTAAGCGTCTTAAACGTCTTGTGCAAGACCTCATTGATTTCAGTCGACTTCAAATTGTAGGTGTTAATGATCAAGGAAATAATTCCATTGCCCCTCCCAACCAAAACTTATAAATATTTACTAATCCTATGCTTAATCATAATATTTCATTTGTCAAAGCTAACAAAACTTCAAAGAATGATGTGATGAATGTTGACACGGATGATGAGAACATGGAAAAAGTTCAACAAAGTCCTATGGATAGTATTGGAAAAGGTTTGATTGCATTGATAAAAAATCAACCTTGTAAGGGCTGAACTAAAAATTCTCTTGACATTGATTTCTCATCTAAGGATATTATTTGAAATGGACTAGATGGTCCTCTTTACATAGCTGACCGATTTAATGATAAGCCCACTAATGGGATATTAACTGATCTTGTCTGTGGAGAGAATGTGATCACCGATGAATTCCTACTTGTGCATGAGCTCTATCAAGAAACATATGATAAACTGAAAGCATGGATAAAGATACATAATGGTTTTGCTTTCCCCACGATGGGATTGATAACCCTTCCTTTACAAATAAGACCGAATAAATTAGATCTCATTTTCCATCATCTTGACATTGAACCAATTCTATCTGAAGCTTGGTTACCCATGGCTACACTCCATGGAAACTGTTGCATCGATTGTGCATAAATGCTTAAATTTTCCCTTTGATAATGAAATATTTACTGTGCATCATAGGGGCTTTAATCCTTTGTCCTCTTGTGGAAACTTTTCATTAGATTTATTTTTCCTAGAGCCCATGGAGCCTATTAAACCTTGAGAAGACTTATTTTTTAAATGGTATCAAAATTTCAATGTAAAATACATAAAAAAACCTATCACTTATTAAAATGCCTCAACCTCTGACCAAACCCACCATCCTTGATGAAACCATGATTGAACCTAAAGACATTCCAAACAGCCAAGACCAACCTAAGATAGATTCTTTTCCAATTTCCTACAAAAGACCAAGAGATAATGAAAACAATGCCATCACACCTCCTAAGATAAAGAAAATTTACAAAGTTAAAGAGAAAGTGGTTGAACAACCTCCTATGGTTCCTTTCATTCCTCCCCTTAGGGAAGAAAATAAACCCATGGTTGATAAACCTACTCCCACATAAACACAACTTGAGAACTGTACTAAAAGAAACAAACATGTGCGAGAGTATAGGCATAGGCGTCATGCTCTTTCTTGAAAGCTTGATGAAGAAACAAACAAAGAAAATCAAAATCCAAACTTGACTGAAGAAATGCATGATGAGTCTCCCTCTTCACTGAAAAAAAAGTATCCTATATCACAACCGTAATAGGAGCCAAAATGTTCTTTGGACATTATCATTCAACCCCCTAATTGTGATTAATTTAGATGACAATGAGGAGATTACTAAAATTGACTAGGAGGTGCATAACATGTTGAATACATTGTTTTCCTCTTACATGATCGTAAACAATAATTATCTTAAGAATAGTGTTGAACTTGGTAATGACCCTAGTTAGGCACTTGATATTGTCCCTTTTTCTAGTTGTCTTCCTTTCGTATATGTTGAACAGAACTGGGATGTGGATGACCTACTAATAGGTTGATTCTCGTATGCCTAACTAGTCTTTTGCATTATCTACTTTTGCATGTTCTTTGTGTGATTTCATGTTTGTAATGTGATCCCTCACACCATTTTTTTTATGTTCATTATGTTTGTGACATTCCTCTATTTGTACCTACATTCTTATCTATGTCATAAATCTTTTACCTTTTCCTTTAGCTTTTCATTTTTCTTCTGTTTTCCTTTTGGGGATGGCATAAGACATCGAGACATTCATGTCTCTTCCATTTTGACTTGACAGTTTCTTCTTTTTTTTCACTCTTTTCATCTCATTCTTCCTATTTTATGAGTATTTGGGGAATGATGACAGTTCTGAGCTCTCTCAAAAACATTGTAGCAAGAACATACTAACCACAAATCTATAGATCCATCATGTGTTTGGAGTTTTATTTCAGGAGAAACCCCTTCCTTTTTCATGACGTAGCTTTATTTAGAAACATATGACTTGGCATAGGGCTTTCCAAGTTGGATCTCATGTCTTCTTTATTAGCATTTATCATTTTCTACTTTAAAAAAATTGCTCCCAAAATGATGTTTAGCAATTTATTTAAAGTGGGGGCATACAATAGCATTATACTTTTTCATTTCATGTTTCATTGTGTAGTCTTCTTGCTTCATGCGATGTTTCTTTCACTTTGTGGTGACATTGGGTGTGATTTCCCTCAAGAGCATGATCTCTCTTAGTGGCTTGATGTGACACACTGTGTCCCCTAAGTTATGAATCTTCAATTCTCCAATTGCTCCTCTCTTGGAGACATTAGGAAAAATGTCCCCTAAGGTAAGAGCTTACATGAACTAGGAAAAACTCCTTTGAATGTATACCTTTACATCATGTTCCATTTACAATTTTTGTTATATGGCCATCTTGCATAACATACTTTGCATGCTTGTGGATACATCTTGTTTGTTCATGAGTATCAAGCATATGAAGGTTTTCTTGCCTCATAAAGCTCGAAGTTCATCATTGTGTGGTGCCTTATCAAAGTTATCATGAGGTATAGCTTTGGTCTGGTTGAACGGGAATCCAAAATTAGGCATGACATTCCCATAGCCACTTTCTTGTGTGTGTGAGCACATACTAGCCATGTGCGTATGTGTCTCACCTTTTCGGATACTCACCCAATGGATAGCCTAAAGTTTCGTTGCCTTAGAGTGAGTGTAATCTTTTGGAAGAATAGCCTATATCTAATCCACAACATGCAATACAAACGATTGAAGCTTGATTCACCCCCCTTTTTTTTGTTTTCTCTTTGTCTTTGGCAGTGTATGCTTGTGCCTTGTTTTTTCTCCTTATATCATTTTCATGTGTTTTTTTTTTTGCTTGTGTTGGTTTGTCATAAGATCCTAATGCTGGGGGTTTTATCATCCCTCTTGATTGTTTTGATCCTATCTTCCTAGAATCGGTCCACTTGGATCCCTCTTGATGCAATTTTGTCTACTTTAGTGTGAGTTTGAATCAAGTTCCTCTTCTCACAAAAGTGGGGGCTAAATGTGGCAATGAAAAATGTATCCCTCTACATTTTTGTGCTTTTTTAGGAACTCCTTGATAAATTGAATATATTGTTGCCTTGATTTAGTGTTGTAATGTGTTTAACACATTCATATTAGGTCGTGGGCCCTTGTAAGCTAAATGGACTTAATTTAACCTTATTTAATGTATTTTAAAGTGGTGTACCGCACTTTCACAATAATCTAGGGTTTTAATTATTAATTGGGCTTCTTTATGCCTTATTTGGCCTTATTTTACATCCATAAGCCTTAATTAATGTATCTTTCCAAGGATAATCCTAACATAAACCAACATCCAATCATAATTCAAGTGTTTTTAGATTGGATGGACCATATTTAGTGATCTAGGAATCATACACCACCTTGGGTGTATGGGTCCCACCTAAGTTTTGGGGCCCCAATCCTTATTTCACATGAATTTAAGAATTTCTTAAAAAAATTGTCCCAAAGCCTAGCCTAATGGGACTCATATTCCTCAACTGGCGTATGAGTCCCATGTGGCTTAAAATTAATTTAAATTCAAATTCTTGGATAGATTTAATTATCCTAGATCTAATGTCATCTTTTAGTGTTGTAATTTTGAGAAATTTGGCATAAACAAGTATAAATACAAGGTAATTTCATTTATTTTTTTACTAAAAAGAAATCAAGTGACCTAGCAACTTGAGTATTCATGCATTATAAAAAAAATTAGTTTACAAGAGTAGTCAATAGTTTACAAGATCATTCAATAGTTTACAAGAGCATTCAAGACTCTTAAAGAGCTAATCATCAAGCATTTTGGAGCATTATTCAAGTATCAAGCATCAAGTCAAAGTCATCATTCAACATGTTTTTCTTTAGATAACAATTGTGATGTAGGGTTTTATGATTCAAGCAAGCTTTCAATTCAAGATCCCTATCATTCATGCAAGATTCAAGATTTGCATCCATTAGAGTCACTTCATACATGTTTGCAACAGTTTATTTTTAGGGTTTGGTGAGTTGCAACATATCATTTTGCTCATTTTTCATTCCACCTTTCCATTTGATTTCATTACAAGGTTTGATTACCAAAATAGGGATTGACCAAGGAAAACCTCTTTCCACTAACAAAACAACATTTTTCCCTCTCTTTAGTGTGTTGTTTGTAGATCTTGTTTGAAGACATATTGAAGAGAAATATTGGAAAGTTGTCAAGTGTGAAAAGTTGTCAAAGTTGTCACCCTGTTTAGGAGATCATTAAAAGGCATCTACAAAGCAAAATTTGATATTTCAGATCTAGAAACCAAGTTGTGAAGATAGAGTAGAGGTTGAAGAGTAGATTCAAATCTTGATTCTCTAAAAAGGCCAAGTTTGACTGATACACCACTTCTAGCATACGAGTCCTAGTTCAGTGAATTTTCCAATTTTTATGTGTTCTAAACTTTTCTTTACTAGGTTTCTATTCCTACCCAAAAATCCTAATATAGGATTAAACCACCTATACTGGTGTATGAGTCCCACTAGGCATTAAATCAATATTTTTAGCATCTCAAGTCTTCATTCAAGTTGCTATAGGTTTCTAGGTGTCCCTTTGTACTTTTCAAGCTTTGCATTCTACTTTGTATTCATTTCTAGGTCATTTAGTGAAGCTTTGCATATCATTAAGTTTCATAATTTTTTTCTTGCATGTTACTTGTCTTTCCAAGCCCTAGCTTGGTGGTGAAACCCTATTTAGTGTTTAATTCTAACCCTAGGACAACCTTTAGCATATTTATTTCCTTCATTCCATCATTGGATTGAGATCTCTACGGTCTCCTTGAGTGAAACAATATAGTGAAATAGGAGGAGCCCTATCTCTTCAAAAATAGAAGACCCTCTTCCCATTTATGATGTTTCACTTCTGAACATATTTTTCAAGAGTTTTTGTAACAACTTCTGAATCTCCATCATTATTGCAGAATGGTTCTTCATCATCTTCTACTTTCAGAGTACCAATAGACTCAACAGTTTCGTTAATTCTTACATTGGAACATTCCAAAATATTCTTCAACATTTTATTATAACACCTATATTATTTACTTGTTATAGATTAATCAAGAAAAATACTTTCATTAGATCTAGAATCAAACTTACTCAAGTGTTCATCACCCCTCTTAATGTAGTATTTTCTTATAAATATTCTCAAATATCTTACTGAAGGCAGTCTTCCTCTCCACAACTCATATGGTGTTTTCTCGGCCATTGGTTTGATTTGAGATCTATTTAAAATATATGCCATAATCTGAATTTCTTCTCTTTAGAACATATATGGTAGATTATCTTGACTTAAAATTGTTTCTGCCATCTCCTATACAATCTAGTTATTCCTTTCTACAAGTCCATGTTGTTGTGGAGTTCTAGGAGTAGAAATTTTTTTGGATCCCATGATCTTCACAGAATTCACCATACTGGTAAAAAACAAATTATCCACCTCAATCTGATCTCAAAAATTTGATTGTTCTTTCGTTTTCATTCTCAACTAGTGCCTTGAATGCTTTAATATTTGAAACTTCTTCATACCTCTTTTATGAAATTAATCCAAGTCATTCTAGTGTAATCATCAATGGGAATCATGAAATACCTATCTCCTTGTAGAATATTTGTCCTCATAGGTTCGCACAATTTTGTATGGATCAAATCTAAAGGTTTTGAGGTAGAATACTCCTTAGTAGGAAATTTTCTCTTTATCTATTTTCCTTCCTAACATGGTTTGCAACTGGTAGATTGAGGTTTCTTAATCTTTGGCATATCTTGAACCATTCCTCTTCAACTAATCTTCACAATGTCATCAAAATTAATGTGTCCCCACCTTTTATGGAAAATCTAACTTTTTTTTGTATGCACTATAAGAAATTTTTTTCCATTCAACTCACAAAGATGATATATGTCAATATTTATCTTTCTTCCATCTGTAATTAGTTCTTCAGTATTTGATTTCATGATTTCACAAATCTCAACACTAAAGCATATCTTATAGCCTTTATCACACATATAACTTACACTTAACAAATTATTCTTTAACCCTTCAACATACAAAACATCATGAATTTTTATTCTACCACATCCAAGACTCAAAGTACCCTTACCTAGGATTTTAGCAATGAAATTATTTCCAAGAGTTACAAAACCTCCTTTAAATTTATTGAAATTCATGAACTTACTCTTATCTCTAGTCATGTGTCTTGAGCATCTGTTTTCTATGATTGAAAAATTCTTCTCCTTCTGAGCATGTAGAGCAGTTTGAGAAATCATTGATTTCTCTAAGATTTTATCTTCTAGAACCTTCTTCTAGACTTTATTTGATTCGTTACTCCTTTTTGATCCTTTTCTTCCTCTTTTTGGTAGAGGATGACTCACAAAATTACTTTTGCAGTTCCTAGAAATGTGTCCAAGGTTGTATTTGTACCAAATAATATTAAAATTGTACAAAGGTGCAAATGCATTACTAGTGACAAAGTTATTTATTTTTACTAGAGCTTTTTTATAGTCCACAACCTTATAACCAAAATTATTGCAATTAAAATAATAACCAAAAAATGAATAATTGAACCTAGTGGTGTATCCCCATAGATTTTGGATCTTCTATTCTTCTTTTGAACTTGAATAAAGTCATCACTCTATGTCTTTCTTTCATCACTTGCAATAGCCCTTTTAGGATTTTTACTTCCAAAACCAATCACTTTCAGACTTCCTTTGGTAGGCCTCATTGGCGGTTATGTTCCATGGTTCTTATGATCATAAAAACCAACTCTTGTTTTGAAATGAAAAGATCCATGAAATCCCAATATTTTATCTAGTTTATTAGTACTCTTTCTAAAAAATTCATTTGTAGATGATGATTCACATTCTCAAGCTCTTCTCTTATCAACACAACTTATTCCTAAATTTTCTCAAAGTCCTTGTACCTTCACAACAAGTTTTCATTCAAAACTTCTATAATATTTTTTTCTTCTTTTTCCTGAGTCTTTAGATTAGTAATCATCTTCTCTACTTTCTCTAGATCCAAAGATATATTTTCTTTAGCCTTCACTTCTTCTATAATTCTCTTATTCAATCTCTTAATTTATTTTCCAACACAAAGTAATTCTTCCTCAAGGTCTACTTTGTCCTCTTTGTTTTTAGAATCCATTTCTAGGGTATGTGCAGGATCATAATGGAAAAAATAGGCCCTTAAGTGGCAAAAAATTTAGAAAAATTAGATTTAGGCAGCTTGACATAAACCTTTGAATAAGTTATCTATATTATTTCAAAAATATGTAAGAATAGAATCTGTAGCAAATTGAATGTAGTTTCTAAACTACTATTTTTATTTATTTTTAAATCTATTTGGTAAACATTTGAAATTTCAATGCAGTAGTACTTAAATTTCAAGGAAAAAATAAGAAGTAAGTGTTTGTCTGACAACCCTAACCACAATAAAATGATAATTATTTTTTATAAGATTTTAGATATAAGTAGAGGACTCATGTCTGGATGTGATGCATATTTTTTTGTAATTTTTTCCAAGTAAATAATTAATTATAAATTTTTATTACAAATTTAAAAAAATATAAAAACTCATATATCCTGATTCACCTTAACTTGGTCAAAACTTCATGAAATTCAATTTTTCTTTTCTTAATCCTATAGCATGTGAAGCATAGAATGTGACACATGTTTTGGATTCAAAATGTGACAACGTTTGAAAACTATAGATATTTTCAATCAACCTATCAATTAGGACTTTAGTCGTAATTCAAATAGAAAATGAATAATAATTATTTATTAAATTCAAAGTAAAGCATAATTTATATTGGTGGAAAGTTGAGAATCTCCTTTAAAAACCCTTTTCCTTTCATCAATTTTGGGTAAAATAAAAGTCGTCAGCCACATACCCTGCACATAGCCATCATTTTGCCACTTTTTGGCCCATCATGATCCTGCACATTCCCTCTACATATTATTCAATAGTTTCAAAGGCCACAAATATAGTCTTCTCTTTCTCATCATTAGAGATATCTTCCTCTTCTTCATAAGTGGAGTATCTTTCCTCATTAGTGTAAAAGCTCTTTTATTTCCTTTGACCTGTATTCCTTTTCTTAAATTATTTATTTCCATACTTTTTCTCAGTATTGTTAGAGTACTTATTGGGACACTTAGCCATAAAATTTCCTACTTCACCACAATTGAAATAATTAAAAGATAATTTTCCTTTATACTTTCTAAAACCTCTTTGTATTTTTTTGATAAAATTGGTTTCCTTCAAATATAATCCACTATTGAAGTCTAGATCAAATTGCTTCTTTGATACTCTAAATTCCACCTCTCTCCTTATAGAATCTTCACTTTAAAATCTCATTTCAAAAGTATTCAAGATTCCATGTAATTCAATCATCTCCAGAGCATTTAAATCTTTAGCTTCCTTTATAGTAGAGACTTTAGAATCCAACCTTCTAGGAAGATATCAGAGTACCTTTTCACAACAGTTCTTTCATTGAATTCCTTGCCAAGACCCTTGATAGAGTTGACAACCTCATCAACCCAGAATAGGAATCTGACAACATTTTCATCTTCAAACATTCAAACTGAGATCTATGAGTTCATAGATTTGTATCTTTGAATATTTCATCTCCTTCTTAGATAATATGTAATATTTTCCCATACTTCCTTCATTGTTTTGCATTGCACCACTTTCAAAAAATTAGAGTTAGTCAATCCACATAAAATAGTATTCCTTGCCTTAAATTTTTTTCACAAGCCTTCTTTGTGGTGTAATCCCTATGAGGGTTTTGAGGAATATCATATCCATCTATAATTGACATCTAGATATCAAGTCCCAGTGCCATCAAGTAGGATTCCATACTAACTTTATAGAATGCATAATTGGATTCATTAGAAAGCAGTGCTCTATTTGTAGAGAATCCTTCCTAAGCAATTTAGTGTGCCATACTAGAACTACCTTAAGATATTAAGCTTCTTCAAATGAACTTAGCTCTGATACCAATTGAAGGGCACTCAATATACTAAGAGGGGGCCAAGAATCAGTAGATCTAATCAATTTAAAACTCTTAACTTCAACATAATTATCTAATTATATAAATTGAATCTTCACTACTACTAATCAAGCATTGAGAACACACTCACATAATTGGACACCAAATATACGTAGAAACCCAAGATGGGAAAAACCACGATGAGAAAAATGATTTGGATCTATTTTCCAAATATAGCCTCACAAAGAAGAAATATACAATGCAGAAAAAAAAACCTCATACACATGCCACAGTTTCCTTGGATACTCTTCCACTCTTCTTATGATCTTCTGATATTACTGCGCAAACTTGGATGCAACTTTCTAGCTTTGTAAGATAATCTCCTTGTGTAATCACCACCTTCTCTTCAATTTATGCTTTGTGAAAAATTATTTTTCACATTGTACATCTGTGTAATGGAGAAATATATATATGACATTGCATTAATACTCTTCTATGTCGACTAAGGATTTGAAAATAACTAGGATGACATAAGGAGGACCTAAATTTGATTTTCATGAAGTGTGTAACAAGTTGGTCTGAATTTAAATTTTTTTTCACCAAAAGAACATGATGACGTTCACTATCATATGAAGTTTAATCAAGTCCTATCTTAAGAACACATGCTAAAATTGAATACCACATGCTACTAGTCATTACCGCACATACCTCAAACACCAACTAGTTGATAGAAAAACATAGAGAACCTTCTATGACTTCAATCTTTCTTCACTCTAAACATATCCTCTGAAAACTCTAGAATCTGATAGAACAAGTGTAGACATACTCTCTTGTCAAAATGTAGAGCCTATAATGCCTCCACAAAGTAGACCTGTGAAACACTAAACCAACATTGAACTCTAACATTTTGGTACAACCTTATAGATCACATCTATCACATCAAATGCATGCAAGCATACAACAATCATACAAACACTCAGTATCAAATATTGTATTTTCTTGATTTAGTGATATGACACAAGGATACAATGATAATTCAAGTACTATTGCATACTTAACCTTACGCAAAAAAATCCTTTGAAATGAATCCTCTTGCTACATCAATTAAAACCTTTAAAATCAATAAAAACCTTTTTCCAACACATTTTTAGCAACTTGTGGTGTGGTATTACTTCATCAAGGATTTCACATCAAGGTAACATTGTCATTTATCATTTATCACTTTAGTCAATTATCATTTTTTTGGCCTCTACCCAACCTAGGGTATGTCCTCTTGATCATCATCATTTGGTGTACATGGAAGTAGAAATACAAAAATGGGCGTTGACTTAGGAAAGCCCCTATATGAGAAGACCTTTCCCATTATTTTCATGTGTGCATCAAAGATTCAAGATTTTTAGTATGAGATAGTTCTAGAAAACATAGAGTAGACTATAAACTACATCTCAAAAATTTTGGATTCAAAAATTGAGGAAGAAAATCTAGGTTCCCCATACCCCCAAACATACAAATCAACTCCAAATTTTATCTTAGGTTCCACTCTATATCTCAGTCTCAAATTTATAATCTTTTCTGGTACTTTCTATTTTAATCTATGTAATAAATTATACTTTAAGATATATGGTTACATTTAAAATAGGATTATTGAATAACACATCAAATTTATCTCTTTTACATCTCAATAAAAAAATAGAACCTAGTTGTTTTATGCTTGAATGTGGAGTAAAAATAAAAAGGAGATAAACCTAGTTAATATAATTGGATCCATGATCACTTTTCCCACTTCACACCTTTACATTAGATGAAAAAATTAACTACTTATCCATCACTTCTATTAGTGAATGGTTATTTTTACATTCCCTCCTCACCATTTTGTACAATATTGATAGAAATTCCACCACGTCGGCGAATGTAGGAGTGGCATGTTAAGGTTAGTGAGGATAATATTAAGTTTGTGTATAACGATTAAACCACTGATCTTGTTCATGAGAACAAGAATGGAAATTATGAGTTGATTTCTAGGCCAAATTTTATTAAATATGAGTTCAAGACTAAGAAATCTGACCGCCTTGCCATGGTTACGTTCAAGTAGGTAGTCGGCCTGGACTTCATCAACGATGAAAAAAATATCTCGAGCAACTACAACATCATTTACCACTTCATGGCCTTGCTACTTGACCTGAACGTGACCAAGCTTATGATAATTGAGTTGTGACACCAAATATTTGATGCTTCACTGATGGAAGGGCTTGGTGAGATAGTGCAAGTGGCCATCCCCGACGTTGGTATCCCGAGTGCCATGGATCTCCACAAGCATGTGGAATTTGGAATAGATGTAGCCTAGTTGCCCTTTCTTTCTGACTTTTGCACTATGGACCTTGAGACACACTGCTTCTCTTCTCAACCAGCGACCACCTATCTACTATGAGAGTACCACATGGAGCACATTTCAGGACTCACCTGAAAGAAGCACTTTGACTTTCTAGTGCAAAGCCACAGTGAATAGGCCTTGCGTCTATGCTATGTGTATCCTACATGTGTTGTGTGTTTAACCCCTTTTGCACCCCATTAGATCAGAAGAAGAAGAAGAAGAAGAAGAAGAATAAAAACTTGATAACGAGCCCTTTTTCTTCATCAACAACAACTGGAGGCTTTACCTTACTATTTTTTGCATCTTGCCTCCCTTTCACTTCTTTTTGCTTTACTACTCTTTTTGGGTTTGCTCGAGAGAGCCTCATGTTTAAATCTGAGCCTTAGTCCTTGCATTATATTGTAAATTTTTCAATGAATATAATATAATACAAATTTTTTATTTCTTCAGTGTTATTCTCGGATGGCTTATTCTAAAAATGTAGAACATATTTACAAAAAATTATACATATGGTACATAACTATTGATTTTTTAAAGAACTATGTATTTTAATGGAATAACTTCAGATAAATACCATTCACCAATATCTCTAAAGTGTTTCCTTCCATATCTTCAAGTTTGTACACATTCTTCTCCTTGCACATGCTAATTCAAAAGGGTCCCTTCCATAGCGCTTCAAATTTTGTGTGTTGCCCTAGTTTTGCAATACATTAATCATACTTCAACACTAAGCTCCCCTCTTTGAATTTTGGGTTAGAAGTATTTTTGTTGAACCACCACCTTACTATTTTTTGATGGTTGATCATGGCTTCGTAGGATTTTTCTCTATCTTATTCTAGATTGAGGAGTTCCACTAGCCATACTTCCATTATGTTGCTTTCTTCAATTTACAGGGCTTTCAAGATTTGTAAGGCGAGAATCTTTATGGAAATGGGTAACACTACCTCTTTTTCGAACACCAATTCATAATGGGAAGTATTTAGAATTTTCTTGGGAGTAATCTGGTCTGGCCATAGAGTAGCTCACAGATGTTTGTGCCAATCCCTTTGTCATTATGCTCCAATGTGCTTGATTAGCGTAATTAGGTTTTTGTTGGTTGATTCTGCTAACCCATTCCCTTGTGGGTAGTAATTTTATGAATTTTTAAGGAAAATCCCATGTTTGATAGCAAAATTTGACATTCCTGGCCCCTACAAAAGCTTGGGCATTGTTGGATATGATGATCTTGGGTGGGCCAAATCTGGCTACTAGCTCTTCAAGGAAATTGACAATTTCCCCCTCTGTGGCATTTTTTAGGGGTACGACCTCTTTCCACCTTGTGAAGTAGTTGGTTGTCATGAGAATCCACTTGAGTCTAGCACTAGAAATAGGATTTATCATTTTGATAAAATCCAAACCCCATTGAGCGAAGGGTTCCTCGGTTACAATCGAGCTTAGGGGGAAAGGCGACATTCTTCCTTTTGCCAACAAAGTATTGGCACTAGGTACACTTTTGCACTAGATGATGTGCTTCAGAAAACATAAAGGGCCAATAATATCCTACTTGCATGATCTTTAAAGTGGTAGTATTGGTAGAGAAATGTCCACCCTCAGGACTGCGATGGAATTCATTGAGAACTCTTTCCGCCTGTAGCTCGTCTAGACATTAGAGCAGTACACCATCATAGTTTCTTTTGAATAATATACCCTCAATTAATACATACCTAGTGCCTTGCAATCTGTAGTATTTCCTTTTATGGAATGGAAGGCTGGTCGGGGAGTACCCCTTTTGCATATAGTGTGTCCGATCAGCCACCCAAGACTCTTCAAACTCGAATTGGTTCAAGTATACCTGATCAGTCTCTCTTTCACACAAACCTCTTCCCTAAACTAGATTGGTTGGTCTAATGTCCAAATCATATTCTTGGATCTTGGTGATCCAATTTTCCTTCTTTTATGTTATCTCACCTTCTGTAATGTATTCCAACACACTGGGATGTGCTACGAGAATAATGATTTTGTTGGCTGACACCAAGTGTCAAAACTTCTTTAAACTTTTAACAATGGAAAAATCCTTCTTTTCTATGAAATTATTTCTAACTTCATAACCTTTTAGGTTCCTTGAATGGAATGCAATAGGGTGCTCCCCATTATCTTCCTCATACTTATGAGTGAGCACTGAAGCTATACTATGTTGTCCATTGTACACATAGATTAGAAAGTATTTTGAAAAATTTGGGTTCACCAACACCGGGGGTGTGGAGATGGCTATCTTTGGCCACTCAAAATCTATTTTTCCTTCATGGGTCGACTTGAATAGTAGGTTCTTCTTAAGCATTAGTGTAATTGGTCTCGCAATGCCTACAAAATTTGATATGAATCTACTGACCAAATTGATCTTCCCCATAAAATATTGCAGTCCCTTTTGGTTTACTGGAAAAGGTAATTCCATTATAGGTATAACCCTTTTGGGGTCTATTTTCTATTCCCTCCTTTGACACTATAAAGCCAAGGAGCTTACCTTGAGGTACTCCAAAGATACATTTTTTGGGATTTAAAGAAATCCTGAACTATTGGCATTTCTAGAAAACCTTCTCTAAATGATTGAAGTGATCATCTTTCAATTTTGAAAAGACTGTTAGGTCATCTAGATAGATTAGGATAATCAGGTTGATCAATCCCTTGAAAGTAATATTCATTTCTCATTGAAAATTTGCACTAGCAATGAAAAGACCAAATGGAATCTTTGAGTATGCAAACGTTTCCTACGTAGTGGTAAACATTGTCTTATGTTGGTTGGCTTCCTTCAAATAGAATTGATTATATCTTGAGAAACCATCTAGCAAAGAGAACATCTCTAATCCGGCCACAGTCTACAAGATTTGCTCCATTAGTGGCAAGGGGTAATGGTCTTTTAAAGAGGCTTTATTCAAATCTCAAAAATTGACACAAATTCGAATATCACCATTCTTTTTTCAGACTAGACCGAGATTTGACACCCAGGTAGAATGTTTGATAGGGTATATGATATTTGACTCAACCAGTTTGGTTAACTCTTGTTCCATCAATGCTTTTCCCTTCGGGTTGATTAGTCTTTGCTTCTGTCAAATGCGTTTGGATCCTTCCAAAAATTTAATGGTATGTTGAATTATGCCTAGGTCATAACCTCTTAGATCATCATAAGTCCATGCGATAACCTCGCCATATTTGAAACATAGACCCTTTAGTATTTTCTTGTCCTTGCAAGGAACTTCTTTCCCAAATTTCAACTTTCTACCGCTTCCGACATCAAGCTCCTCACAATCCCTTACATCTACAGTGAATATTTGCTTGCTATTTCTTGTGTCTTCACAATCAAAGAGATTTTTGAGAGAAATTAATCGTTAGGGAAGCTTGTTCCCTTTTAATTGGATGACTTGCTCCTCAGGAAATTTTGTTCCTAGTGGTAAATAGTCAGAAGCTATCCCTAATTTTTGTATGAATGAAGAAATTTGGATGTCGTCACAAAAGAATTGCTAGTTTTCATCATTTTTTGGGAATTGAGGGTTGGACGATGACTTGCACTGCACTCTACTTGGTCAGATAAGAAACAAGTTCAAATTGTGAGCTGACAGAAGCCATTTGATCAACAACACTATTTTGTGATTAGGGAATAACTTGTATAGTGAAAGCTTCAAAGCTCCTGATAAGATCAGAAACTCGGTGTATGTATGACTTCATTCTTTTAATTTTTGCAGTTGCTTGTCTGTCAACCTGGCTCACCACTAGCTTTGAATCACTTAAAGCTTACATTCTCCTTGTGCCTATCTGCTTTGCAAGAATCAACCCATGAATCAAGGCTTCATATTTGGTGTCACTGTTGGAGCATAAGAACTGAAAATGGTAAGCTTTGAGGGTTTCTGATCCTGTCAGAGACATTAGTCAGAAACCTGCTCTAGAGTCAGCTTTGTACTTGGTGCCATCAAAATATAGGGTCCATAGACAATTATCACTTAGATCATCATATTCCTCTCGATCCTATATTAATTTCATAAAGAATTAATCATCATCAAAAATCACATAGGTGCCTAGACTCATTGCATGGAAGCTATCGAATGGATCAAAGTCAATGAATTGGTTGAGTAGTAGCTCTTCTTCAGGAGGTCGATCACTTGTATCTTCTTCATCTTCCAGCATTTCTACACAATATCTCTCTTCCTGAGAAATGAAGGTATGTCACCTCAAAGTTGAGGATTGCATTGTCTGCAATGTGTTTGAGGTGCAAAGATTCAGACAAAATCTTCCTCTTCACCCCATGATGCTTGGTTCTCAATATTATGTAGGACTAGTCGAGCGCTAAGTATCCACCAAGATTTGTAGTAAAATATCTTGAATGACACATTCCAAAGACTGGGGGAATTTCTATCACTACTATTTCTTGTGTGAATTTTTGGCTTGGACATGAGAAGAGGGTCAAAGATAGATCCTTTATCTGACTGACGGTCGGACTCTTCTTCTTGTCTAGTTCCATGATTCCTTTTTCTAGGGTCTCATAATTAAGTTTGAAGGAATCAAACACTTGTTTTGGAATTATAGTCAAGCTAGCCCCTGAATCAATCATATTATTATGCAAAATCTTATCTCCCACAATAAGTGCTAAGAAGAAAGGTGTGGGATTTGGATTTCTTTCCTCTTTTTCTTCTGTATTTCCTACATCATTCACATAAGCTATTGCTTTTAGAGCTTGAGGGGGTGACACAGATCCTTTGTCTCCACTTCAGCCACACAACTAAGTTACGTCCACCTACGGGATTTTTTCTTCTTTCTTTAATGCTTCTTGAAGCAATTTCTTTTGTTCCAGAATAGATATGACATCCCACAATGATATATGAGAAGGTTCCATCTTCAGTTGTTCCACCACATTGAGCATTCTGACTAGTTGAGTCTTAGGCTTGCATGGTGGTATTTCAGATGACAAGCGATGGGGACTAATTTTCCTATGGGGGTGATTGACGTGACTGAGACATGATAGATCTTGTTACGCGTATTATCCTATGAGCCTCCTTTTAGATCTTGTGTTGTAATCCAACTGCAATTGTGGAACACTAGTCGTCAGAGCTTCATTTATGAACATTGCATCTTCTTCTTCCATCCATGAAAATAGAGCTTGGTTGGGTGTAATATCTAGTTCTTTCTCCAAAGACATTCCTTGAATTTGTGCTCTAAAATGAGCATTTTCCATTTTGGAAGATTCATATTCGTCCATATTCAGGGGCATGCCTTTACTCCTTTTTTCCTCTATCCTCTATTGCATATTCCCCCTTGGGAAATTTTGGGGCATATGGCTATCACTGCACATGAAGCAACATACATTCTCATCTTCCACCAAATTGTTCTAGCCTGGAATCAACTCTTTACTTAGGTTATCTTTTACCCTTTATAGTGGCCTGGTGACCAAAACTATCTAGTTTGTAGACGTCGTATATTGACCTCCTCCTCTGGGGATCCCTAGTATGGATTCTACTGATAAGATGACTTCCCTCTACCATAGGCTTGCATAGTTTGTTTTAGAGGCATTGCTTTCTGTCATTTGATAATGACCAACTCATTAGAAAAAGTCAGCATGAGGATCTTCATGTTACTGATATCTACCATGATTGAGGAAGAGCCTGACAAGCTTGTTTGCGTGGTGGGATACATGTACATAGACTATGGTGTGGTTGATGTCAATTGTGTAGCGGAAGTGCTTGGAGTAGGTTCTTCCCCAAGGCTATAGAGATTTCTACAAATATCAGCATCGGAGGTCAGGGCAGAAGCTTCCCGACATCAATTAGACTATTCTCTGCACACACAACCACCTCATATGCATCGGGCAAGATATCCCCTCCCATGGACGTTATCATAAATATGATGTCTGAATTGAAAGCCTTTAAATAGAACATGAGTGCCATTGTGGCTTGGGGTTGATCATTCATGGGGATCCTTTGCTAGGTCTTATGAAACCTAGTGTTAAAATTGCTCATGAGCTCTTTTGGAGCTCTCTTGATGGTGATTAGTTGTTACAACAATGAAGAGCGGTCTCCTTTCTCTTAGAAGCATTCAAAAAATCGCTCTCCAAGCTGATCCTAGGAGTTGATAGAGATTGAGGTCAGAGATTGATACCAATCTTGGGCCTTTCCTTTGAAAGAAATAGCTAACATCCTCAAAGTGATGTTCTCCTCTATTATGTTATGTACCCTACATACCTCCGCTATATCTTGAAGGTATTCAAAAGGGTTTTCAAGTTTTCTTTGGAGATTTTTGGAATAGCTTTGAGGGCATTAGCAGGTATGGTAGGTCATACATCTCAGGGTATGGGTGGACATAGCGCATTACCACTATCCCAAGTTACAAAATTTATAGGAGTAGGGGGAGGTACATGAGCCATAGAGAAAAGCTTCCAATGAATTAGGTATACATGTATTCTGACTTGGAAGAATGTGTCCCTAGGTGGAGTAGATAAGGCTCTGGATATTGGGCTCTTACTTCATTCTCTATTGCTCATTAGAGGTGAGACAAAGTTTGTAATTCTCCTTCTCCTAGGTCTCAAGGTAGGTAACTGAGAGTACTGGAAATGGCCTCTTGAAGATGCTCATGTTTGGACTCTAGGAATGAAACTTCCAGTTTCCTTCCTTAGGTTGATTTAAGAAATATTTCTGAATTCTAATCAAGCGTTCGGAAAACTTCTTGTCCCATTGGGCGTTCCAAAAAAATATCTATTGATCATCAAAGCTTGCACCTCTCGGATAGTGTTATGGGAAATTCAGTGAGTGGGAGACCAATTTGTGCCTCACTGAATACCGTTGGGGTTTTTATAGAAATTTGACTGTTCTGTGGGGTTTGGAGAAAAGCGTAGAAGGAAATGTAAATATAAAACATAAAAATGGTGATGCACCAATTCTTTTACAGCATTTCAAACTCAATCATTCCTATGTTTGATATAATTAGACATAGAATGCCACAATCTTTCAGTGTTGGAAAGAGAACGAATATCAAAGGCTAACAAAAAGCACAGTGCAAAATTTCAAATATTTCTATAGGTAGTGTTCATTAAGGTTTGATCAAACATAAATATTTTTAAGGGTTATAGGAAAAACATTCATAAATTGCATGGACTCTCCTTCCTAATACAACATAATATAACAAATAAAAAACCTTTTAGAAAAATAGAGAAGTCCAATAAAATAATCCAGTTTTCATGAGTTATTATTCTACTATACAAGCATACAACATGGAAATCAACTACTTAAACTATTCAAATTTAGCTTGCAAGACACAACGTTTCATTCATAATAAAAAAATACAGAAAGAAATCTTGATAAAACCCATACATGCATAGTCTCAATGATTTCTTCTCAATAGTTAATGCTTTAAATATAAAATTAAATTTAAAATAGAGGTCGGATGCCAATCCAACAATAGTTTAAGCCTTAAAAGATATAACATGCCAGAGAAAATTAGTTCTGCAACTTTACTCCTAAAAAATAGTTCTATATCCTAAGAAAATTAAAGAAATATTTTCTTGACAAAGAAAACTGAAACTTGGAATCCAACCCTTTCATCTGTTACTACCCATCTTTTATAATTGCATAAAGAAGAAAACACTACTACAACACAATAGTAATCACTACCAGGTGTTAGATTTTGATAGCACATGATCTGATTGTAGATCCTTAGTTAGGTCACAATAATCTTTGCTCATCAATTCTCAACTGTTGCATTAATGCTTTTTAGATATTTAGCAAAGATAGAGGTCTGTAAACGATCAAATCCTAGAAACACAGCTTGGAAAATGTCTAGTTGAATGATCACATCACGGAAAGGAACTGAATCAAAGCTTCCATCCTGAAAACCAAGAAAAGAAAATGGCTGGCAAGCTCCGACAAACTCCCAAAAGATATCACTTCATAAGAAGTGCAATCTTCCTGCAACAAAGAGATGATGTGTCAAACAGGAAAAAATTTTTGAGCTCATGAATATAGCTCCTTAGAAAATCTCTGAAGAGCCAACACATTTCGAATCTCTCTTGAAAGGAAGGTGAAAAACGAAAGCTACACAACCACCATGTGGTGCATCGCGTAGCTTTTTGATAACTCTACATGAGTGTGGGCACATCTAAAACTAAAAACTTTAAACAATTCAAGAATCAAATGATCAAGGAAAAAACGCTTCATAGGAGGCATGGAGGATGTGTTGTCCTCTCCATGGATGTAGGTGTTGGTTCCTATTATATTTTTTGATCATGATCTAGTTACATGAGTAGGAGTTGGCTCTCCCCACTCATGGCCCACTTGATCCTTATTCACTATTTCATCACCATCACTCATTAGTTGCTCCTCCTCATCATCACCCTCCTCACCCTCATCCTCCTAATCATCATAATCAAGATCTACAGACTTGTCATACTCCTCATCTATCACATCTATGAATATGTTTATAGCCCTAACCCATGTCTCCTCAACTCTATCCTCCTCCTCGTATCCCTAATCTGAGAGTGGTCCTACATCACCTATCAACTCATCCATCAAGAATATAGGAGTCGATCATGCTACTACCCACCACTCCTCATATGCATTTTTGGTACCGATGTCATTAATATCAGATACTAGTGGCATATCATGATCCTCATAATTAGAGTCATTGTAGATGACATCATATACTATGGATCGTCTAATTTCATCAGGCCTCTGAGCACTCTATATTGATCTCTTGAAGAAGGGCCATGCCATGGGTGGTACATCCTAGACCTATCCAAACTACCACATGACACGATCATAGTAGAAAGGTCATACTACATAATCATGTCTACCTATTAGAAATTTGTCCATCTGTAATCGTCTAAACTAACAAGTCTCATCTAGCCACTATCGTATAAGCTGCTAAGATCTCCCTATGATCTCCTCATATATTTGGTTGAATCAGACTCTCCAAAAATGCAAATCCCTGTACTACCATAGTCACCTTAGTGGATAGTTGAATGTGCAAGTATACCCAAGGGCTAATGTACATAGAAATACTATCATCCTAGTGCATTTGATATGCTCTAGGTACCACATCTACAATAGTATCTAATGTACCATACTGTTGATGTCATGAAATGAAAATCACCATAGATCATAATATAAGTGTGCAAGGATGTTGTGCCCCCAAGCGTACATAGTCATGTACCTTGCCATCCATTGAATAATATGTAGTATTCCTCCCTCTAAATGTGCTCCTTGACCATCAAGGAGTATTACTAGTGCTACAATAAACATCATAATCCATGCAACAAGTGGAGCTTACGAATATAGTAGCATCGCTAGATCGATCTACAATTGCACAATGTCGTCATGAACCAAACCACCAAGATAGTAATACATATCATATTTCATCTCATAAAACAATCAATCCACTAGAAAACATACCATCTCACCCTAAATTAGAACTCAGAGTATGTGATGGATGTCCTCTCGAGTGATCTTCATCTTGCTTGTCAAGAGATGAAACATGCATGCATCTGCATCCCACTGCTCTACCAAAGCCATCAACATAGCATCATGGTACCTCATGGGGGACATGAGGTACACACAATACAATATTGTGGTCTATAATATCTCTATATCATCCATTGAAAGTGTTGGGGCTAGGTCTTGGAGGTGATAGAACTGTCAACCGACAAGATGCTACAACGATCGAGGTGGAATCTAGCAAAAAAGCAAAATTATGTCCTATAAGCATTCTAAAAGATTAAATCTACTGATCAACAATCAAAAGAATGTACTAAAGTTGTTCTAGTGTAGTTTTATAAGGGTCCTAGACACTTAGATTCATTTTGGGATACTTCACAAAGAAATGGGACACTTCACAAAAAATTGGGACACTTCGCGACAAAAGGGGACACTATGCAACAAAAAGGGACACTTTTTGAAAAATGGGGACACTTTGTGAAAAAAAGGGATGCTTTGCAAAAAAAAACTTCAAGGTCCTAAATCAACCTAGAAATTCATACAAAACATACATAAATGCATAAGGACAAAGCTAAGGCAAAAAAATCAACTCACTTGATAATGATGCTCACTGCGGGCTACCTACTCTTGTAAGGCATCCAATCTCAAAGGCTCATACTCTCGTTGGCTCGACATCTTCAATAAATATTTACTAAAGTCAAGCTACAAGAAGGTAAATGAAAAAATATTTAGAAATTACTTCACTTTTTACTCTTATATATGCTAAAAAAATTAGGGTTTTTACTCTATGTTAGGGTTAAAAAGTGCCTTTCATTCAAATTAACATAATGGAAGCTAGAGAGCTCTATTTTTTATGCTGTTTGTTTGAATCGTGATTCTGCTCCCATCCTCATCTAACATCTATCATCATGTGGTATGGTACATGGAAATACCCTATGATATGACTTACATTATTTGATGTGGTTAGACTTGTACCTTGATTCCACTTCTATAAAGCAAGAAGAATCAAGGGGGCATACATCTACCCTCAAATGTGATTTCTAGAAGAAGTTAGATAATAGGATTTTTGGACAACTAAAAAATTCATGTTGCTAGATGTGGTTCCTAACATTGTGGTTTTGTAGATAGCTATAGTAGGGGCTTGATTCTCCTTTGTTTTGATTGAACTTATATGTGTATCCTTTTATGAAAAAAAGTTTATTGTTGGAGTCCTTTATCTTACATATGCATGTAGATTCATATGGGTGCTAAAGTGGGGGCTCTATGTAGTGTAGAAAATTGTACGCTCTTGAAAGTGGTGAAATTTCACACTTAAATTGGACCTAATTTAGTACCCTTGCATTAAATATCCCTTTAAGTAAACATTAATAGGCCCTAAGACCCATTATTTTAGATCTTGAAGCTTATTTCAGCTAAAAACCTATCAAAATCATCAAAAGCACTTAAAATTCTTATAGCCCACTGCGAAAATCTAGAGTGGGACTCATACGCCACCTTGGGTGTATGAGTCCCCCTAGGTGGGACCCATACACCAAAGGTGGCGTATGAGTCCCATTTGGGGATTTTTTAGGGTTTGATGACAACTTTTGAGATCTGAATAATATTAAATTAGGCATTAATGCCTATAATTTAGCAAGCTTCCAAGTCATTATTTCATCTAAGAAATCATTTTCAAGAGCAATTTCAAGATCCAACCATTCAAGATTCTTCAAGCATTCTTTCACAAGAGCATTCAAGCTTCAAAAGCAAGAAAAGTTGAAGTATTGGAGTAGCATTAAAGTTTTTTTACAAGTCTTCAAGCTCACTTTCATTCAAGATCTATCATTGTCAAGGGTTGATCATGGTTGTCTATGGTGAATCATGATGGATTCTAGGTTGGGGAGATGCAACTAGCCATCAGGCCAAGACTAATGACTTGTTTCCTAAGTGATTCCATCCTCCATTATCACTCTATATTTAGCCTAAGGAAGATAAAAGCATTAGTAGTGCTCAATTTCGGTGATTAGAGTTCTCTCAAAGTGAGTTACTCATCATTCAAGCTTCATTCATGCATCTCATTCTTATGCATTAGAATAGGGTTGCATTGCACTTCAAATTTCCTAATATTATACACACATAAGGTTACGAACTACATTTCTTTTTACATTCATGTTTCATTATTTCTATCAAGTTTTAATTACCAAACTATGGGTTTGATCGAGGCAAACCCCAAATAATAAAATCAACTCTATATTTTGTTTTGTAGGTATTTTTGTAGATTCGGATCCAAAAATCTATTTGGGAGAGAAGAATATGTGTTGAAGTGTTGATTTGAACTTTGATTTCTCAAAAAAGTAGAATGAAACTGATACACCAAAAGTGGTGTATGAGTCCCACTACAAGTGTTTTTCAAAAATTTTGTAGTTCCAAAAACCCATTTTCAATATTCCTATTTCTATACAAAAACCCAATCTGGAACTGATATGCCCAAACTAGTGTATGAGTCCCTGTAGGCGAAAATTTAAAAAAAATATCATAAATTCAGAGGTCATTCCAACCTTCTTCGGATATCCACGTGCATACTTTTGAGATCTCACTTCTCCGTTATGATTTACAAGAATTTATAGGTCAATTAGTTAAAGATTGCATCATATTAGGGTTAACCATTACAACTTGCATCGTATTTGTCTTTCCAAGCCCTAGCTTGGTGGTGAACCCCTCTTTAGTTTACAATCATCCCCTAGGACAGCCCTATTGCAACATCTCTTTCCCTGTTCTTCATTGGCTTGACATCTCTAGGGTTATCCTTAATGAGGTTGTTGAGTTTTGTTATTCTAGGTCCTAAACCTTAGAACCCAAACAAAATTCTACCCTTCACCATTAGTACTAATAATTTATTTAGACCCATATTATTCCATACCAATATTCTCTTAGCCTATTTTTTATTATTAAATTTATATTTTTCATTGAAACAAAGGCATCTATATGGAGTGTAGTTTATATTTTCAGAATTTTCTAACAATGTTGGTTATTTTTCCTAGTCCTAAATAGAGGTTATTATTTTTTAATAACCTGAACTTATATATCTATATATATATATGTCTTTTTTTTTTCAATAAGGAGCATGTATTCATTATATATGTGTGTGTGTGTATTAAATATAATATCAAATAAAATATAATATATATCATAACTTTTACAAAGCTAATACTAAGAGCTACATACTATCAAAATCATGTTTGCAAATAAATTCATTTGATCTCCAAATTTAGGTAAAGAAAAAATAAATTTTGTTAAGATTTTTATGGGCATAGAGAAAACTCCATTGTTTGTTTAACCCCACTTTCTTCAATAAAAAAAACCTTTTTATGGGATCCAGAAGGCTTAAATCATTAATTCTAATAAAAAAAATTCAATAAAAAATTAGGATGTCCCATAAGTGTTGCACACAATTGTGGGATTAGAAAGTGAGTAAAAGAAGAAACTAGAAAGTGAGTAAGGTTGTGAGATTATCTGCTAAAATATGTTTTTTTTCTCATTAATATTATTATTCTTGTTGTGTGTAGTCCTAAGAAAAGATAATGGGATCAAATATCAACCTTCCTTAATCCACTCTCCAATGAGTAATCATAATTGATGAATATTTTAATATTATTATTACATATATATTGAAAAAAAGTGAGGCGTGATTGAACCAAACAATCACAAATAGAATTGTTTAGAATTTGTGAAATTATGGGGATTATTTGATATAGTCCAAAGGAATGGTTACTTGATATTATTGAATAAAATATTATAAATTGATTAAATTAAAAAATATTGGATCATATATTTGCGTGTATAAATAATTGGTTGAATTATCCTCTTTAGAATGAAATGCTTATCTTTCTAATTTTGGGCTTCAACCAATTTATTATGCAATTCAATAGCATGGAAGATGCCTAACAACAAAGATTCCATTAATTTTTTTAAATGTGATTCAAAGATTTTGAATCCATAAGCTTAATTGGAATTGATGGAAATTTGGTTAACCCTAACTTAAAAGGAATAAGAGGGTATGTGCAGGATCATGATGGGCCAAAAAGCGTCGATATGATGGATATGTGTAAGGTATGTGGCTGACGACTTTTTTTTTTACCCAAAATTGATGAAACGAAAAGGGTTTTTAAAGGAGATTCTCAACTTTCCACCAATGTAAGTTATGCTTTACTTTGAATTTAATAAATAATTATTATTCATTTTCTATTTGAATTATGACTAAAGTCCTGATTGATAGGTTCATTAAAAAACATCTATAGCTTTCAAACGGTATCACATTTTTTAAATTTGAAATATGCATCACATTCTATGCTTCACATACTATAGGATTAAAAAAAATGAATTTCATGAAGTTTTGACTAAGTTAAGGTGGTCAGACATACAAGTTTTTATATTTTTTAAAAGTTGTAATAAAAAATTCATAATTAATTATCTATTTGGAAAAAAATTATAAAAAAATATGCATCACATTAGGCCATGAGTCCTCTACTTATATTTAAAACATTATAAAAAAATATTATCATTTTATTGTGGTTAGGGTGGTCAGACAAACACCTACTTATTTTTCCCTAAAATTTAAGTACTACTGCATTGAAATTTCAAATTTGTACTAAATAGATTTTTTTTAAAAACTAAACTTAGTAGTTTAGAAACTACATTCAATTTGCTATAGATTATATTCTTACATATTTTTGAAATAATATAGATAACTTATTCAAATTTTTACATCAAGTTGTCTAACTCTGAATTTTTTAAATTTTTTGCCACTTAAGGGCCTGTTTTTTCCATGATGATCTTGCACATACCCAAGAATGATTGGATTATTCAAGAACTTGGCATTTGTAAAGATTGACCTCAAATAATAGAACATATTATTTTAAAAGAAATTATTGTCAATGGGATGGCTCAACACAATAGAAAAATAAAATAATTTCCAACACATGAAACAACTACCAAAAAAAGGATAATGTTTTTGACGTTAAAAATCTATGAATATTGGGTAAAGGATGGTACAGAAAAACCAAAACCCTCTATAATATAATCCTTAATATAAAAAGTGGATCATATAACACATTTCTTTATAAAATTCCATTGGATTAAATTATTATATAATATATAGTGTAGAAGATAATTTCCAGGCTAGTTAAAAATATGTGAAAATTACTCCTACCATTTATTCTTTTTAAAGAAGAAGAATAGTTGTGTCCCTAATAGATCAATATTGTATGGAATCCTAATATTTCATAAAGTGTTATATTGAGTTCACAAATAGACTGGAAAATGTGATTTTAATAATTCATATGATAGAGCACACTCAAATATCTGATAAAAATCATGGATAAAATCAACTTCTATTAGTACTAGATTGATAAGAACTTTACTTGTATTTCAATTCATAAATATTTAGAAATTATAATTACAACCCAATTTTCTTCTTTGTACCTTCCATGGGTCTAATAGAATTGGATAACATCTATTTATTTATATTGATAATAATTTCAAATGAACATGGAAGATCTATTGTACTTGAATTTTTCCAACAACATGAGCATGAGGCGTACATACATAGGTTGATTTGACTGGCCTAGTGTTGTCATTGATGTCAGCTTTATGGGAAGCATATTTAGTGTATAGTACTAACCATACCGAAAGCATATCTATTAGAGGTTTGGTTAAGTGTTCTCTATTGATGGTGTTGTGGTCTAGTGCATCAGTTTTTGGGTCTGTACTTACTGCAAGAAGAGATGTAACTTTTCTCTCTTAATAATATCATTATGACTGATTCATACAACTATATTCAAGTTCTCAAGAAGTTTTATGATATGTACTAGAAGTTATCAATGATAGAGTTTAATGGTAGAAGTTCAGAATATTCAGAACTTCAAGTTCTCACATATCTGATAAGTGGATGTGAGAACCTAATGACATATCTAATGTGAGTGGTGTTCAATTGTAGAAGTTCATAATCAAAGGTGAGTTGTTAATCAACTACTGAGAAGGGAAGTACTTCATATTCAGAACTTCAAAGGAACTAAAAAAATAGCACAAGAAAGGTGCACTTTGTATCAGTTCATATTTTTCTAGTGAGCCATACCATTTTGTATTCTGGTTGTGAGCCTTTTAAGGATAGTGTTTCATGACAGTGAGCCCCTATAATATACTCGAACCATAGAAAAAAATAATGTTATGGAAAAGGGACTCACAATGCAAGAAAGGGGTTCCTAATCTTGGATTTTTCTCTATAGGGGGATGGTTCAATCAACGAAACCTAGGACCCCAAATTGGATTGATTATCAACACAAAGGTTTTCCAATTCTGAACAAGGTGGCCTAGGAAGATTCCTTTGGTTTCAAAGGGTTCACCACCAAGAAAAATATTGGAAACGATAACTTAACATTCAACTCACAAAACCTTGTAATGAAGCCAAATAGTAAGTGCAAACGACAAAATTAAGTAATAGAAAATTAGGATGTATGTACCTAGGAAGTCTAGAAATGTGATAAGGATTCTAGAAATGAAAAAAAGCTATCAAAATATGTTGAGGAGGACTAACATTCCCTTATTTTTGTCTTAGTCTCGTTGCTACTTTTCAGGGAAAATGCAAAATCTTCAAATATCTAAATCGGATTTGAAGGAATCTCTAAAAAATACATCTAGGAGAACTAAGATGCCCTTTTTTGTTGTAGTCTCGATCTAAATTTCAGTAATTTTTGAAGATGATATTAAGGCTCAAGGTTTGCACTTGTTTTCAAATATTAGGTCTTGAAACTTCCATATTTGGCTTGTAGGTGACTTTTCGTGAAGATGACAACTTTGCAATGCTACTTTGCAACTTTACAACTTTGCACTTCAAATGATCTTCAAGTCTTCAACCTAAATCTACAAACACAAATACAAGAGGGGAAAAACTTGTTGATTGTTAGTAAATGGGGGTTTTCCTTGGTCAAACCCCTTGTTGGTAATTAAACCTTGGAATGAAATGAAAAAATGAAGGGAAATGATGAATGAAAAAAAATGTTATCTTGCTGCTCACCAAACCCTTGTTATGAAATAAAACTTGTGTGAAGTGGCTAGCTTGAATGTAGATCTTGAACTGGATGAATGTTTGATATATCTTGACTTGAATTGCTTGCTTGAATCAAAACCCTAAATCACAAATGTTAGCTCAAAAACACACATGATGCAAGAATATATTTTCCATGATGCTTGAATCTTCATGATGGCTCAAAATGCTTGATGAATTTCTCTTGAATGCTCTTGTGAACACAATTATGCTATTAGGAATGCTATCACAAAAGTATTAGGTGAAAATGAGTGAATCAACCTTGTATTTATACTTATCCATGCTTAATATCCCAAAATTACACCACAACAAGTAGACATATGAATTCATTAATTAAAGGTGGCTGAATCCTGGCAAGATTTGAAATTAAATCTTGAAAATAACTTGAATGGAACTAAGACACCCTAGGTGGCATCTTAGTCCCTAGGCTTGAAACTCTAGGCTCATACTCCAAAGAGGGTGTAATCCAAGGCACATTTGAAAACAGGGTCCCAAGACCTTTGGGGGAAAAAAATGCCCTAGGTGGCATCTTAGTCAGAGTACCAAAAATCAAGGACACACAGCCAAAATCAATAAATTATTAGTTATCCTTTGATGTTTGTTAGGATTAGCTATAAAAATATAAAATTTATTAGGCTTGTTGATACAAAATAGGACCAATTAAGACATAAATAGGGATAAGTAAAGCAAGGAGAATCCAAACACATGTGAAAAATCAAGGGTATGCATTTTTCTACACTACATTTATCCCCCACTTTAGTGAGAGGATGAACTTGCTTCAAACTCACACTAAAGTAGCCAACCACATAATCAAGAGGGGTTCAAATGTATGAATTGTAGTAAGATAGGATGACAATAAAAAAAAGGGTGGCCAAGCTCCCTGGATCAAGATCCTATGAAAAACCAACATAGGTACAAAAGAACACACTTGTGGATGATATATGAAGCTATAACCAGATCACAAGCATACACCATCAAAGATAAGAAAAGGAAAAAGGAACAAGCTTCGACTAGCCGTCCAATGCGCTGTGAAGTAGGTCTAGGTTGTTTATCCATAAAAAGGTATACCAATGGAAAACGTTGTCCACTATGCAAACAAAATGCATGCTCACAAGGGCTAGTGAAGCTATTTGTCCACTAGATGAGCCCCAAGAGATCCATATCAATGTCATATCCCCATGACTATGATAAGGAAAAAATATGTAGGCTCACAAGGGCTAGTGAAGCTAGTTTTCCACTAGGTGAGCCCCAAGGAACCATATCAAAGCCATTCCTCCATGACTTTAATAAGGTACAAAAATGAAATACAATAAGAAAGAGGGATGTTCGAAGGGATTTTGTTTAGTTCGTGCAAGGTATCATCTTAGGTAACATTGTGATCAACATCTCCAAGTGAGGAAAAATGCAAGGTCTCATCTTAAGGAACATTGTACTTAATGTTTTCAAGAGAGGATAAGTCAAAGAAATATGACACTCTCAAAGGAAATCAAACCCAATGACACCACCAAGAAAGGAATGCATCACAGGAAGAAAGAAAATCACACAATGAAACATGAGTGTCAATGTATGCCCCCGCTTTAAAGTGATTTCTAAATTCATTTCTTTGAGCAATTGGTTTAAAGTGGAAGAAGACATGAGAGCTTAGTCATAAATCCCTATGCCAAGTCATATGTTTCCAATAAGCTACGTAATGAGAAGGGAAGAGGTTGCCCCTAAAATGTATAAATCAATATGTCACATGTGATCCAACTTAAGGCATGTCATCCACATCCCAAGCTTTCTTTTGCATATACATGGAAGGAAGTCAACTAGCCAAAAGAGACAATCGACAAATGACATACGAGGATAAGGCTACTTAATCCCTTGCCCCCAGTGAGTGCAGGACAAGGGTGAGCTGAGCTAGTGTGAAAATCAGTATCAATTAGAGGAATTAGGTGCTCCCACATAAGGGAGAGCACAAAAATCCTTAATATGTTGGATTTTACTACTCAAATTCTTGTATTTGTTAGTAGAATTACCATGAACTCTATGATATGCACAAAATGAGTTCTTGTAGTAAAATTTCTTTCATGTTCTTGGAGGGAGGGATATCAAACGAGTTTGGAGGAGTCTCGACAACATACCTTCTTTATCAATGGTAGATATTGCTTTATTTTGTGACAAAGATATCTCTTGCTTAGTACAAGGTTTCGTACCTGTACAAGACTCTTTAGATTGCGAGATTTTGTTCTCTTCTTTAAAGGAAGGTGTAAAATCTATCTAATTTGAATTGTAAGTGTTTTGCATGATGACATTAATGTTAAGTGAGCTCTTCTCTATTTATTTCAAAGGATAACAATCAAGACCACTATTTTTTATCAATTCAGGATGCACTATTGTTAAAGTTAGCTTAAAAGAATCTTTTGTAATAGCGTTGATATTGAGTGAAGGCTTCTTTATGTCTTTCAAAGGAAAATAACCAAGACCATGAGTTGTTTCTTGCATGTGAGAATCTATAGGGACACGGATACCTTGTTCTCTAGCACCACATCTTTTTCCACTACAACCAAGTTGTGTCATCATTTCATAACCTTTTCCATAAATATTTTGCATCTCTTTTGGATTCAGTGCTTGCTCATAATTAAGTTCATCAAAATTTGTTGTATAATTTTCTTCTTCACTTAAAGTGGTTGAGGTGGATTCTTTTGAAGGGTCTTCTAAATTTTGTGTTGACATTACTACTTTTTCCTTTCCCTTTTCATAGTCTTTGTTTATGATTTTGTATTCTCCTATGAATGTTGGTTCAAAATCCAAGGAACCCCAATCATCTTCTAATAGCTTCATGACTTCCTCAATGTGTTTTTATTTTTATTTTTGTTGCAAAAGTTCCACTTGTGTAGTTGGTGTTAATGTTTTCAAAGGATTCTCTTTGTTTTTCTCAATGTTCAAACAACTATTTGGTTTGGGCTCAGCTTCGAGTATGTGCATTTTATTGTTGTAAATATTTCATGATACAAGCAAAGTAGAAGGCACACCATTCCTTTTGTGAATCCATTGTTTGCCTAAAAGGAGATTATATGAAATTTCATAAGGCATAACATGGATCAGTGTTTCTAATGTGTCCTTTCTAGCTGTGATAGACAAAGTGATCACACCGAGCAGTTATTTTCCTACATTGTCAAATCATTTAATAGATAAATATTTAGGTTGAATTTTTGATCTATCCATATCAAGCCTATCCAAAAGGGTTACACTACACACATTAAGGGTTGAGCCATTATTGACAAGGGTTTTTTGTATACCTCTTCCCTTGTGGTGAACTATTATCATGAAAGCATCATGTTGTTTTTGCACTTCCAAAGGTGGGAGCTCACTTTGGTGGAAAATAATGTCAACATTTATTCCTTGAATCATTTTGTTGCACATTAAAAGGGATAGGAAATTGTTGTAAGGAATTTTGAATCATGCTATGGTAGTGAGAGGAGGTTTGAATAAGGTCCCATAATGATATCCTAGCAAGAGTATTCTTTAGTTGTTCGACAAGATCATACTCCTTTTCATGAGGAGGACCTAGTAAGATAGGGTTGGGTAGGATATGATTAAGCAATGCAAGGGATGTTAAAGGTTTTTTTCTTGGTTTTGAATTGTTCCTAGTGCTATATGTATGAGAAACGATATTGTGAATCAATTGCTTCGAAATAATTTTTTCTTAAGTCATTCAAGGATGAGGATAGATTTATTTTGAGTTTGTGGTTTGTATGAAGGTGGATAAAGAATTGGGGGATTCTTAGGATGTCCCATATAAGGTATGTAGAAGGTCCAATAGTCAAGGGGGATCTAATGGACACTTGCACATTCATAACCTCAGTTGTCTTGGTTTGATGTATTTCCAAGAAAGGGCAGTCTAGAATCACCTTTTTACCATCACCTAAGGAATCCACATTACTATTTTTGTCATTTTCTTGCACCATGATATCCTTTCTAGGAGGCGAGTTTTTAGGAGAATGGCAAACAAAATGTTCTTGAAATTTAAGGATTGGTTCTTCAAAAATGACCTCATCGCAAGGAGAGGGATGATCAATATTTTAATTGTCTTGCTTAATAAGGGTTTCACTAGGTGAAGAGGGACAACTAAGATTCTCATGAGTTTCATCCATCAAAGTATCCTCTTCACAACTAGGAGAGATAATAGGAGAATCACAAGTATGATTTTCATGATAATTTATGATTTCATTCCTTTGTTCCCTAATATCTTCAAAAATAGGAAAGGTAGGGGAAGGATCATAAAGAGGGTTGTTATAGACCTTAAATATTTTCTTATCTAACACCAACATATCCTCATCATTATGACAAGAGGGGAAGATTTTGGGAGATGAATGTAGGTAGGTTTAAATGGTTTCTTGTCGTGTTGTGTTATCATCATAATTACTTATCATTATATCCTCTTGTTTAGTAATGTCTTTCCTAATAAGAGAGGTAAGAGGAGAGAAACAACTTGGGTTCTCAAAATTCTCATCAGTGAGTTCTTCTAACACTAAAGTATCTTCTCCACAAGGAGGAGAGATATTAGGAGAAGAGAAAATGTGATTTTTATGATTACCCAAGGTTTCTTTCACTAGACTAACATCACTCATACAAGGGATACTAGGAGAGGGATCAATGGTGAACATAAAGAGAGGGGAAAGGACCTCATATTCATATGCACTTAACAAAATTCTCTTACAACCCTCAACAAGATCAAAAAATAGAACATGAAGAATGAAAACTATAGAATTTTGTAATGATAACATAATGCAATGATTGTTATACAAGCTTGAAATGCAACAATGATGGAGCAAACATGCAAAAGGATAATGAAATTTTCAGATTTCAAACAAGGTAATTTGTTGATTACACTATTCAATGATCTAAAAATGAAATGTTGCACACATGAAAATTTTGAATTGAGAAATGCATGAAATGAACCACTTTAAGCTAGATTTAGTAAAATGCATGAAACAGAATGTTAACCCATTGAAATAGATAACCAATGGTTTCAAACAGAAGCACAAAAATTCACAGTTTAACCCTAAAAATTGCAACTTCAGAATCTACAAGGACTAAGATGTCAACAGGGGAATTTTGGTCCTATTGAAGGAATTATGAGGTTCTAGAAATTGAAACAGGCTGCAAACAACTCAAACAAGGTTTTGAGCCAAAACCCCACAGAGGGACTAAGATACCAATAAGGGGGTTTTAGTCCTAGTAGAGGATTTTTTTAGAAAAATAGCAAAATCTAGATTGATAACAATGTTCCCAGGTTGCCTACTTAGGGACTTGTTGTTTAGAAACAAAAAATTGTGCAAATGAATGCAAGAAAAAATGGACATGACAAGCAATTGAATGCAAGGTTGAATTCATTTTTTTAAATTTTTAATGCAATAACAATGTTCCTAAATGTCATTAGGATGATTGACAACACACTTTTTTAATTTTTCAATGAGATAAGATGATACGAGAAAGAAAAAATGCAACCTATATTCACTTTCACTAATGAAAATGTGAGAAACCCTAAATGCACTTACAGTAATGCAAAATGCAATGCAAGAATGAATGCAACATAGATATAGGGCCTTAGTGAACATCAAATTAGAAAATGAATTTCCTAAATGTTGGGTTCACCAAACTGAACAGTAGAAAAAAATAATGTTATGGAAAAGGGACTCACAATGCAAGAAAGGGGTCCATTTTTCTCCATAGGGGGATGGTTCATTCAAGGAAACCTAGGATCCCAAATTCTATTGACTATCAACACAAAGGTGAGTCAATTCTCCGTAAAGGAGACCTAGGAATATTCCTTAGGCTTCGAATGGTTCACCACCAAGCAAAAGCTTGGAAAAGAAAACTTAATATTCAACTCACAAAACCTAGTAATGCAAGCTAAATAGTAAGTGTAAATGAAAAAATTAGCAACAAATTAGGATGTATGTACCTAGGAAGTCTGGAAATGTGATAAGGATTCTATAAATCCAAAAATGTTGTCAAAATATGTTGAGGAGGACTAAGATTCCCTTACTATTGTTTTAGTCCTGATGCTATTTTTTAGGGAAAAAGCATAATCTCTGGATGTCGGAACCGGATCTTAAGGAATCTCTGAAAAATACCTCCAGGAGGAATAATATGACCTTACTAAATTGTCTTAGTTCCGATCTGAATTTTGACAATTTTGGAAGATGATCCTAAGGCTCAAGGTCTACACTTCCTTCTTCTCAGATCTCAAGTCCTGAACCTTCCAAATCTGGCCTATAGGTGACTTTTCGTGAAGATGGCAACTTTGCAATGCAACTTTACAACTTTACAACTTTGCACTCCAAATGAATTTCAAGTATTCAAGCTAAACCTACAAACACAAACACACAAGAGGGGGAAAACTTGTTGATTGTTAGTAAATGGTGGTTTTCCTTGGCCAAACCCCTTGTTGGTAATTAAACCCTAGAATGAAATGAAATAATTAAGGGAAATGATGAATGAAAAAAGTGCTATGATGCTACTCACCAAACCCTTGTTATGAAATCTACAAACTTATGTGAAGTGGCTAGCTTGAATGTAGATCTTGACTCAAATTGCTTGCTTAAATCAAAACCCTACATCACAAATGTTAGCTCAAAAAAACACATGATGCAAGAATATCTTTGACATGATGCATGAATCTTGATGATGACTCCAAATGCTCTTATGAACTCAATTATGTTATTAGGAATGCTATTACAAAATTCTTAGGAAAAAATGAGTGAATCAGCCTTGTATTTATACTTATCCATGCTTAATATCCTGAAATTACACCATAACAAGCTAAAATATGAATTCATTAATTAAAGGAGGCTAAATCCTACCAAGATTTGAAATTAAATCTCAAAAATAACATGAGGGGGACAAAGACGCCACCTACGGTGTCTTAGTCCCAAGGCTTGAAACTTAGGGAAAAGACTCTAAAAAGGGTGTCATCCAAGGAACATTTGAAAATAGGGTGCCAAGACCTTTTTAGGACAAAGATTCCCTAGACCTAGCATCTTAGTCCCACTACCAAAAATCAGGGACACATAGCCAAAATTAGTAAATTATCATTTATCCTTTGATGTTTGTCGGGATTAGCCATAAAAAGGATATAAGTTATTAGGCTTGTGGATGTAAAATAAGACCAATTAATACATAAATAGGGATAAATAAAGCAAGGTGGTCCCAAAAAAGTGTGAAAATGCAAGGGTATGCATTTTCCTACACTACAATACTATATCTAGAAATATAATATATTGTGAGCTAATCCTCACTGTGGTTTTTCCCATTTTGGGTTTTCCACTTAAAAATATGGTGTTGATGTGTCTTATAGTGTCACATTCTTTTCAATGTCTTCATTCTTGTTAGTAGTTAAATATGCTTTAATAATTGGATGGTTTATGGCTGAATGGTTTAATGAAATACTGATTCGCCCCACCTCTCAATATTTTGGGTATTCAATAGAATTGAATAGTGGCATCAACACTTTATACATGACATAATTCTTTTGGTTCTATGCGAGTTGAAATGATATAATGAAAATGATAATCATCAATAAAAAATATACAATATCTTCAATAGAAATAACTAACATAGAAATATGAGATATTCCACTTTCAAAATAGGTAAGTCTTAGAAAAGATATTTAATTCTTAGGTTAGAATGTTGGAAAATTCCCAAGAAAGTATCTAGGAATCCATCTATTTAAAGGAGTAATTATATTTTCTCTTTGGAAAATCCTTCAAAATAACTATAAGACTAAGATGACCACATGAATAGGAAAGTGGATTTCTATTCCAAGAAAAATTATGATGTGAAAGTCCATCAAATATGATATACTAGTCTACCTTATTTTTATCTCAAAATTTTGTCTGAAAATAGTACTAAATTAGAAAAACTTGTGAGGGTATTCTCATGGAAGGGAATTTCAAATATAAGAATAATTCCCATAGAAGGTTAGAAGGTGGTATGTTTTATTAACGATCATGGTGGAACAAGGTTGAGATACAATATCATACAAAAAATAACTTTGGAGGCCCAAGATTCATAAGGTGATTTTTCATTGAACCTAACTTAAATTTCTCTAAAATTTTACAATATAAATATCTAAATTAAATGATAAAAAACATTCCATATCTTCAACGTCTCTAACTTTTTCAAAGGATATCATATCTAGAATGTTATGATCTCATGTAGCTCGTATCCTCACATACCACCTAACATGGGAAGTTAGAGATAAGAATATTTTTAACCTTTTGAATGATTTATGTAATGATTATTATTGCTAGTTAGGGGAGCAAATTTTGAAGATTAAAAAACTATCTTCATTAAGGTATGTATGAAAACTTAGAGATTGCATAACTCTAGAAATAGTTAATAGCATCATTCAATTTATTTGGCATGAATTAAAAGGGACGGGGATTTTAGAAGAAAAAACTAGCCTACATGCATAGGATCTATCCTATCTTAAACTACTTATCGTAGAAAAACATGACATCCTCAAACGATGTTTTTCAAAATTTTGTAGCTATATAGTCATAATTGGGTACAAAGTGGTGGATGCTACTCCACATAAAGTGATTGGAGCAATTAATGGTGACATATTTTAATTTGGTGCATGAAAAAGAGTAAATAATTTGTGTACACTAGTCTAGGGCCCTTACATATGTTAATTGAGATTTTCCACATATTGTTGGGAGTTGATTTAGATGAACACATCTCTTTAAGAAATAAAAGGTAGTCTTTTCTAGGTATTTGTAAATACAAGTATTTTTTAGATATTAGAAAATAGCATTAAAAGGAATATTTATACAGTAAATCACAATATAAAATTGTACATTATACATGGTTGAGTCTAGAATCAAAGGACGAACTACAATCATTGACTTAGATTAAACCTACATACTTTCTCTTTGATAAAGTACAAAGCTAACATAGATTCCAAGACATTTAGTGATAGAGAGATCACATTTTAAAAGGAAACACCATCATATAACATTTTCAACAAAACCAATCATTATTTTATCATAAAACCAAATATTATCCATTAATTTTACTTTTCTAAAATAAATTATAATAATCTAATTTATTAATCTCAACTATCATCATTTAATCTAAACTAATTTCTACTTAATTAATTACATTTATCTAATTTATATACATTAGTTTACTTTCATTTACAATTAATTAAACCTAAAATTATAGAAATTGAAAAAATACAGAAAAAGTAGAACATAAATTAGGGGAGAGGACCGAGTAGTTGAGCATGTTTCAATAATTGTGATAGTAGTTGTTTATATAATGTCCAATAGTTGTGATAGTAGTTGTTTATACAATGCCCAGTAGTTGTGACTTGACTACCCATAATTAAACAAAATGTATTCCTTTGATCTAGAAAGCAACCAATCATGTGATGCCACATCAGTGCTCAACTACCCATGTTGTGAATGCACAAGTATTGGTCTTATGTTTTTTTTGGGCCTTTTTGGACACCTTGACAAAAAGAATGCTGATGTGGCATCATATTTAATGTGGCCCTGAAACGAAAGTTATAAGCAGGAGACTTGCCAAATAAGCTGCTGTAAAAAAATTAGGAGTGATTTGAAATTTCCATGTAAGATTTTGAGAAGCCCGAAGTTAGGATGCACAACTACTAGGTCCTCTCCCCTATAGTCGATCGAACTGATAAGCAGAAGGCAGGTTGTGATTCATCCTCTGGATTGAAAAAATTAAAGTTCTGCTGCTCGGTGGTATATATTTATTATCCAAGCTTGAGAAAGGAAAAATGCCTACCTACTGTTGTGAAGGATTCATATAAAATATAATCAAGTGGTTATGAGAAGGTTCGTAGAAAGGATCGATTTTATGTTATTACTATCTGTTTAAATTTTATTCGCCGACAGAGATACGATATGGGTGATAATTCAGACATCACATTCAAGCTTCAGAAGCTGCAAAGGAAGGAGCGCAAAGATTCCTCTGCCTCTCCAGCGCAATGGAGTCAAAAGTAAGGATTCTTTGTTTTTGTTAAGGCTGGATTGGTCTTCTTGTCTCATGACACAACAAAAACATGTCTTAATTTTGGAAAGTTTGTGTTGGTTTCAAAAGTTTATGACAGGCCTGGCTTTTAATCCAGCTGCCACTATTTTTTTGTACGTAATGTTAGGATTGTGGGTGGAAAGGATATGGCGCACTAAATGTACTTTTGTTCCCTTCAAAGCAATACTATATTCGTAACTGATGCGGTGCAGCGATACAATGCACATCAACATCAATACGGCTTCAACTTTTACAAGCTGTTGTTTCAGTATCCCCACTATCCAGCGCATGGAATTCAAGTTTGCTATTCTTAGCAGAAAGATTTACAAAATGTGCGTCCGACTTTGGCACATATGCATTTTGTTTGAACTACTTGTTAAATTTTTTTTTTCTTCTGAGAGAGATTTTCTAATAATTTATAATTAAACTTGCTTTTACATTGGGAATATAGATTAAAGTTTGCATTTAGATCGACATAAGTATATTAGAACGTATCATAGTTTTAGTCCATAAAGAAAAATAGACATTAATTAAACAATCTGAAAAAGATAGTTAAATTTCTATCATTTCAAATATTGAAAGCGCTTTAAATTTAGACAAATTTAAATGGGAGGCACTAATTACTCAATATCACTATATGTCATGCAAATAGGGTAAGCTAAAAAGGTTTAAAGAATTCATGCATCCGATTCTAAGTTTCTTGAGTATTGGTGCAATACCAAAATGATGCTTGAGAGATTCCAATTGTCTATAAAAAAGATAATGGGGGTTTGAGGAATCCATGGTGAGTTAGATGAGAAGAAGTGAAAGACTTTGTTAAATAATTTACCATATGAAATGAGTCAATTTAGGCTCAAAAACGACTTCCCAAACATTCTAGCTGTCAATACCAAGTGCTAATAGAGGACTAGAGGCACTAATAGTAGTTTAATTGGTCCACCATTAGAAGACAAGGCATAAGCCAAAAATAAACCTTTTAGGGTTCATAATTTCGAAATGGCATTTCAAGATACCATTTCAAGTATTTCCACCATGGCTTGAAGGACCTAACCCCAATCTTGCAAACCATATAGGGAGGAGCGGTATCACTAACATTTTGGAAAATCTTTTGATCTTAATTTGGAAAACAAATTTTAAGCTTGGCTTCGAGCAAGAATAGAAAAACATGAATCTCAGGGTATGGCAAGAAGACAACTTTGATTGGATACTAGAAGCAACCAAATAGACCACTGTTTAATTGAGAGCCCATTGTGGACGTCATTACTAGGCCAAAGAAAGTAGGACTTGATGGACTCTTCGTAAGAAAAGTGTCTTGTATTTGGACATGGTCCCGCATGATAAGGAGGGTATAAAGAGGCAATCTTTTTCAAATTGATCATCTACCAAAAAAAGAATTTGTTAGACATTGTTTTGTATTTAATTTCTAATAATAATATTTCAATTATATATTCTTAAATATTTATCTAAATTAATTCATAATTTTTATTTTTTTTAATTTCTAAAGATTTGTATCCATTAACTCAAATACTTATTTAGATTATACTAGCAAACTATAAAAAATATTTTAAAAACTATAAAATATTAAATATTAAAAATTTGAAGACAAATTATATAGTTATATTTTAAACGTGTTTCGTATCTATGGTATTTTGTTTAAAATGAAGGTATGTTGCAATTATTTTTAGTTATCCATATATGTATAACACGGATATCTAGTGTCGATATCATTTATTAAAATTTACAATTAATCACTAATAAAAAAATGACAAACTGAGTAAAAAAGTTACCCCATTCTCATTTTATCTTTTCCCTTTGGAAACCAAACGAATCATAAAAGCATAATTTTGTCAACTATACAGCCCACATTTTTGTATGTTTGAAGTCAGAGAGATTTCTCTAAAGCAAGCCAAACAAAGAACAGATTTTTTCCACTCTATCAATCAAACTTCATCGATATAAATTCCATTGTTACCATCAATATACATTTCAGCTATGATTAATCGTTCCTGTGGAAGAAGACAGTTTAATGAAATCTATGCAGTCAGCAATGGCCGCAGCATAGAAGGAATTCGACCTTCCATAAGATGGGCGTGGAGCATCAATAGAGGCAGTAACACATACAGGGCTCTTGGCACCCACAAATGCTCTCAATCTATTTTTTCCAGCGGAAGCCACCCAATTCAGGAAACAGTTATTCACCTTCTTCATTTTCTCCAAAATACAGACAAGTCGAAGCCTGGGGCGAGAGACGTGCAGCCTGCGTCTCAGCCCACCTTTACCTCTCATCCCCATCTTAATCCTCCAAACTCCACTGACTGCTTGACGCATAGTCCCTGATTCCCGTTGCATCCCACTTTTGTCGTTGGAAACCTTGAATCAAAGAAATCAAAGCTTTCGTAATAGAGCGTTAGTATTCAGCAACGAGATTTTCTAAGCACAAACTGGTTGTCTCTTGTCAACCGAGAAACGGATGGTTGGTATATAAACTGTGTTAGTGCCATTGAGGAAGCTGCGGAGAAAGAAATAAAATTCGCCAATTTAAAAATGACTCTGGGAGAGCTGTGTTATTATTTTCTATTGATATTTAATTATCCGACAACGCATGGACTTTGACGGTGATTCCTGCCCACACTTTCACAGCCTGTTCATCACTTTAGAGCATGTGCGGTGAGTTGAGAATCTACCAAGAAAGCACAATCCCGCGGCTCCCTTATATAGCGCAGTTTAAGCTATGAGATGTAAGAATAATGTTTATTTTTTCATCCATGCTTTCTTCGTCAAAAACATTTTACGCTCAAAGTTAAACCACAACTTTTAACACTTTAGCGTTCTTCTTTTCAATTATCTATTGTGGTAGCTTTCATTTCGTAATTGTTTTGTTCAATATAAAAAAACTATACTTAAATTGTGTCAATCATATTTCTTCAACCACCAGCTTATAAACATAATGAGGGACAAAACATAAAATGTTTGCATCTTTAGACGCTTGATGTTGAAAATTATAGTTGTCATTTGTTTATCTGCCACTAACTCTAACATCTTCTCTAACATCTATCTGATCTAGTTAATTGTGTAAGGAGACTTCTTACTCCTACATGTTGGAGGTTAGAGGTAAATGAATACTAATTCAAAACACAAACTCATTGTTCATACATTGAGAATGATTTTTATTACAAAAGCAGGGGAAAGGGCCCTTGAACCCAAATAGAGAATGAACAACAGGTGAGACAGCCAACAAAACTACCACCAAAAAACAACAAAACCAAAATTATGAACCAACACCCCACACTAAAACAACAACCCTACCTAGCATGAAATAGCACAAGGTCAAACAACCAAGAAACCACCAAAACCAGGAGAGCGAAAGACCAAAAAAGCATAGAACTAAAACCAAATAAAATGAGAGGGCACATCGACCTAGAAAGAACTAAGGCACAAAGGCCATAAACTAAAGAAACAAAAAATAGACTACTTTATGGGACTATAGATCAAGTCCCATTCTTTTATCACCTACTCCAGCTCCTCGCTGCACTACTCCATCTCCTCAGTAGTTCTACCTTCCTGCTGCATCTCCATTATCTAACAGGAGTTCATCTTCTTATAAGCTTTCTTGACTTTGGCCAAACCATTCATAGTACCAAATATAGCCCTCCTCATAATCCCCAGGGTGATAGACGCTAGTTTGTTAAACACCTTATCCATTCTATTCACATTATCCTAAAGCTCCCGAAATTGAGTGAGAAAATACTCAAAGGGCTTATCTTCTAGCTACATTTCCTCTTCATTTTCCTCTATCACCTGCCTTCCCACACCCTCTGTGGTTTCAATTATCTCATCCACAATTTCTTTTATAATTTGTTTTTCCCCTTCATCGTCGTTGTCCTCCAAATCCTGAACCACCTCTTGATCAACTCCGTCCTCCTCCTCATCTTCTTCATTGCTAATGGAGTCCTCCGAAAGTTCTTCACCCAAAACCACAAAAATTTCCTTCTTGCTGATATTTAGGGGAGTCGAAGCCACTTCTTCTCGTTTGTCTTCAGGTTCTTCATAGCTAAGTTTCTTGACTTTGGCAGATTGACCCACCAACCTAGCTGACCTCCTTCATCCTTTTCCACTGTGTGAGTTCCCCACTTTGCCCTATTCTTCCTCATCCTTTATTTCAATGGTGAATTTTTTAGCCATTTTAAGTTCAAAATTGTCATGTCCTTTCCCTTTAACATCCGAGAAGTGTTACAACACACCTTTACAATTATTTTTACAAATATACAAATCTAGAATGCTACAAAATTCACAACACCCTACTCATTTATCCCTTGATCTTGTAATCACATGATGAGTTCATTTATACATGATTGCATGATGCTAAATGAATTACGATTACCTCAATATATAAAGGTCTCTGAGATTTGTCTAGGGATTTAGCCTACATGTTACATTAAAAAAACTTACTAATAAATATACATAATTTTTTTTTCTATTCTAGAAACTTATAATCAACCATCTTCATCTACAAACTTATTAGTTTCCCTCTTTGTTCTAGAACATTCCATTTATAATTCTGTCTTTTTCAATAAATTAATAATATAGTGGGAGAAATTAGTCACTAAGACTCCCTCTAAGTTTTGACAACAAATGCTACAACATTCACAATACTCTTTTTTTTCTAATATTTACTTATTTTTCTAATTCATTTTCCAACTAATCTTTAGATCTACAAAATATTAATATAGAAGTGCATTTCCTACAAACTTACTCCTAGCTTTCCAATTCACTTTTTTTTTTTCCACACAATGATTTCCTTTGATTCAAAATATTTATCACCCTACTCAGACAATCAAGCTATTCTTGATTGCTATCATTTTTGACATATGGATATTTATGCTTGTACAACCTTTCAAACATATCTATAATCTTTTGCCAAATAGATTAGTCAATACATCCACAATTTTTTTGCATACCACAACATCGTAAATTATTACTCCTAACAATTTCACACAAGATTGGGTACCCTATTTTGAATGTATAATTAATTACATTAATAATTTGTTCATTTTGGGTCTAGATTGGGGAAAACATATTTAATTCCCCAAAATCCCTAACATTTTGAGCCAAAAACACTTAAATAGGGGTGTTTTATTAGAGTAAAATGATTATTAATTAATTGTGTATTACTCCTTGTGTATTAAGCCACCTTATGTGGTGATGTGTCACTTGAAGAGAGAGTTGAACTCTTCAAAGTTGTGTGGAATTCCTCATTTTCCACTTGGTGCAACTTTGTTGACACCTTAAGCTAAGCACTCCTATAGTGACGCAAACTCACATTCCTATATATACTCCATCGTCATTGAGGATTTTTACACATCTAATCAATCATTCCATTCTTGCATTGTAGTTCTTATTTCTCAATAGGCTTATTAATGCAAGTAAATTCATGCAAATATCTTGGAAACTCTAACATGGTATTAGAGTAATTCTGCAAATGGTTGTTGGCTCAATTTTATATGTGCATTATTTTGAAATGGAGTTGCATTCTATCTATGGTTTTTTTTTTAGTGTGTCAACTTTTGTGGAAGCCGAGTTAGAGGCATTTGAGAAGTCATTGTTAAAAGAGGCACTTGAGAAGTCATTATTAGAAGAGGTGTTTGTAGCAAGTCGAAGATTGGAGGCCAAATAAGGCATTTGTAAGAGGCATAAGGGATTGTTAATAGCATCACGTGGTATCCCATCCAAGCCCACACCCTCTCTAATGTTTTGTGCAACCTTCCTTGAAATGAAATGATATTTGCTCATATTCACAAGGTGTTGAACAATCCATCTATTGCATGGTCCATTGCACCATATCAACAACGACCTACACATTGGAAACAATAGAGGTTGATTCCAATATGTACCTACTGTGGAGTAGAAGGTTGATTTTTACTTGGTGTATACTTTAAAATGCATTTTAAGTGACCCTTGAGATTTATTCATTAGATGTTGTGAGAATTTCTCCTTGTAAAGGAATGAAAAGCTTATGTGATATGTATTGTGAATTTTCTTACTTTTTATATGCTAGTATTTAAATAATTTGTAAAAATCTTTTTCTTCCACCACTTCCATCGACCAATTAGCTTCTAGGAGGAAATTTCTTCAACCACTTAGTAGATTAAAAAGGAAACTCTAAATCTTCATGCCATTGGAGAATTAAACTAGGAGCCTTATTTCTCTCAACGGCCTTTGAAGACTTAGTTTAGCAGCTTCTTCCACTTTAATTTGGGTTTTCAAATGTTCTATCATTTAATGTTCTTTGTTACAAAGTAAAATTTAACATTAAGGATGTGAACAACTACACCTATATTTTAGCCTCTCATATTCCTTGGAAAGCTAGTAAGAGTTTGTAATCAAATTAAAATGTCTCTCCTTGCTTAGTAGTTTGTAGCATTTGAGTGTCAGTTTGCAATTTGTTGCCACTAAATTTGTGGGCCACCTCACCCACATGTGATCTTTCTCACAATAATTCCCCTCTTCTTTCTTTTGAACTCTTAAATCATCAGTCATTATCATTATTAAATAACTATTTTAGTTAATTATTTGAAAATTTGAATGCAAGTAGATTAGAAAGAGTTTGTAAGGGAGTAAAAGGAAAAAAATAAAAAAATCTAAGTGCAAAATTAGGCATAAATGATTATTGTATCTTTTGATTAGCTACTGACATTGAGTCAAGCTCATGTAAAAGTGAATATCACTTGCCCATTTCAAAAATGATATCGCACTCAAATATAAAGTGCCACTATTCGTTACTTTGAAGTTGTTATATGCACTAAAACATATAAAGTACTAAAATTTAGGGGTGGGGGGGGCTCAAAAATCATAATCAAGGGGGATCTTATGTATAATTTTTAAATATGGATATCATTCTAACTCCATTCAACTTTCATGAATGGAAGTGGGCAATGGAAATAAAACTTAAGAAATTCGGTTTGCATCGTGTCACTATGGGTTTGGAACCCAAACCTATTGGAGTAGTTGAGAAATGTAAGTGGCATAATCCTAATGACGAAGCTTATGCTACATTGTGCACATTCATTTCTACTCATCTTCTCTTCCATATTAACTCAACCACAACACCTAATGATGCATGGAAAAAATTAGAAAACTTGTTCAAGGCAAGAAAGATGTTATGAGAGGACATCAACTAGAAAATAAATTGATAAGTCTTAACCCGCAATACTTCAACATTGTCTAGGAGTTCTTCATTAAATTGAATCTTCTAAGGTTTCAACTCAAACAAAGCGGTATTGAAAAATAGGATGAAAAACTAGTCCTTAGTATCTTGTCAAAATTAGGCCCAAAATATATAGTATTTGTTTCTACCTTATGTGTGATGAAGAATGCCTTTGGTGCATATTATACTATGCCTTCACTCTCATATTTTATTTTTTCCTTTGGAATGGAACAAGATAAACTGATATAGATGAGTACAATGCAATAGTCAAAGCCATAAGCACTTGTTGCAATAAAATAGAAGGATAAAGAAATCAAAACTGATAAAACACAAAAAGTATTAAAGTATACTTTATTTAAGAACACTAGATATACAAAAGATAATTCATGAAGAAAATAATACATCATCTTGAGCATCTACTTGAGAAATAAGGAGTTCAACAATATTCATCTAGTTTGGCATCTAAAGGAATAGCAGTGATGGTTACTATAGGTTCAAAGATTGATAAATGTGCTCTTGATTCAAGAGCATCACATCATATGCCTCCTTATCAAGAAGTGTACATGTCATTTTATCCATCTGATGTAAATAAAGTACAAGTAGATAATAACACTTTCATATGTGTTTGTGGTCAAGGTATAGTTGAGGTATGTAATTAGAGTATTCCAAATGTCTTGTTTGTTCTTGAATTGGAAAATAACATTCTTTCCATTTATCAACTTACAAAATCTGGAAAGATAGTTGAGTTTACATCAACTTCAATGATAGTTCAAGATTATTAGAGTAGATAGATTGTTGCAATGGGAAAGCTTGAACACCTCTATAATACATATAAATTTTCATACTTTTCTCCATTGGATTCATACTCAGTGATTCATTCTTCCACTTCGAGAATGGATAGTTCATCTCCTTCACTATCTCCTACTGCATCAGAAGTCTGAGGCACTTCATCAAGAGCATCGAGATGTTCTTTCCAATAGAATATCATAAGGATAAGTTCATCATCATTTGGGATCCTTCATAGTCTCTCATCATTGTGCTTTCTTGTTATCATCTCCATTTTGGAGGGTGTTTTTTCCCACAAGGTTTTCTACCTTTCTCCACATTTTGGGAGAGTTTCATTTTACATGGGTACCTTATTAGGCCTAGTTGTTGGGACCCATCCATCTATGTACCAACATAAGCTTAGCTTAAAGGGGGTTATTAGAGTAAAATAATAATTAATTAATTAATTATTACTCCTTATGTATTAATCCACCTTATGTGGCAATGTGTCACTTGAAGAGGGAATTGAACTCTTAGAGGTTGTGTGGAATTCCTCATTTTCCACTTGGTGCAACTTTGTTGTCACCTTGAGTTGAGCAGTCCTACAATGACTCAAACTCACATTCCTATATATACTCCATCCTCATTAAGGATTTTTACACATCTAATCAATCATTCCATTCTTGCATTGTAGTTCTTATTTCTTAATAGGCTTAAGATGATAGCAAATTCATCCAAAGATATTGGAAACTCTGACATGTTTGACACCCTAGTCCTAAGACATGCTTTTAAAAAGTTATAAACTTTGAGTGTCCACATTGAATGTTGTAGAATGACCCTAGGTCAGCCTATATCCAATAAAATCAATTGGGATGCATATATAAATTTTTTTTCCCTCTCATTTAAATAACTAGGCAATATTAGGAAAAATAATACACTTTGTGTTAGAATAATGAAAAACCACAAAAAACATGAGCCATAGGATCAAACGAAAAACAAAGAAACCTTCAATGTAGGAGATCTACAAACAATATGTGCAATATTCCTCAATAAGAAATATCTATAGAAGAATCCATCTCTTTGTATACTTCTTATTTTAAAATTTATTGGGAAGTGGTTCACATAAACCCATCTATAATGAAAGCGAATGGTTCACTTCAAATTCATTGAATCTAGGTGATGTTCACAGGGGTGAAGCATTAGGACTTCCCTGGAGGTCACTTATTCCAGTACCAATCCAACACAAGCACACGTGCCATGGATTTTCCCCCAAGATCAAGCCCAATACTATTTCACGCTTAAGTTGGAATGGTATAAGGATGAGTGACCACCCAAGAATTATTAATGCTTCAATTCTATAAGAATCACCTAAATGCAATGAACTCTAAGTGGATCATTCTTTATCATTAGAGATAGATTTTATTCATTGTGAAACTAGGAATTTCATGGTTGGTTTCCATGAATGGAATTGGTTCAATTATTCATAAATGTCTTAAGTTTTGTCATGAGGGATTTAGGTATGTTGTCCACAACATCGATTAAAAACCAATGGTGTTACGTGGAGGTTACTCATTAGATCACTTTTGGCCCACCCTGGCCAATCTGCTCCCTTTAAGGATGGACTTGCTATATCACATCTATTCCAAGTATAATATTTGGGGCATGGTGCTAAAGGTTACCTACCATGTCTCTCCCTACTCAATTTTAGGAAAAGGTTGCATGATTATGCAGCAGCAAGCTGCCTCCTCCTCTCAAAAGGGGAAGGGGAAGCCTGCTCACTTCGAATAGCCTTCCTCTTCTTTTGCTCCATCTTCTTCCACTTATCACCCTACTGTAATGCCTTCGGCTCTTGCTCCCGTGTCTTGCATGGGAATCTTGATGGTGCACACTTGGAAAAACCACCAAGCGTCAAGTGTTTAAACTTCATGTCTTTCCCATGGTTCCTAGGCCTATTGTTTACTATTTATCATCAAAGCTTGCATTGCTCTAACAACCTTATGGGAAATTCATCTATTCAGGGACCAATTTGTGCCTCACTGAATACCTTTGGGATTTTTATACAAAATTCAACTCTTCTTTGAGTTGGTGAAAAGATGAAAATGGTGTGCTCTCTTTCAGCTTTAGGGTTTTGGACCTAAGAGGAGAGAGACATTTTCTTACTCTTCACTCAAGAAACAACACTTGAGATTTCAGTGTAAAGGAGATTGAAATCTTGGAAAGGGGTTGTCCTAAAGGCTAAATGAGATCTAATGAGGGGTTCACTACCAAGTTTAGACTTGGAAAAGACAATGATATGTAAAAAAAATGTAAAACACTAATTGAATACAAGACAACACTAAATGACCTGGAGAGATGAACAAAATGCAACAAAAAGCTAGAAAACAAAAAGTGTGCACCTGAGATACTTAAGAAGGAAGAATGGAGGTTTGGATCACTAGAAATTCTACTGTTGATGTTAATTGGGACCCATTCACCAAGCTGGGTGAATCACTCCAATTTTTGGGAAAATGCACTAGAGAAAGTTTCAACAAAAATGGTATCTAGATCTATAAAACTATTTGTCAAGTCTATATAGTGGGACTCATTCGCCAATAGTGGTGAATCAATCCACTAATTTTTTGGAATTTTTGAATCTAATTCTGTGCCTGTCAGTCTACTCTACCCTTTTTGACTGGTTTCCAGATCTAAAACTACAAGTTGCCACTTGTAGACCTTCTCCAAGGCTTGATGACAACTTTGAAAACTTTAGGGATTTGACAAATTTTCTCCAACTTTTCTCCTTGACAAGTCTACAACCTATCTCTGCAAATCACACACAAGAAGAAGGAAAATTTTTGTGGGGGTTAGTGAATATGAGTTTTCCTTAGTCAAACCCCTTGTTGGTAATTACACCTTGAAATGAAAGAAAATATGAATAGAGAATGATGAATTAACAAGTAGTAATGTTAAAAATCACCAAACCCTAGCAATAAGGTGCTATAATGATGTTTGAAATGGTTGCAATGGATGTGGTTCTTGACTCTAGGCTGAAGGAGATAGATCTTGAATGTAATGCTTGCTTGGATCATGAACTCTACATCACAATTGTTAGAACAATAATAAACATGAAAAATGTAATCTTTGACATGATGATTGACACTTGAAGAATTCTCTAATATACTTGATAATCTACCATTGAAAGCTCTTGAATTCTCTTGTGAATGCTCAAATTCTCTTGTTAACTCTTGAATGCTAAGTATTGAATATGAGTGAAAGAATCTTGTATTTATACTCAATTATGTAAGAATTCCTGAAATTATGACACTACAAGTTGACATCAGATCTAGGAGAATAAAATCCCACTAGAAATTTGAATTAAATTTGGATTTGGGTCACACGGGACTCATTCGCCCAAGGTGGCGAATGAGTCCCATCATACATAATGTATGGGACCAAAAATGAAAAGTGCTTACAAATGTGTGAAAACTGCATCGAGACGAAAAACACTTAGGTGGGACTCATTCACCCAAGGTGGAGAATGAGTCCCAAACAATAAATCTAGGCCACAAAATCTAGGAACACTGGAATTATGATTGGTTACATATTGGTGTTAGGATTATCCTTGAAAAGATGCAATAAATGAGGATTGTGGATGCAAAATAGGGCCAATTAAAGCATAAGAAAGCCCAATTATTAATGATAATCCTATAGAAATGTGAAAGTGTGTTACAACACTTTACAACAATCCAAATAAGATAATATTAATATTTATTTTGATTAAAATTATATATTTATTATGTTTAGTTAATTGATAAAACCCTAGAAAAGTGTGAAAGTGTGTTACAACACTTCACAACACTTTAGAAAGGCACCATTAAATTCCATTAGTTCACAAGGGCCCAAGACCTAATGTGAATGTGTTATCCATATTACAACACTAAATCAAGGCAACATTAAGCCAAAATCCACAAGGACGACCCAAACGAGTGTGAAAATGTCAAGGGGCCCATTTTTCTACACTACATTTAGCCCCCACTTTACTAAGAGGATGAACCTGCTTGAAAATCACACTAAAGTAGACAAACACACCCCAAGAGGGGTTCCAATGAACCAATGCTAGCAAGATGAGATGAGAATGATCAAGAGGGGTGATCAAGCCGCTAGGATCAAGATCCCATGGGCAACGAACATAAGCACAAAGTAACACACATGAAAATGATATAAAGAACAAGGACAAGGCACAAGCATACACTACCAAAGAAAAGAAAAGATAAATGGTGAAATAAAATAACTGGATCAAGCTTTGATCATTTTTCCATCATGATGTAGATCAGATCTTGGTTGTTTGTCCCTAAAAATGTGTACTCACTTTGAGGGGATGAAACTATTGGCTATCCGTTAGGTGAGAAGTCTTAAAAGGTGAGAAACATACACTCATGGCTAGTATGCACTTACACACACGCAAGTGAATATGGGGAAAGTCATGCCTCAGATTGGGCTTCCCACTCAAACCATACCAAAGTTATACCTCCTAATAAATTTAATAAGGTGCCACACAAAAATTATTTTTGAGCTTCATGAGGCAAGAAAAACTTTGTATGTTTGGAGCTAATGAACAACAGGATGGCTCTACAAGCATGCAAGTTGTGTTATGCAGGGTGGCCATATAATAAACAAATGCAAAATGTAAAATATGAAATTTTCAAAGGAGTCTTGCTTAGTTCATGAGAGGTCTTTAACATAGGGAAATTTGTGCCTAATGTCTCCAAGAGAGGACCAATCAAAGAATAGAAAACTCAAAAATTAGGGGATGCAGTGTGTCACATCAATCCACTAAGAGGAATATAATATGCTAAGAGAGATCAAAATCATGAACGATATCACACCCAATGTCATCCACAAAGTGACAAACACTTTGTATGAAGTAAGAAGGCTACACCAAGAACCATGAAAAGGAAAATGCAAAAGAATAATGCCAATGTATGCCCCCACTTTAAAGAAATTGCTAAACACCATGCTGTGAGAAATTAATTTAAAGTAGCAAATGATAAAATGCAAACAAGAAGGAAGACATGAGAGCCAACTTGGAAATCCCTATTCCAAGTCATGCCATGTCACGTAAGAGAGAAAAAGAAAAAGAGATGGGTTGCCCCAAAAATGAAAATACCAAACACATAAGGGATCTATGGATTGGGGTCAGTGTGTTCTTTGCTACATTATTTTTAGAGAGCTTGGAACTGTCATCATCCCCCAAATACACATAGAACTGGAAGAATGACACAAAGAGAGTGAAAACAAAGAAAAACCTTTTAGGTTAGCATGGAAGAGACATAGGGTGTCTCAACACCTTGCATCATGCCCCACTACAGGATTTGACGCCAATTTCCGACGGTCGTTCATCGGTCGTTCGACAAATCTCTGTCGGAAGAGCGACGCAATGGCCAAAAATTTTCCGTCGCTGTTTTTTCGTCGCAAGGACGACGAAAAATTAAACGTCGAAATAACGGTGAAGAATCGTCGGTCGGCAGGATCGCGACATACGTCGGGATTTTGTCGGAATATCGACGAAAACTTTGTTTATCCACCGACGAACTGCACCAGAAGTTCGTCGTCGGCCCGACGAAATGGGCAAATATTTAGCGTGGAAACATGGAAATTTTGTCGAAATAGCGACGAAATACAAAATTAGTAGCGTCGAAAGAACACCAAAAGTTTGTCGAATATGCGACGAAATAGGCAAGTAGTAGCGTCGGAAGAACACTAGAAGTTCATCGAATGTTCGACGAAATATTCGTCGCAGCTATAGAAACTTCATCGAGGCTTTCTGTTGATTCGTTGGTTGTTATCATCAAAATTTTGATGAAGAAGCAAAATTTTTTTAAAAAAAAAATATTATATATTCGTGGAAATGTACCATTGCGGAGACTGACGACTGATCATACATACAGACTGCATATTGGTTTGATGCTTCAAACGATGCATTTCTTATATTGAAAAGTGCATTACCTTATTGAGCTTCTCTTTGTTTTGAGTATAGTTTAATATTCTCTACTTAACAAGGCCAACCACGTGACGGTGGAAGCTCATTTGGCCTCGCCCCTCACATCACTCTCAATTCGATACCCAATCATATAACATTAATCATTGATTCATCCATTAATAAACATATAACATTCATTCATTCATCCATTAATAACATATAACATTCATTCATTCATCCATTAATAACATATAACATTCATTAATTAACATATTCACATTCATTCATTTAACATATAATAATCATTCTTCAATTTTTACATATTATCAAAATATGGTTGTCGATATGATTACAATCACTTTTTTTGTTTCTTTTTCAAAGCTATAAAGTGGCGGAGTATCGCTTTCTAAATCAATATCTGTCCCCCTTTAGTTGTTCTGCCCTCTACTTGTGATCTTAATGTACGTGTAGTCGTCTGCTCATGACGTGGACACCGCTTCAAGGGGGATTTGCTGCAATAAGAAAGAAATGTTAAACGATATGTTTTATTATTATTGTTACAAGTATTTGATTAATTGAAAGAACATTAGAGTGGTTCTCTTTACCTGATGGGTCCACATCATGTTCCTGAACTTTTGTTATAGACTCATGCTCAACATGTTGAACACGCTCTAAATCCTGATCTGCAGTTGAAACATGAAAGGTTACATTAATTAATACACCAATTGAAATTAAATATGTTTAAGAGAACATGAGGGTGGTCCTCTTTGATAGGGCCACATCATGTTCCTGATCTTCTAGCTGACATACGTCAACATGTTGATCACGGCCCACATGCTCTAAAGTTGAAACATGAAAGATTACATTAATTAATACACCAATTGCAATTAAATGTTTAAAAGAAATTTAGAGTGGTCCTCTTTTCCTGATGTGGCCACATCATGTTCCTGATCTTCTCTAGCCTGATCATGCTCAACATGTTGATCACTT